>CAVMBE010000002.1:600000-950488 GCA_963674455.1 Lecanosticta acicola | reverse complement strand
CGTACCGAGATATAGCTATAGATAGTATTATAACCGAGTCTATTAGCCGATAAGTAGGTTTAGCTATAGGAGAGCCTAGTTAGTTAAAGCGAGATATAGTAGTAACTATTCGGTTTATTTAAGATAAGAGTAATACCTATTAACTCTAACCCTAAGCATTCTAACCCTAACCCTAAGCTAATAATCTAACGCTAATAATCCGGCTATCTAGGGTAAGCTAACTATAAGTATATAGACCTATATATAGTCCGTAAGCTAATAATCCGACCCTCTATTATTAGGTTATATAGGTAGGCTATTATTAGCTACCTACTATAGGACGACCTAGTAGTATAGAGTAAGGTAAAGGAAGTACTAGCTACGAGCGATACTAACTAGCTCTAGTACTATCGTAATTAGGTAAAGGATATACTAATTCTATATAGTAATAGCTTATGTACGCCTTACTACGTAGGAGAAGCATAAGTTATTAACGGCTTAACTACAACCCCCCGTACTCTCGCTAAGGGATCTCCGGGCCCGGAGAAAATGTTGTTCCGGCGTCGCGTCTAAGGAGGTAAGGTAGGTCACCGAGCTGTATACACACATACGGGCTCTTCTTAACAGGCGAGCAGTCGCGAACCTGTGGACGTACAAATGTAGCGCCGCTATCATGGTGCAGAAGCGCAAGCGCGAAGATGACGCTAGCGCCCGGTCGCAATCTGGACGAGACGATCACCCACTGCGCCAACCAACAAAACGTCTACGGCCATTACGTTCGAGCCCTTCATCGCTCAAATCGCCTTGCGAAGATACTCGAAATGCCGCTTCGGCGGCGGCGACGAGCCTCACATCACCGCTCCTCACCCGACCGCCCTCTAGCCGTCAAAGTCACGACGAAGCAGCCGTTAGTTTGTCTGTACAGCGCCAGGATTTCGACATCTGCGAACCTCTGCTGGATGGCCTCGTGACCCGCAGAACACCGCCTCTGCCGCCCGAAATTGTTTCGCACCCAAGCCTTCAGCTCGACTTGGCGTACGTCAATGAGAGGCTCAAGGTCCATGCTAGCACAAGGGAGCTGAGCCATATCTGGCGAGTGAACGATTACGGTGAAGACCTTGCAAATGAGTACTTGCAAGGCTACACGCCTGTGTACATCAGAGAGGAACTTTTGGCGAGGAGAAAGCGAGAAGAAGAGGAGTTCTGGGAAACATTGTCTGATTCCAACTACGGTGAGGAGGAGCTGGAGGAGCGCTACAAGGTCAGGCGAGAAGAACGCCAGAGAAGTGCTGCGGAAGAGGCCCAGACCACGGGTCACGACACTCCATATCCACGGCCAATGTGGAGCAGCAAGCATATGATCAATCTCGATAGCAGTGCAGGAGGCGTGGATTCAGGATACTCACAGGATGGCGATGGGCCGGCGCACGTGAACGCCTGCGATGGAAAGGTGCGACATAGCGCAGAAGCCACTGTACATGTGGATGCTACAAAGCATGCCGTACTTACGTAGATCCGGAGCTCCGTCCTTCCCCGGTATGCTTAGAGCTCACTGTCCGCCCTATCCTCCGATCTTCCGCCTGCTATTTTGCGAGCATACATGTCAAAAAGTGCATCTTGTCATTTATCAAGGAGACTTGGCTATTTCAAGGATCGCATCTCTACGACCGCTCGTGAAAGCAATTACATCCCTTGCCAGGATCGACATGGCTTCAATCAAATCACCCTCAAATGGTTATCCAGGAGAGATAATTCTCTTCAACTACCCAGAATCAGTATTTGGCAGAAGAATGGTTCGCTACTTCAATCTGCGAGGCTAGAGAAGATGCTAGAGAAGATGCTAGAGAAGATGCTAGAGAATGGACGACAGTGGACCGTTGGAAGCTGCACACCGAGCTTGGCGGAAATACACGCCGGCTGGGTTTACGATTGGGCAGTCAACATATCTAGCGACATGGGACACGAGGTGGATGACTCCACGGCAGATACCAGGAAGGCTCTCAGCGGCAAGGAGTTTCCCCATGTACATGCATAGGTTGACCGATTTAGGTATGTTGTGGATGACGCAGAGAAAGCCAACACCGGTGCAGGAGCGATTGACGAGGGCCTGAAGTTGAGTCTACAATTGTGCAGAAGATACTTGGCAGCAGCTCCACCGAGGAACAGCATATCGATGTGGGTGAGACAGATGTGCTCGGATTGAAACGAGGACAGAGAGTCAGCGTGGCGCCTGTCGACTTTGGTTTCGCCCACAAGGACGTTGGCCTTTCGAAAGATGAAGCCATTATTGAAATTAGCATATCCACCCGGCGACGATGGTACTCTTAGACTGCACTACCGGAGGATGAACTTCAAGATACTGCCGATCGCCTGAGATGCAGAAATCCTGTGCCTCAGTCCCAGAACGCCAGAATTCTGCACTCGATGCTCTCCCGGTCTGGCAATCCTTCCGTGCCATTCAGCTTTGGCGAACCGTGGACGCAGTGTCGTGCGATGTTGCCGTCCTTGACAGCTCCTGTATCCGAGAACTTGATAATGAGAACCTCATGCGGCTCTTGTTCTGGCATCCAGTACCATGTTTGCGATTTCGGATTCTTCGGTGGTGTCGCTATCAGACTTTCACGAATGTACTCCCCATCTTCAGTAACACCGCTAAGTGCGCGACTTGATGCGGCCACTAATTCCGACTTGTCCGCCGTTCTCCAATCCAGCACCGCGATAGGATCCTTCGTGACCGTTTTCAGTGGACGCCAAATGCTGTATGCTGCATATCTAGGTGACAGCCCAGCGTCTTCCGCATCGATCGTTGGCTTGGCGACCTCTACAATGTCCTTGCGGCACCATCGTACAGTATCTTGCAAGCCCTTTACGGAATAGTCGACGTGAAAGGCGCGGGAGGGCTGCAAACTCGTAGCAGCTTGTCGACCAGTAACTATCACGTTAAGCATCAGCTTTGACTAGAAGACTGACTGATCGTAGTACCTCTCATTACGCCGCGTGGAATTTTGGAGACTGCGACGTCGAGGTCACAACCTCGTTTCAACATGTAGAATTGGTCATTATCCTGATCTTGGGGCGACTTGCGGCGAAAGCTGATGCCATCGACGATAGCTCGACTCGCTCCTGTCGCATTGAGAATGAGACCTATGCACTCTGCAACATAGACATTTTCAATGTTGCCTTCCGCGAACCACGCATCTTCAGCAAGAGCGGACTGATGCTCAACGTAGGTAAATCCTTGTATATCGAGACCCCTCGGCCCTTTCACGATCTCGTTGGATGTGCGAAAATCGTGCAGCTCCAGGTTTTGGTCTGAGACTTCCTTCGAAGCTGGCGATGGATAGAACATACGATCCTCTGCCGGGACAGAGAAGTCAGGTACTGCGAAGCGGAAGAGCCCGCGGACTGGTTCTTGAATCGAGCCCATCTCGAAACGCCGATGCTTTGAAGACCTCAAAGGCGAGAGCAACATTGGGTCAGAGCTTCACGTTACTTATACGTACGTCTTGAAGGGTTGAGGGCTGAGAGCTTGTCCAGCCGCCAGCTCCGGCAATCGCAGCAAGATCTTAATCCTTGATCCTCTAACCTCATTCAATCGCGTCACTACTATTCCGGGATCACTTAAAGTGCTGATTTCTGGCTTCTGCTTACACGACCGTAGCATGTCGCGTCAAGCTTGGATTGATGTCACGATAGACTACGATTCTAACGGATGAGAACGACAGTGCGTCAGAACAAGATTCTTGACACAACTCTGAAAGCTGCCTTAACTAGGCCGACCGCGAATGCTGACTAGCAATAATCTTTCGAGGCTCTCGTGGCATGCCATCGTCGTCATCTCTATGAGACCAGGAAAGAAGCGGTGCTCCTCTCCAGGATCGAGCACTATACTACCGGCGGCACACAATTAGCGATGAGGAGCGAAGCCGCTCTGGAGAGCGTTAAAACATAGAGCTGGAAGAAAGACCGTCGCGCTGTTAATAGCACAGCCATGGGTCTTCCAGGCGAAGTCTGAGCGGGGAAGTGGAAAGGTTCAATCGGAAACATCAACTCACCGAGTTCTTCTGTCAAGCAGCGGCTTCACTCAACTCAAGCTATCAGATGAGGGCGACAGTGTCCATGTTGGCCCTGGAAACCACCGGGCCCATGTCTATCGATACCCAGTACCACACGATAAGGTCGTTATGGGAGGTAGATTGGGCA
This sequence comes from Lecanosticta acicola, assembly GCA_963674455.1. Lineage (NCBI taxonomy): Eukaryota > Fungi > Ascomycota > Dothideomycetes > Mycosphaerellales > Mycosphaerellaceae > Lecanosticta > Lecanosticta acicola. Next base: position 946,306 of record CAVMBE010000002.1, on the reverse strand, counting down.
TCGTAGGTGTCCCTCGCTTCGTTACTGGCGGCGGAAACAGCTTTTTCAGCTGGTAGTATGGCCGGGCAAGCAACAACATCAAAAGATTCACAGCTGTTCTCGCTGATGGATCCGTCAGCCACATTGCGATGCCCAAAGTCAAAATCGATACGCCAGACGACGGACAAGAAGATGAAACCAACAGGCTGTTTGAAGATGCGACCAAGGGATCCGAAAACAAGATCGGCTCAATGCCGAGTTGCAGCAGTGTCACATCGATACGAGGGACCCCAAGCAGTGATTGGAATGAGATGGGCTGGTCAATTGCCATGAGGTAGTTGCAGATGAAGGATTGTCGCACAGTCGATCGCGTATTTCGGGACTCGCAACAACCGATTCTTTTGAGCCCAGTGGCGAGAAAGGCTGGGGAAAATGGGTTTCGCGGTATCGGAGAGCTTGTTAGAATGGCCATATTTTGCGCACGTTCTCCGGGGTCCTCCCGTATTCAGCACTTCTTTTCATTACGAGTTGTAACAATTCCTGGTTCTGTTGTCGCTTGACTTCGACGTCGGTTCCAGGTGGTATCCATCCTTCTGAATCTGTATCCAAGTATTTGCGAGCAATAGCCCGAATACGATGGAAGTTTGAATATTCTTCAAAATCCCGTTCATGCTTGGCCAAGTCTTCTGGAGTGAATTGAATTGGACATTTTCCAGCACAGCCTGTCTCTTCCCAGACTTTTGAGAGCTCGATCAGACAGGCTCGGAACGGAACAACTCCCTCTTCCGAAATCTCACCGCAGCGTTCGAAGAAGTCCTTGAAGTAGGAAGGCAGTTGGCGCGCCTTGTACACTTGTTTGTTCTTGAACCCGCTCGCAGCCTCGTAGGCTTTGCCCATACACACTTGCTTATGCGTATATTCCGCTAAAATACGGTCGTCTTCTTGCATCTCATCGAGCTTGTCCGGGCGATGGGGGACAGGTGCTCCGATTTCGTAGGATTCAGGGAGATCGAGGAATTCTGGAAACCGGACCTGGCAAAACATAGGTAGAATGGGCAGGCCTTGCCAGTCTATGATGGACACGATTTGTGTCGGATCCTCTTCTGCCACGTATATATTACCAAGGTGGAGGTCGCTATGCCATAGGGTTGGGCTCGCAAATTTCCCAGGCAGGCTGTCTGCGCACATGCGAGTCACGACCTCCCAGGCCAGTCGGAGGGTGGCAATTTGCTCAGCCCTTGAGCATTCAGACTCCTGGTCGATGCGTTTGCTATTGATACGAGAGATTCGCGTTGCACGAGCGCTTGGCCGAAATCTGAAAGATCCAACCCTAGTATGCCTGTGAGCACGTTTGTCACGACTATCAATCAAATGTGCAGACCACCTACATGAACCCGCTCTTACTCTACGGCTTCCTTCCTCGTTCCATGCCCGGTCACAAGAGGGGCCTACGCAGAATTGACCTTCCGGATCTTCCGTCGAATCAAGGGGCACATTTGCATCGCTGCTGTTCTGCAAAGATTCTCGCAGATACAGAGATCCGTTCGCGGGGAATTTGATCGCAGCAAGCTCGGACTCGAGCGCGCAAAGATTTTTTATCAGCAAAACGTGGTCGTAGTCGCGCATATTGCCGAAGACCTTGACTAGCTGCATTCCGGGCGCTTTCTCCATAATGATATACTCTGCTCCAACCGTGTTTGTAGGATCTGAACTCCAAGCTAGGACCTTGGGTACTGGCACTTTTGTGTGCTGGCTTACTTGTTGGCAAAGAAGTTAGCACGAGATTTTCACCCATGAATCGCCATTAGGATCATACTGTACTGCAGAACAGCAACCTCGGAGGCAGTCGTGTAATGAGCTGGCCCTGCAATCTTGAACGGTAGCTTGGCAACGACCTCGGTACCATCCAGCTTTTTCAGGAGCAATGCTTTGCTGAAGCCGCCCTCTATTTTCTCGACCTCTGTGACTGCAGACGTGGTCCCAGTGCGGGAGGCAATAGAGCATAATTCATTAAGGTCGAACTTGAGGTATCGCCGATGGACAGCGTTGGTTGCATTAGTCAGGAAAGTCCCGTTCGTATACTTGTAGAGCTCATCGCGACTGATTGTTAACCCTTCGAGAATTAGCAGAGACTTGGACACATCAAGAGACCTGACTCACCCCGGCAGGTCACAGCGAGTTTGCGTCCTGTAGCGTAGCCTCGGATTAGTCGGCTCCACTTGCTCGATCCCATTGCAGACGCAATGACAGAATCTCGTTGACTGATGCGAAAGAAGGAGTCTCGGGCTCGCTGTCTGCCATGCGACGTTGGGGTGTCCAGCCACTTATCTCGTACACTTTTCATCAGCCACACCAGCCTGCGCCACCCGCGGCAGAACGTATGAGCTTCAACTCTATCGTCATACAATCTAACACATGCACCATACATCGCAATGGCGTCGCCTCTATTAAGCTCGATACGGGCTGTCCACCTCAATTTCTGCAAACAATGCCTGGCCACGTCTTCGAAACGATCATTCGCCTCCCAGACGGTGAAGCACGACCTCCGCTGCAGACCATCAAACATCGCGCAGCGCATCCCATCAAGATGGCAGCAGCAACGAGCGTACAAGACCGTCCAAGAAGCCAAGTCACGGCATAAATCAGGAGTACGTACAGCATACACCACGGAATGCGTTGGATGATGTCTGACGTTCCCGTAGCCCTTCTCATGGCAAGCCGGCCTCCTCTTCCTCCTCGCCGGTGCCGGCCTTACGATCTACTTTCGCTACGAAAAAGCCCGCATGTCTCGCGCACGAATAGCAGAAGCCAATAAAGGCATCGGACGCCCGCTCGTCGGCGGCCCCTTCCACCTCACAAACTGCAACACCGACCCACCCTCAGAGTTCACTGAATCCGACCTGAAGGGCAAATACTCGCTGGTGTACTTTGGATTCACACACTGCCCCGATATCTGTCCTGAAGAGCTAGATAAGATGGCGGGTATGATTGATCGGGTGAAGGAGAAGCATGGGGAAGGAGTACTGAAACCGGTCTTCATTTCATGCGACCCAGCACGGGATACGCCCGAGGTGATGAGGAGGTATTTGGCGGAATTTCATGGGGACATCATTGGTTTGACGGGGGCGTGGGAGGAGGTGAAGGATGTTTGCAAGGCTTATCGGGTGTATTTCTCTACGCCGCCTGACGTAAAGCCAGGGCAGGACTATCTCGTCGACCATTCGATTTACTTCTACTTGATGGGTGAGTGTAAGCATTAGGGTTTCGGAACTTGTGCTGACTGTGCTGTGCAGATCCCGAAGGAGACTTCGTCGAAGCTATCGGACGAAACTTCACGGTCGATGCTGCGGCCGAGGTTATCAATGACCACATCGCGGACTGGAGGGGCAAGATTGATCGATGATAGCCCTACTGACGTGCTCGTGTACACAATGGCTTGTACTATATTGTACAAATACAGCATCAAAGCTATACCACTCTCGAAGGATACAGCATCATCACAAAGACCAAATTCATAACACAACTCAATGCTGACATGGTGTATGGTGCTGCAGATTTACTATGAGAAGACTTTGCACCCTGGTTGATCACCGGCGTCAGTCAGTTCAATTCTTGATTTCGGTCCCGCTCATTGATATGTTCGTCTCAATTGCGACTTTCAAGGCCCGTTATGCTTCTCCCGCTGCAGCACAAGGGTCGAATATCAGAAGCGCGAGGAGCTGCCAAACGCTCCATCTTTGGCTTCATCTCACGCCCATGTAGGCGAGCCTATACGAAATTGACGATCTCGAAACAAATGCGGGATCTCTTCGTTTCAGTGTCTATCAGGTACTCGACACACCTCACCCGTCAAATTCCGTTCCGAACGTCGAAGATTTCTCAAAACAGCCTCGCTTTCCCACGGAACGCCTCGCGCCAATCTCTTTCTCATCTGCAATGTGGACGGGGCAGTAGCAACAGCAGCATTTCATGACGACTCTGGCTCTCCGGAATCTGGACGAATAGTGTACCCTTCTCGCGTTGCCCACTCTGCTGCGGCACTACAGATGATGTCGCATCGTCCACTGCACCATTATTGGTGGTAGTAATCGCTGAATTCTCGTGGTCGTATCATCTATTGTCGTGCCTCGCTGCTGGTGTTAAGAGCAGCTGCAAAGAGCTTTCCTGGCTCGATGGGCGATGTAGAATGGAGCCGTATTTCACTCCCGAATTGACGAGGCCCATTGCTACCTAATATTCCTCGCCTTGAGTTGATGATAGGTGATGAAATTCTCGAGTAAGTACTCTTTTGGAGCTGCTCTGATCGTTCAGCGCTTTCTAGTCTTCGTGTGTGTGATAGCGAGACTGATGAGCGACGCCTGAACCGCCAGACACGGTGATACTCATACCTCGTCTTCAACACAGAGAGGATTCCCATCTCGCGAACATAATGTACGCGGCGCAGATCGGTGCAGACATGGACAATGCCCATTACCTGAGGACACCATAGAAAGCGGAGCTGTCATTCAACAATGGTATGGTGATTTCCCTCAGCCAGGCTATGCTAGAGCCCTGCACCGATACCGAACATCGATTCTCGGACTCGCAGATCGTTCGCCGAGCCCGACAAGGAAGGCAATGCGCTGATCATTTGCCTTTTCAAGACGAGTAAAGGTTGAGTGAGCCTCTCGTAAGACTTCCTTGGATACAGTGAAGGAACTGAAGAAAACGGCGTGGACGACGATAAGAGACGATTCTAGTCTTTTTGGTTCTAATGTCTGAAAGATGTGAAAAGGCTAGATATGCTTGTCGCTGCCAAAAAGTCTATGACAAAGACAGTCGGATGCACCCGGAGAGAGATACCTTACCTACTTCAGACCTATGAGATGGAACTCTTCACTCCACTTCTACGACCTCTCGAGTCTTCAGGTCGCTCTTCCCGGATGCATCACCTCCTTGCTACCTACTATGAATTGGTCAATACCATCATTCCGGGCCCACAGAGTCTCAGCTACTTCGTTCCCCTAGCCCTACTGCCAGGCAGCCTTCTCATCCCGCCACATATCCTCTCACATCAAGCTCTAGCATGTCTATCAATGCCCATAATCGTGGGCTGCACAGTACACGCGTGGATTTGCATGCGAGGAGTCGACGTCATCTCCGCAGACACGCTCTGGTGGTGTTTCTTCTTCCTCGTGTTCCGAGATCCGAGAAAGGACTTCAGGAGACTCCGAGAGAACGGCAAGAATGAAGGATATCCGCACAGGTTCTGGCCAAGAGTCAAGTGGGTCGGCACGTTATTGACGGAGAGGCCACTCACGTGCTGGAAAACCGGAGAACCGTCGCACGATGCGAAAGTCTCGCCGCCATATATCCAACAATCCCGACTGAGATTCATCGCATCCATCCTATCTGTCCTGGTCCCTTCGCTGGCAATCTTCATGCCACTGGCCCTCCAACTCAAAAGACACGACACTTTCTTCGCAACAGCTGAAAACTCCCTTCGCGCAAGTTTCCCACCGCCGACCTCATCTCAGCCACAGACAATCCGCATCCTCCAACGTCTCGTACCACCCTTCATCCTCCGTCCCGCCACGCAAGGCCTATACACCTACTCGCTCATGACAACCCTCTTCCTCCCACCCTTCCTCCTCCCGGTCCTGATGACCTACCTCACCGACTCCCCCCGCGCACACTGGAGCCCGCACACCTGGCCCCGTCCGCATTTCGGTCCCATAGCATCCGTCTTCGACACGGGACTCCGCGGCCTCTGGGGGACGTGGTGGCATCAGCAGATGCGGCACGCAGTCTCCGAGCCGGGGAGATTCCTCGCGAGGAAATCGGGGCTGAAGAAGGGTGGATTCGGGAGGTATGCACTGATCTGCGCGAGTGCGTTCTTCTTGAGCGGCATTACACATGCCGGGTTGGTTGTACCGGAACCGAGATGGGCGGCGAGCAGGCATGGAGCTTGTTGGGAATTGAGATTGCTGTTTGCTGGGTTCTTCTGGGTACAGGCCGTGGGGATTCTGTTGGAGGTGAAGATTGTGGAGCCCGTGGTTCGATTGCTCGGGCGGCGGAGCGAAGTGATGGGGAGAACTTTGAGGGTTTGCTGGGTGTTGGCCTTTATGGGCTTCGCTTTCACGTTCCTGTTCGACCCGTTTATTGAGGTGAATATCTGGGGTCTCTGGCCTCCGCCGATGATACCGGAGGGTATTGGGAGTGTTCTCCGTGGGGATTGGATACCTTGAGATACCGCTACTTCTGTATATTGTCTAATGTACTATCTGATCGATCTCTGCCATGTCATTAAATGTGAAATTCTCTCTAATGTCTTTGCTATAGCAGGTCATGAGATGGTAACGATAAGCTGACCTAAGAACAAGACCGGTCTTCAGATCGTACTTACAGGTATTGTACGTCATCACGCTCACACCGCCGGGCTCGAGATCTCCAACCACCAGATTGGCGCCAGGGCTGACTGGGATATCTGGTTGCGTGTGACTAGGCGGACCTTGCTGAGAATTGTAAGCCTGGATGTCGGCTTCTTTGGAAAGATGGGCAGGGACGGAGTTGACTGCCTAAGCATCACTCCTTTCTAGGTAGGAAGGATGGTCGACCGGCATTAAGCACCGCGCTGGAAAGTGAAGACTTTCTCGGGGAAACCAGTGCAGATGCTCTTTCCATTGCTGTCGTGAGTAGCGATGTAGCTTTTGCAAGGTCTGAGGGTCCTGGCTGCCGAGCCGGTGTTATATATACCCTGGGACGAGCAGCCGATACTCTGGGACATGGTGATGATGTTGGTTCGTGAGATTTGACTCGTGGAATTGAGAGATTGAAACGCTGTCTTTTCCATCTATCCAATTTTGGACAATTCCATTCCGACCACAGCAAGATGGCACTCGTTTCCAAGTGTGACCAGAGAGCGTGACCAAGTGCTACGGCCGTAGAAGATGATTGCCGGACGAAGGCGGGGTTGAGGGCTGCTGCGTGCATTCTGACGGAGTTCGACTTCCATGCGCGATCATCGGATGCGCCATCTCGTCGGTCTACGCCACATGTACCTTGAACGGGGGAGCACGTTGGCTTCCATCCCATCGTTCATGATGGTGGTGTCTGACGTCGAATGAAGCGGCTGGTGTAGTGATATGATATACGGAAGTGGTGGTATAGATCGGGAGTGGACAGTACATAATAGAATTCTGCCGAGCACGGGCCGAATGCCTTGAGATTTATCCACGTTATGCTTATGCAGGCCATTCTCGCTTACTCATTGCTGAGGCCACGAGTGACGAGTAGCTGCCGGGAACGCAACTCTCCATTTCATCCGACAGCGCTCCATCCCCGCGAATGCCACGCCCACGACAGACAGACATGTACCGTACCGGACATGCACATGCACATGGGTGACATGTACATGTACAAGACATGTGCGCATGTGCGAGGAATGCAGTCGCTGGGGCCGGGGACGGGACGTCCTGTTATTCTTCCTACACGCGTCTAGTCCTTCCCGTCTCCATCTCCGTTCCCTCTCTCTCTCCCCCTCTCGTCAATGCGTCGGAACAGCGCCGCCAGCAACACAGCCACCACCACCACCACCACCACCACCACCACAATGACTTCCTGTCGCATCGAGAGGAAGCGTGCTCATGACCGAGAGGCTCAGCGGGCGAGCCGCGCCAAGACCAAGGCCTACATCCAACACCTGGAGAAGACGGTCGCGGATCTCACGCAGAGCAGCAGCGGAGACGACCGATCGCGATCGAATTACTTGGCGCAACATGCGACGAAGCAGTCCCAGGAGATCGAGTCCCTCCAAGGCCTGGTCAATAAGATCCGCTCGCTGGTGCAGGACACGGGGGCCAAGTCCGATCATGCCTCGCCTCCTTACCATGAGCAAGCCCGACTCAAGCACGAGGGCTCCACGGTCGATTCCAAAGTCGACGACAGCGCGACGGTGGACCTCCTCGGCACCCGCTACGACTCCCCACGCAGCGACGACCAATGGACCGAACTGCCCAGGACTCTCGAGCAAGACGCACCCAAGCACTCCAGGCCCATGTCGGCCACCCGCAACCTCATCGTCATGGGCGTCAACATGCTATGCGAAGACTCCGAGGACTGTTCCTTCTTTCCCCGACTCAACGAAGCAATCTCCAAACTCGAGCAGACGCCCGACAACCTTTCGCTACTGGAAGAGGACCAAGACATCATGATCCGCGCCATTGTCAGCGGCTGGGATGCCGCCGAGAGTGTCCATCACTTCGACATTGCCTGGCGCTTCATCCGTGCATTCGACGAGGGTCTCTGGTACAGAGCTGCCCCTCTCGAGCGCTTGGCCGTGCTCTGGAGACTGCGGAATAACCTGGTGTACAAGATCCAGCCCAAGAACCAGGCAAGGAGAAAAATCTCGAGCTACATGTACCCTACCCTGGCCCAGAGAGCGAGAGCAGCCCGGCCGCCTGTCGTCGACTATTTCACCTGGCCGCAAGTCCGAGACGGCCTGCTGATCGAAGGCATTGAGCGTTGCCCCGGCAAGTCGACCATCGCCTTTGCGGAGAATTTCCGCGTCGACTGGCCCTATGAGCTCCGCGACGTCTACAAGTACAACAAGAGGAAGGGAGTGTACTGCTTCTCGCACCAGTATCTCGAGACCATGGACGACGTCGCTGCCTTCAAGATGCTCAACCATACCCTCGTGCCCTACTACACAAACCCAACTCTTGCCCCTACCTTTCCTGTAAGCGAGATTGACTCGGATGAGTCCGTAGACGAGGAGCTTCAAGCAACCAGGGAGCCATCGACCATCCCCAGCGCAGACGCATTGATGCAAGAAGCTTCGAACCCAGACTGGACTGTAGCCTTTCCTGTCGACCTGTCTGAACTCGCCGGGAATTACGCATACGATCCGTTCCCCAGAGCCGATGTTGCTGGCCTCGCACAGTGGCCCACTTTCTGACGAAGCATCTCATCAGCATCTCATGACGAAGCATCAAAGACATCATGACTTTGCCCATCTTACCAACACCCGGGATCCGTGCCGTCCGCCTCGACAACGACCGAGATTCGCCCACAGCGGAGGAGGGGGTATCCGATCCGCCGCCTTGGAAAAGTCCACGGCTCTTGGTTTCCGAAGAGCAACCCCCAGATTTACTTTACCTTTCTGAGAGTTGGCTCCGTGATTGCGGCAAATATCGAATGCACTCGATCCTGCACGACGACGGCAACACGCGAGACCACCCATCATGACTAGGGAATAGATCCAGTCGTGACAAGACTGTGCTCTAAAAGATATTGTCTTGAGAATTTCGTCTGCTTTAAATCCGGTCAGGAGACTGACTGACTGACTGACCGACAGAAAAGAACAATACGCGACAAGGCATGAATTTTGCAAGGAACGGAGATAACTCCGGGCCCCTTGGATATTATTCTAGCGCTGGACTAACCCCGTCAATCAGAGGCGGGGAGAAATGCACGAGCTGGGGGACGCCTTAGACCAGCTGCCTCCCCGAGTGCGCGACCCTTGCTGTGTGTAAGGTACAGGAGGGAGGGTGGGTGGGTTGCACGAGCCGGGGGGAAATAATCTTGTATATTTATGCCTGTACATTATATCCGGCTGCAATGTGTATAGAGAGACCGTCTAGAGAACGACGTATACACTATAGATAACGTTCCTTCTCCCCCCTCTTCGAGATCTTATAGAATTACTTATAATAGCTCTAGACGCTCGCTTACTAGACGACTACCCTATCTACAAGAGACACCTCCTACCCCTAGTAAGCTTATAAAGATAAGAGTACTATTAACCGAAAAGTTAGTCTAGATAAAATTCTAATTAAAACCCGTAGTTCTACAAGAGTAGTAATTATCTATTAGATACCTTAGATTCTACTATATATACCTACGAAGTGGACGTACCTCTTATAATACTACAGCTTAAGATCTTACAAGTTTACACGCCTATAAGAGATTTCGCAAAAGCTCTCCGAGTCCTACGGGAGAACTTCTACCCGTCCGCGCTTGATCCGCATCTAAGAGAGCATTCCTAGCCCGAGGCAATCCTAGCTTAAGGGAAGAGTCGGAGTACAACGCTACAAAGCCACAGCACTATGCAGAACAATCCCTACAAAGCCAGAAGAAGAATTCATATCCGTAGGACTCCCCTTCGACTCTATTATCGTATTAAGAACAGATCTCAACTCGACGGATTCCACGGCTAATCAATCGAATTCCATTACATCTGATAGAGGAATCGTACACCAGACCCGTCCTATACTGATATATTTCTCTTTCAGCGTATGAAGAGCAGAACAAGAAGTGTACGGGTGGGTTCGCGGATTGGTGCAAGAGACAAAAGCACGGATTTGATTACATTGGTTGAAAAGCATAATCAGCAATGGAAGATTTCGTGGTTCCTGAATTGGAACACTTGAACTCTAAGGTTAGTGGCGTAGAAATCAGACCAGCCTTCTCCCGTACCGCCGGATTCGACGCAGCGGCTGTTGGCTGCAGACCACCCGAGAGACGGTTCGTGAGGTCAGGGGTGTATTGGTGGAGGACGATGCCTACTTCGAGAGAGCTGGCACGGTCAGGAACGCTCTAATTGAGAGACATACACATCCTGATACGTGGCATCTGACCATTTGGCGGAGTGGCTAGATTAGCATTGTCAAGACCCGAGCCGTCTTGTGTATTGAGCTGAACGTCATCATCCCCACGGCCACCACGACCGCGAAAGGAAGTTTGCAAAATTGCCAGTATCTTCGGTGAAGCTCAGTACGAAGAAGATATCCCGGTAATAGTTGGAAGTGTAGAAGAGCTGCATGGTGAAGGCTCCGCCATACTGAGCCGATTCTCATGCTCCGCCCACCAAAAGGAGCGCGAAAACTGAGATCTGCACTTTGTGGAGATGGTTCGTCAAGGTAGCGAGCGCCTCTATTAGTATCAGACTGTGCGGTGGTCTTTTCCCGCGGATTTCAAAGCATTGGAGTCCTGATCACGATGCCAACCTAACGGAGTGCTGCGTTCGTCAAAAGGGTCGGACCCGTCGGTGCGAACGTTGCTTCGAGGATCGTTCAGAGGCCATTTGCGATAGGTGTCGCCATATTTGGTGATGCCAAGCGTGCGGAGACAAGACCGACTTAGAACGCTTCATAGCTCTCAGCATCGGCGACGTAATCATTGACGACCGGGATCTGGTCAGAGCCTTCGGCTTCGTTGTAGATTAATAGCCAATTGTACCCGGTATCAGTTTTGAATCTCTACGCAGGTACAAGCTCGTCACCAGAGCCTATTAGACTAGTTGCCCTTTGGGAGGTGACTCTACGTTGGTCAGGCCCTGCACTGTAAAGCCCGTTTCGCTTTCGGACCAATCACCACAAGTGCAGGCTGAATCGGCAAAGTCAAGACGCTGGCAATGGACTCCAATGCTGGGAAGCTGAGGCAATCGCGGTCCCTGCTCGGGAAGAGGTGCTGTGTAGAAAGATTCACCGTAAGAGAAGATGCTCCCGTCTTCGCGGATCTGGAGACGCGGTCAGCTTAAGTTGTACACTCGTGTAGTGAGTGTCATGGCGTAAACTGACATTGAAGTCGGCATTGTCGCTGTCTAGGCCGAGCACAGTTCTACTTGAAGTAGACATGTGCAATGCCACTATTAGGAGTGTAGTGGTCGTTTACCGGTCAGAACTCTGCGTCAAGATGAACGCTACGGTAGTAATTTGTGGCAGCTCCCACGCGGTCATTGCTGGAGGCAGCACCAGTCCTGGCAGCAGAGACCAGTCTAGCTTCGTTGGTATATGAAGACCGCTGCCGTCGTTGGCAAGAACCGAGTGTGTTGCTGAGCTGTCGACCCTGGTAAGGATGGGCAGCCTGCCGAATTTGAGCGGAAGGGAATGGCTGGGCCCATGTCGTAGCTACGAGAGCCAAAAGTGTTGGAATGGCAACGTTGCGCAAGTTAACAAGACGTACCGAACAAGACGTGCCGGAGAGTGAAGAAGCAGCACAAATCCGACCTACAGGAGTTGTACAATTGATATTCTCTTGAGAGCATTTCGCCGCTACCACTTGCGATGTCCGAGGTATATTTTATCTTGGGTTGCCGGTTTCTTCGTATTGAGCCTTTGCTACGGCTGTGGTCGAGAGCTATCGGCGGCAAGGATGTAGGGGAGCCATGGCAAGATTGTAAATCCAGTGAGAGCAAAGTATCGTAGGTGAGAAAACTTGTCTGTTTGATGTCGTCCTGCCCTATTCGTCTCAGACGGCCGTGGCGCCACTGACACAGATGTGGAAGGTATGATGGCAATGGCGATGTAACCAAGCAGAAAAATGTCTTGTGAGCTTGGTAGTTCCTTTCGAAGTCCCAATTTGATTCGGCTCAGACGTGCACTCGTGTGCTCTTCACGCCGTTTCCATCCGTACTGTTACGACAAGCTGTTCGCATAGGAAGCAATCTGAAAAGACCAGCTGTTGCCCTTGCCATCTCATCTTCTCTGCATGGGCCGTAATCGGGATAAGTCGTGGGCAGTCTTCTTCACACGCCAAGCATCCGCACAAATGCACGGAATACATCGTGAGCAGTGAGATTGGAAAGTTGCTTGTACGAGGCCCTCCTTTCGATGGCATGGCCTGTACCAAGCTCCTAGCGAGGCAACGGTTGTCCCGGCGCGTCCAAAGGATCGGTATGCATTTTTGAGCATAGAATTAATGTTAGCGGACACGAGAATCAGGTCTTGACCTGCAGAGAGTGGCTGATCCTAGGTATGAGAATCTCTGAGCAAGGCGCCGCCGTTCTGCGCTTCAGCTAGGAGTATTCTCGCTGCCGCATCCACTTTTGCGAGCTCCGTATGAGTGAAGCTCCATAGGTTGTCCGAAACCTCACACATCTCGTGCAGCTCCCATAGCTTCCTTTGCCTCCCTCGCGGCCTTGTCTGCTCGCTTCTGATCACGAAGAGCTTTGCGAATTTCCCTCAGGTCCGGCGGCGTCTCAATACCCAATCTCGCCCTCAGCACGTCCACATCTGTCTCGAGCTCTTCCTCCCAGTAGACGTTCACAACCTCTTCTGCTTTCAGACCATTCCTCAGTGCCCACGGCAGGTAGATCTCGAAGAACCGTTTTCGCTCCACCGGCTTCAATCGAACGATGGCCACGAGACTCAGCGCGGTCATTGGCAAGAGCGTGTTTGCGAACTCGAACGCCTTCACAGCCAACTCACCCTCGATGATCACTGGCAGTCCAGTAATCGCATGCGTGAAGTCATGCGTCTCGCGATATCTTTGCATGACATACGCCTCTTCCGGATCGTCAATGTAGCGCACCTGATCTCGCGTATCCGGCGTCACTCCCTCCCGATCTAGCCAGGCAGCGTATGCTTTTCCGACAGTATTTTCGGGTAGTTTTCGGAGCTCTTCAAGCTTCAATGTTTGACTTGTGATCCTTGGTCTGTCTTTTAAGATCCTCCTTCCGGTTGGATTTGCAAGCATTGCCTGACGTAGGCGGGAGACGAAGTACGGCTTCGCGGTTGCTTCACCCAGAGAGGCAATGAGATCGTGGCGGTATGGGTTCTTGAGAGAGCCGAATGCTGATCCAATTGCCAAAGCGCCGCGTTCGAGCCATGTCAATGGTACGTGGCCTGGGTAATTCGGAGGTGGACGATTGAGGACCGAGAAAGAGCGAGCTCGGATGATTGCCGGCAAGGACAGCAGGCGACTTGTGAGAGGTTTCGATGACATTGTCGCGTTACGAGACTAAATTGAAGTGGGCATGTGAAGGTGTAGGGTGTCAATGAATGTTTCCAATGTGGAAAGGTCGGTCGATCGATCGCCGGAAAGCTTTCAGGTTCGGGTTCGGCTCGGGGGAGCCCGTAGCTTCCCGTTTCGTTCTGCGTCGTGACGCCAAAGACTTTGGCACCTTCATAACATTCCCACACGCCTTTCTCTGACCACTTCGCCCCAATCAACGCTCTGAAACAAATGCTATGATCTCCTCATCATAGCAAACTTCAGTAAATCTGCCTTTCTCAGCGCTCTACCATCTCCCGCGCCGGATTCCGCGGACGAAAGGAAGATGCTTCAGCGGTAGCATCTATGCGGGCCGGGTGGCCTTCTCTTTCAGCACGACAACACAACCATTGCGATCTCGGTGGGATCCCAACAGAACCCTGCAAGCTCCGGCGTCATCCTCACACTCCCGCGACAAGCAACAACCGGCAGAAGAGGAGGATATGGAGAATAATCACGAGTCTGGAGAGAACCCCCAGCCCGGGCATACCTACACGCAGGAACCCGTCAAACCGTGGGGACCAATCGACAGACAATATGCCAAAATATCACCCGATGTCCCTCGGAATATCCATATCGTAGGAACAGGCAGCATCGGAAAGCTGGTGGCGCATTCTCTGCGTGGAATCCCAGACCCCCCGCCTGTGACACTCATTTTCCATCGTGGTCGATTGGCATTGGCGTGGGACAAAAGCGAAAGACGGATTACCGTGCAGGACGGAGAATATACCGTTCCAAGAGGTGGATTTGATTTTGAACTGTATAGACCCTATTTGAAGCAACACGGCGTGATGTTGCAGGAAGTTAGGGACAAAGGGCAAGTCGACATATACGGCATGAGCGATGATACAGGATTGAAGCCACATGAAGTCGCCGAGATCGTTGCAGAACAGAAAACGAAAGATGATGCAGGAGAGAGGGGGGAAACGGGCTCCCAGGATGATGACAAAACTGTGGGCGGAGCAACGGTTGGGGGTCGAGAAAATGCACAAAGAATGAACGAGGCAGCAATTCCGGAAGACGAGAAGGGTTCGGTGAACACAGCAAAGGCGGCAACTGATGCGGACTACCAACCTCTCGAAGACGAGCCGAGAGAATTGGATGATTTTGTCTCGTTTGAGCCCATTCACAACCTGATTGTCACCACCAAGACCGTACGCACCGTTACAGCTGTCGCTGCTCTGAAGCACCGTCTCACTCGGGATAGTACCATCTGCTTCCTACAAAATGGGATGGGAGTGATCGATGCTGTCAACGAGCAGGTTTTTCCCGACGAGGCCACCCGACCGAACTATGTGCAGGGCATCATCTCGCACGGCGCCAATGTCCCACCGCAAATGGCAGCCCAAGATCCCTT
The DNA here is from genome assembly GCA_963674455.1 of Lecanosticta acicola. Lineage (NCBI taxonomy): Eukaryota > Fungi > Ascomycota > Dothideomycetes > Mycosphaerellales > Mycosphaerellaceae > Lecanosticta > Lecanosticta acicola. Next base: position 931,218 of record CAVMBE010000002.1, on the reverse strand, counting down.
CTTCGTTGTGCACGCGGGTCATGGAACCATATTTCTAGGCGTAGTTCCTCGAAAGTCCCTGGCACAGCAGGTCGAAGAAGCTGGACATTCTTCCGCCACAGATGGTGCCGGTGAAGCAGATGACGGCGAACTTGATGAAACGCAAGTTGAAAAACTGCCAGAGAGCGCGCGCTATCTCATCCGAACCCTGACTCGCACACCAGTCCTAGCCGCTGTCGCCGTCACTCCCATTGAGCTGCTTCAACTGCAACTGGAAAAGCTAGCCGTCAACTCCATCCTCAATCCTCTAACCTCCCTCTTCGACAATCGCAACGGAACTCTCAATTATAACTTCCCTGTTACGCGTCTCAAACGGCTCATGCTCGCCGAGACTTGTCTCGTGATCCGCTCGCTTCCGGAACTCCGCGGTCTGCCCAATGTGCCCACCCGGTTCAGCTCCAAGCGCCTCGAAAACATGACTACCAGTGTTGCGGGAAGAACAAAGGACAATATCAGCAGTATGCTCGCGGATATGAGAGCGGGTCGGCAGACGGAGATCCAGTACATCAATGGATATATCATACGGAGGGGTGAGGAATTAGGGGTGAAGTGCGTTGTCAATTATGCTATGATGCAGGCAGTGCTGGCGAAGTCATTGATGATTGAAAGGGAATACGCGGATGAAGTTCCTGTTGAAGGCGCGGGTGAGGGACTGAATAGGGAGTAGCTGTGAGATGTTATGCTTTGTGTATATATCGTGTATTGTTGGAAGTGTATAGAAACTTTGTCTCTCCTGGCCCGCTTTGCGCGGTTTTCAAGCTCCCATCTGCCAGCGAACCGATTGCAGCAGTGCATCGCTCTCGTTGCGATTATTGTCGCATACACCCGCAGCTGTGGCGGGTTCTCCGCTGTGGAGGCGCAGCATCGCCCAGCCTCAGCCCGTGCAACAAGAGACCCATGAGATTGATACTGTCAGGGCTTCCAAGTGGATCTCGAACAACATATCACCATGACAATGGTTCCTTGGATGGACCCGGAGACTTCCAAATTATTCGCGCTTTACCATCGGTTTCCACTGTGATCGGACGACGATGTGGCCTCACAGCTTGCCAAGGACTGCTACGAGATCGGAGTGCATGAATCTTAACATTTCGATGCCAGATCAGGGAAGTCTTACTCGGAGCAGTTCAAGAAGATGTGCGAAGCTGGGTACCTCGAGAAACTCACGCGGATGCCTTCATGGAAGCCAGCATTGCCTCCTGTGTTCGAGAAGCGGAGATTCCATGTATCGAAGAACAGTCAAGATCCCTTTCAGAGGAGGCGAGAGGTGAAGAAGTCGCAGGAACAAGTGGATCTTTGGGTTGATGAGCAGCATGCCGGACTCTGTGAGGGCTGCACAAAACTCTCGAGCTTGGCCGGGCGTATCTTCGAAGCTCTGCTGAGAATGTATGTCTGGGTTGGTCGCAGCATCCAGCTGCGCATAACGTCCGGAAGCTCAAGCAAAGTGCAGAACCATGCTGGTGTTGCAAATTGATGCCCGAGAATCTTGACTTATCCTATGCACTTGCTCGGACTCGCCGCAAATATATCTGGCTCGATGCGTTTGCATCTTGAAGGACAACTTCCAGGACCGGGAAGAACCAGCTCTCACTCTAGTCGCCGCTAATGCTTCCAGTGTTTCGCAAGGGCTTCTTCACAGCCGGCCTCGCAACGAGGCGTATTGCGGCCTCCTCGCGCATCCCTTTCCTGACCATCACAAAAGGGATTATGACCCAGGCCAATATTCAGAAGAATTCGGTTTCCTCGAGGCTGGGCTGTCCTGGAACCCGAAATATCTTCGAGAATGGGGTGTTCTGAAACTAAGTGGAATTTTTTGGCATTGCCCCTCCTTAATCGCAGCGGAGAACGGTATCTCGACGTGGAAAAGAGTCAGTGACAACGTCAATTACCCCTGTGGACCTCCAGTGACATTGTGGTCAAAGGCAGTAGAACAGTTTCGAAATGCGAACTGACGCGGCTTTCAGATCGGCTGACTGCGATATCTGGACTGGCGAGTATAATGACGAAAGTATATACTGATGGAGAGTACAAAGTCGTACCTCGCGGGGCTGTGGGTATCGGACTTGTTCACTTGTTCACTTCCTGGCTTTCATGGTGTTATAACTCGGTCGAGTCGCGAACGCCGTCTGGGATCGAGTATCGAGCTCCGTCGTGGCCTTGGGCTACTTTTGAAGGACCAGTACAATTCGACGTCCGCTGTCGAGGACCAAATTGGAGTCGAAGCGGCATGGCATTGCTGAAGGCTCCTCACGTCCAATTAAAAGGCGCGACCTTTTGGTGAGGCAACAGAGGCATACTTAAAAGGTTCGACCAAGCTACTGGACACTCGCTTGAGCAAAATCGTCACGAGAGGGAAGTTACACTTTCGACATAACCTCACTCTCGGAAGTTTCCACGATCTGCCTCCGCAGCCGGATATTGTCAAGGCTAGATCCGGTAGTCCAGTCCAGTGCCTGTATCCTTCGCTTTCGACCCATTTGAAGACGATCCGGAGACATTTGTGTCCTTTGTGGTTCTTGCACATAAGTATCTTGGAAGCAATGAGCATGATGAAGAGTTAAGTTATGCAATTCTGGTAACGCCCACTCGTCAAGATGGGAGAACTTTTCGCAGGATTGGTATGTTTGATAATCCGCCAATGAGTTTCACACGTGGCATTGAGTGCTCGATCATTCGAGTCACATGAGCTGAGCGCTACAGTAAGCATGAGGCAGCTCGAGACCTTTGACAGCTCCGGTGATGATCGGGCAGGGAGAAAAAGATGGCTTGGGACGCGCTGACGATGTTGTTATGCTGGAGGGGAGACTTGGGAGACTTCAATTTGCAGCCCGGATTGAGCAGGTCACGTGATCAGGTGCTCTAGCGTGAAAGTCTTCCTATCGATACGTCACAATCGCTCTCTCATCGACCTCTTAACAACAATCTATCTCTTTCTTGTCGTGTTCGTGGTCATCTTTCACTCGCTAGCAACGCGCAATATGGGACTGGATCACGTCTCGTACGCGCCCTATTCGACTTATCCTTCCGCCTCCAACGGCGCGTCAGGCTCCTCTTACGCGACACCCATCGATCTGACCGCATCCAATTCGCCTAAGAAATGCAGTCGCAAGCGGAAGAACGAATCTGCAGATGGGGACGACGCAGACGGCAAGCCGGCGAAAAAGAAGACGAAGCCCAAAGACGAAGAGAGACGCCTGAAACGCTTCCGCGCGAAGTTGCCGGGCGCATATCATGACATTCGACACCGCGCACTCACGCAACGCATGTTTGTCATTGACCGGCAGCGCCATGCTCCGAAGCAAGAGGAAGGGAGTCTCGTAGAACATGCGACGGAGACTATCAGCTTGGCTGGAACAACGGGAAACATCTACACGATCGACATTGATAGGGTTCCCACGTGCGATTGTCCGCATGCGAGGAAGGGCAATCAGTGCAAGCATCTTGTATACGTCATGGCGAGGGTACTAAGAGTGCCCGAGAATCTGGAATACCAACTGGCGTACTTGAGCTCGGAATTGAAGCAAATCTTTGAGAAGGCCCCTCCTCTGCCGAGCGAGACAGTGGTTGAGAGTGAGAAGGATGGGAATCGGAAGAAGCTGGAAGGTATGCGTACCAGACAGTGATGTAACGTCTCGTGATTCTGGGCTAACACGTTGGTGCAGGCGAATGCCCCATCTGCTGCGTCGATTTCGAACCCGAGAATGCGAAAGAGCAAGTCGTATACTGCAAAGCTGCTTGCGGGAACAACATCCACAAAGAGTGCTTCGACCAATGGGCGAGGACCAAGCCAGGAAAGGTCACCTGCCCCTTTTGTCGAACTCCGTGGGATGCCGACGGTAGTGATGTCAAGAATGTTGCCAAATCTGGCGCCGTAAATGCTGAGGGCTACGTCAACGTAGCCGGCCAGCTAGGCCTGAGTGGACAGCGAGATCATTCGACGTATAACGAGTATTGGGTCAGGCGACAAGGATATGACTCTTACGGTTGAAGGCACTGCGCCGAAGAGGCTGTCGTTTGCAGCTCTTCGTTGTGCAATGCACCGTCACTGACTCAGTCAATACGGCCCTATTCTCTCCGCGAGAAGCCGGCGAATTTCTCGATAACCTTTTGTCCTCGAAACAGGAAGTTTGGGAGAAGCTACATGTCAAACATGTTCTCTTCGGAAAGCTAACTGTTTTCGAACTTCTCGATGAGTGATCGAAACGTCGTCGATGAGGTATGTTCTCTTCCAACTTTTCGCGAAGCGAACAGGGAAGGTCTCCGCAATGTCGTCCGATTAAGCTCGTGCAACAGGATCAACAACTCTGTCGCTCCTTGATCCTGACTCGCAAAGGCTTGATTGTTCGCTTTGTGGTTGTGGCTGTGAAGTCAAATCGGAAGATTCAACGTGGCCAACTATTTTGAGAATACGATGAGGCTCGGTCTGGACGTCTGGACGTCAGGCCGGACTGAATTCCCTCCCAAGATGGCCTCATCCACATTACCACATCTGGCACAAGCTATATCTTTCGACCACTAGAACAACCCTAATGATGCTCCGAACTTTCGCCATAGCGCGCGAGAGTCCACACAATAACCTCAGAGCAGCACGCGCCCGCGCCCGCTCCGCTCGCTCTGTCCAAGAATGTTTTATTAGTAACGCGGGCACTTTGCGTCTTGGCACTCATCAGACCCGGAGTGCTTCCGATCTTGGAACTTCGTGTAGAACGTCGATTGTGGGAATTCCTACGTACCGATGGCAACAGTAGAGTCGCTGTAAACGAGTGACGACCGATACGAGGCGATCCAGTGGGGACGTCTTGCTACAATGTCACGTCGTGAAACTCCGTCTCGTGTTGGCTAAAAGGGACGTAGAGTGGCGACTTGGCGGCTCTCGGGCCTAGGAAGAACCTAGTAATGTACAAGGTCTAACACGAGGAATAGTTTAGGACAGCTTAGCTAAGAAGAGGTGTAGGTAAAGGGGTATATAAAGGCTTTGGACTTCACCACCTACTTCACCTCATCATCCACGACAGAACAACACTCGACCAGACAAACAGACCCACCAAAGACCAAATCCCATCTTCGACACCTACGACAGACACCCAAATCATCAAGATGCAGATCAAGAACCTCGCCCTCTTCGCCGCCACGGCCGCTGCTCTCCCCGCCGCTTCCACGGACGAGTTGATCCACAACAACGATGCGTTCAACCTGATCGCCATCAAGTCTGGCAGCGGCGTGCAGAACTCGGGCATCAAGGCCTCCGGCGGCTACTTCTACATTGGCGCCGCATCTCAGAATGCCTCCTGCGACAGCACCGACGCATCGAACACGGCGACCTTCTACCTGTCCAACGACAATGCATACCTGTACACCGCGTCCGCTCGCGCCCCGCAGCAATTGTGGGTTGACAGGAGTGGAATGGGTAAGTCTTACCTTAGCCAAGCAGAGTCCTCTCGGAACCCCGGTTTTTTTTTTTTTTCAAAGCTTCCTCTCCACATGTACTGACTACTGTCTTCTTCACACAGGCAAAGGAATCTGGGGCTACACGACAGGCGCGCAAGCCGCGGGCCGCAACAGCGAGCGCACCCCCTGGACCATCAACGCGCAGAGCCAACTGCTCTTCGACGGCGCCAGCCCGGCCGCCTGCCCGCAGAAGACCCCAGCCGGCGTGGTCCTGCCCGGCGAGTGGTCCGTCTGGTGGGACAAGGCCAGCGACAACCCGGGCAACAACTACGGCGACTGCATCGACATTACGCTCAAGGCCGTCAAGGTCGACAAGCCCGTTGGCTGCCACTACACCGAGGCCTCATAGGCGATGGTTTCAATGGGCTGTGGGTGGCCGTACGTACTGCATTGGACGGAGTTTGCATAGCATAGCATGGCATGGCATGAAAAGGACATGGTAATGATTTGTCTTGTAAGATACCTTTGATTCAATCAAAAAAATTCTTTGACGCGTTAAGACCTGTACCTTCCCCAAGGTCAAATTTTCTGAACCAAAAGAATGTTGATGGGGTTCCCGCTATCGAGACATCAAAACGCCACCGCCGCTGCTTCATTTCAAGTAAAAATCGAAAACGCCACCCATGTATGAACTTCCCCTGAAAAATGATCGGACTGATCCACAAAAGACCAAAAGACTAAAAGGAGCGTCCGCAGTCAAGTCGTAAGGAAACCAACAAGATCGTATTCAAAACTCAACATTGCCCCCTCCAAAAAAAAAAAAAAAAAAAAACAGGCCGTGCCAGAGTCTGCTCCGCTCTGCTCTGCTCCATCGTGTAAAAACGCTACAGCCTACACCAACCCAAACGTCAACACCTGATTCCCATTCCGCACAGCCTCCCCCTCCATCAAACCACTCACATACGCCTCGCCGATCAACTCAAACAACCCGCCCTCGGCCGTCCGCCTCAAAACAACGGGAACCCCACAGCCAAACAAAACACACAGCGCATCCCCCTTCCTCGCGCGCGTGGGGAGCATTCCGACGGTGCCCTGCTCCGTGACGCCGAGGCGCATGCCCATGTAGCGCGGGCTGGCGGCGAGCTGGAATTTCGCGGCAAAGGGGGATTCGGAGTAGCCGCCCTCGTCGTCGGGGCAGGAGGCGGCCGCTTCGGAGAGGATGCGGGTGATGTAGCTGGGGGAGAGGGGGATGGCGCGGAAGGCGTGCGAGAGGGTCAGGCCGCGGATGAGGAAGGTGGCGTTGGCTTTGAACCAGGCGAGGGCTTCGCGCGTGGCGAGGGGAGGGGAGTCCTGTGGGGTGTGTGGGGAGAGGAGGGCGGAGATATGCGCGAGGACGCGCTGGGCGTCGACGGGGTGGTGGAGGTAGATATCGCCCCTGCCGAGGACGAGCGACAGGGCGACTTCGCGGCGGAGGATCTCCGCCATGGCGGAGAGATCCCCCGGGATGGCGAGCTGGGAGGCGAGGGTATGCAGCATGATTTCCGACTCGGCGAAGGCGCCCGAGTTGGTGGGCGAGGTGCTCTGGATGGCGGGCTCGATGGCCTCCCCGGCAGCGTCGACGAGGGCGGCGATGCCGTCGATCGTGTCCACGAAGACGCCCGTGCAGAAGAGGATGCGGTCGTCGGCGTCGAAGCCGTAGAGGGGGACGGAGGCGGCCGAGGCGGCGTAGTTGGGGGAGAAGTGGTCCGAGGGAGCTGGAGAGGTGAAACGTCGGGGGCGGAGGTTGCCAATGTGGCTATTGGAGGACTGGCTGACGAGGAGAGGGAGCGGGTTGGTGTCGAGGGGAAGCCGGTTGCGCCAGTCGGGAGTCCAGGAAGGTAAGGAATGGTCTCGGGGAGGGAAGAGTTGGGCGAAGCAGAGGATGTCCAGACTCTGATGTTCTTCGATCCAGTCCTTGACCAAGTTGACGTAGACGGTTTCCACGGGCGAGGCGTAGTCGGGGAGTCCGACGAGGGCTCTGTCCGTCGTGTTAACGCAGCCGAGCAGCGAGTAGATCCTATCCCTCGGGTCACTGGCTTCCGCCTGGGAGTCATACGCCAGCAGTGCCAGGAGGGAGATTTCTTCCCCCTGTTCCTCGGTGATATACCACTGCATGATCCTCCTCCGGATCTCCATCGGTGTCCAAGACGCCTCATCGATCTCCCCCTCCAACAAATACTTCTTCCTCAGCTCCTCCCCCTTCTCAATCGCATCCCTCATCTCCCTCCCACTGACCCGTTCCCGCCCACAATAGTACCAGACCTCCCCCTGCGCCACCAGACTCTCCTGCAAAGTCCACGCCCGTCGGAACCAAGGCCTCCGGGCAATCTCTTCCAGGTCCCTCCAAGCTTCCACATCCTCAAACTTCCTACCCGGACATGCACCAGGTCCCGGCGGCTCTTCCATCCTCCCACCATCACTCCCGGCAATGCGTCGAATCATCTCCATCCCGCCCCTCGACCTCTCCCCGCCTTTCCCAAGCCAAACGACAACCCACCTCGCGCCTCGGAAGATCCGCCCCATCATGCCTACCTGTTTCGCCTTCTCGCGAAGGTCGCTCTGGTTGATACAGATCGAATCGATCCAGATCCATCGCCCTTCCTGCTGCTGCTGTTGATCCTCGCTCACGAGCCTTTCCAGAATCGGAAGCACACTCTTCAGAACGGGGACTTGTCGTCCGTTGATTTCGACCTTCTTCTTCTTCTTCCTCCCTTCTGCTTCTTCTTCCTCCCCTGCACTCTCATCGCCCCAGACATACGAGATGGCGGTGTATTCCGGCGTAGTGGCGGCTTTGCATCGAAACGCTCGGAGGTCTCCCGTCCATGCTGTTCCGGGGGTTCCTTCGCTGGGGCGGATATATAGGAGTCGGATGGTATTACTGGAGAGAGGGTCGTAGAGATGGTGGTGATGACGATGACGATGCTCCATTCTTTCGCCGTCGTGCTCACGTGCATGTGCATGTGCTCCCCATCGGGAATCCCAACCACCATCGCCGTTCTTTCGTATCAAATATATCTCCATCCCAACCCAACAACCAACTTCACCCACCTACCTGTCTTATCATCATCGTCATCGTCATCTCAGAAGCTCCTCCGGGGGAAAACACAAATCTTTCTCGAATCTTCCCGATCTCCGAAATCCCCTCCTCCGTCGTCATCAGACGTTCTCGACTGCACGGAGAGAATCGTCGTCGTCGTCGTCGTCGTCGTCGTCGTCTACGAAAGAGAGAGATCACAGCCCCATGACGGCGTTTCCGAATCTTCGTGCTACAGACAGGACGTCCACAAACGAAGAATGTATGGCCTTCACAAAACATGGCGAGCCATGCGGCTGGAGTCAGGTCTGGACCGTTAATCCCACCATACGTTCCACTACGTTTCGGCTCCGTACAACTCCGGTCCAGGTAGAAGATTTGGAGGCGTGAGGCGTGGGGAAATGGTGTATCTGAGACATTCGCAAGTCATCATGACGAGACGTGGATTGAAACATGCAGCAGATGCAAGCTAAGGGGAATCGCTCATGCATTCGTAATGTCTTTTCCCGTCTGATGCATATGACAGGTCCAATGCTGGCCTTAAATAATCATCTCTTCAAACGTCTGGGTGCGCCTTGGGCTCAATACTCTCTTTCCTCTCGATTTCATCACTCTCGTCTCCTTGCAGCTTCTTGTGCGCTGCGACATCCCCCTTCTCAAACGCCAGGGCATGTCCATACTCGACCTTGGTCTTCCAAGCAGGAGTGCCGATGTGTGGAATACCGTTTGGATCCTCGAACATGAGCTCGACTTCTTCCAACGTCTTGCCGGCAGTCTCCGGGAAGAGGAAGATGACGTGAATCAACATGGCCGCACAGAAGGTGCCGAAGATGATGTACACTTTCCACGAGATGTTTGCAAAGGCCGGCGGGACAAACGCACCCAATGCAGTGTTGAACGCCCAGTTGGCCGAGGTTGCGAGCGCAACCGCCTTGCCCCTCACACGGAGAGGGTAAAGCTCGGGGGGATACACCCAACTGACAGGGCCCCAGGTGGGCGCGTAGGAGGCGACAAAGAGGTAGGTGAAGGCAATGACGGCCTTGCCCGGTGCGCCCTTGATGAGCATCGATTCGGCCGCGACGTTGTTGAGACCGCCCGGTTGAGGGACGCCATAGGTGGCAAAGAGGCCTGCATTGCCGTACATCCAGATCATCATGAGAGTGGCGCCGACAATGAGTGTCGGTCGACGTCCCCAACGATCAAGCCAGATTACTGGGAGAGGTCAGCAGATGTGACACGAAGAGGGAGACTTCTTCCGCGAACTTACGAGCTGGAACAGTCATGAGGACGTTGATGATGTACTGAATCGAAGACGCAAGCAGGTTGGCGTTTCCGGTGTAGCCAGTCATGGCGAAGACGTAGGTGATCTTTTGTCAAGTCAGCGAGGAACAAGATCAAGTCATGAGGATGATGATGAGGGGATTGTCTTACGTAGTACATCATGACGTTCATGCCGGTAAGCTGAGACCAGACCTGGGTGAAGATACCGACGTGAGTGCGATTGAGGTACTTGGGCGTGAGCAGCTCCCAGTATGTAACATCCGAGTGGCGGGCTTCGAACTCGCACATGTCGCGGATGTCGGCGAGTTCCTGGGTGACGAGTGGGCTGTTGGGGTTGCCCTTTCCGTGGACCAGAGAGAGGACGTCGTGGCATTCCTCCCAGCGGTCCTTGCGTGCGAGCCATCTGGGGGATTCTGGCAGGAAGATCATGGCGACGAAGAGCAGGACCGCCGGGAGCATCTGGAGACCCCACGGCAGACGGAACTGTGCGGTGGTGTAGGTGGAGGCGGACTGACCACCGATGAAGGAGGCGCCGTATGAGATGTAGTAGAGGATGAGGATGCCCCACGTGATGGCCCACTGCTGGAAGGCGACGAGTCGTCCACGCTTGGAGGGAGGGGCGATCTCGGAGACGTAGACGGGGACCTGAGCCGACTCGATGCCGACGCAGAGGCCGTTGATGACACGCCCGGCGACGAGCATGCCGATATTCTGCGAGGCGCAGATGATGGTGCTCCCGATGACCCAGATGATGCATCCGATCATGATGGACTTCTTGCGGCCAAAGATATCCGAGAGGTAGCCGGAGATCAGGGCGCCGAGCCAGGAGCCGGCGGGCATGGCGGCGGTGATGCCGCCCTGGACGGAGGCGCGGGGACCGGAGCATTGGGCGGCATGGTTGAAGGGGGGACCGTCGGGGCCCTGGTTGAAGTAGCAGAGGTAGGCCTGGGTGCCGATGATGGCGCTCATGGAGGAGATGTCGAAGCCGAACAGGCCGCCACCGACGACGGCGACGGCGGCGATCACGTAGATGTTGCCGATTCGGAACATCTTGGCGTTGTAGACGACCCGAGAGAAGGGGAAGGGGTTAGGAAAGGGAAAGGGGGATTGGAATGTGTCCCTTGTTTTATGAAGCCCTTGGAGAACAAAGCAGCTGAAAGGATGGAGGGTATTCCCTGGTATATGCACGCACCATTCTGCACTATATATGGAGGGTTGCGACTGCTTCTTCGCTTCACCGGTCCTCCACACCGGGAGGAAGCAGCGCAGTTAAACTGCTCGGGGAAGGAGCGAACGGAAGGATGCCGTACATCTCGCCACGCACATGCTGTCTGTCGCTGACCACATCGAGTGCCAACCACCTGCGCCGCCTTCCATTTGGCAGAGCTGCAACACAACACAAGATCCTTTGCGCGGGGTCGTCAGGCTACACGTCGCTTCTGCGACCACGTCCCCCACATCACGCAGAGTCTTCGGAGCAATTCATCCGCGCATCACATCACATCAAGCGAGTCGAGGGACGTTGGCGTTCGAGTATGGCGTATCCGCCCGGCTGCTGTGCGCGTGGTGGCCATGCACAATTGCAGTGGACTATGGTTGGAGAGAGTGGACCCTTCTCCAGACGGGACGCGGCATCTCCACACCCAAACAAGAAGTAAAAGTGGGGCAAAATTTGCGGACTCCAACCGCCAAGAGGCGCTTCGGAAGCGCGGTGCCGATCTCGGTCTTCGTCATGTGTGATGGAGCCAACCAGTTCTCACGTGTCTTAGACTCTTCTACCACGGAATGTAGCCAATCGTCGGCAACCTCGCCGCCCTCCTTTGCCATCGAGCGCCTATTCAAGCTTTGCCATGTGCCGCTTCCGCGGGACGGAACATGCTCTCACAGCTCTCGCTGCTTCTTTCACATGCACATGCACATGCCAGACGCCTTTCGCTGCCGAGAGCTCTCGGAACGCCGTGTGCGCCGAATGAGCTTCACATAACGCCTTCCCGGAGCGCCGCTGATGGTGCGGTCACGCGCTACCCAGAGACGAAATCGGAAACCACGGTGGAATGAATGCCCGCTCGCTTCATTCATTACTCTCGGCCCAATACATGCTCGACAACCTTCGCAGTCCTCTCTACAATCAGGTCGACATCTGCCTTGGTGATGTTGTACGCCGGAGCCAACATGATCAGGTCACCATTCGTCCCATCAGCCAACCCGCCACCGGGCAACAAAGAAATACCAAACTCAGCTGACAGGCCAGTCGCGTGCAATGTGCCCGCCACCTTCCTCTCCACCGGGAACGGCTTCTTGCATCTTCTGTCCTCCACGAGTTCAATCTACACCGGACGTCAGCAGATGTGTACCCCCAGGGACAGAACATACAACGTACGCCCCACATGAATCCTCTGCCCCGGATGTCGCCCACATGCTGGTGTTCGCCAAGTCGCTTGCGTAACGAATCACCTAGATAGGGGCCTAGCTCCTGCACGTTGGCAAGCAGATCCTCCTCTCTCACAATCTGCTGTACTTCGTAAGCCGCAGCGCAAGCCACTGGATGGCCCTGATATGTCTGGCTATGCATGAAGCCTTGACTGCCCCTCGACAGAGCATCCACCACAGTCTTGTGCACCAGCAGCGCTCCTATAGGCTCATATCCCGCTCCGAGACCCTTGGCTACCGTCTGGAGATGAGGCACGACATCCTCTTGCTCCCACGCATGCAACGTCCCAGTCCTGCCAATTCCCGACATGACCTCGTCCAAGATGAAGAGTGCACCGTACTTATCGCACACCTCTTTCATGGCTTTCAAATATCCTGTCACAGGAGGAACAGCGCCCAAAGTCTGTTGACAACATCAGCTCCCAACCTCCAAATCGTAGAAAATCAGCACCTTCACTCACCACTCCACTCATCGTCTCCGCCACGAACCCACACACCTTCTCCGGTCCCACTCGCACAAACTCCGCTTCCAATTCCGCCTTCAACTTGGCCACATACATCTCCTCGCTCTCCCCCTTCAGCATCCCCCGATAGGGATAGCAAGGACTAACATGACTGAAATTCCCCGCCAGCAGGGGCAGATAAATCGCCTTCCGCCCCTTATGACTCCCCACCCCGAGACTCCCCAGCGTATTCCCATGATAACTCTGCTCTCTCGCGATGAAATGACACCTCCCCGTCCCGGCCCCTTCGCTTTCCACAAAATACTGCCGCGCCAATTTCAGCGCCGCCTCGACCGCTTCCGTTCCCGAGGAAACGATGAACACCCGGGCCATCTCCCCGTTCGTGGAATTCGTCAGGTACCTCGCCAGTCGCTCGGAGGCGTCGGTCGTGAAGAAGGGCGAATAGCAGTATCCTACCGTTTCCAGTTGCTCCGCTATCGCCCGCTTCACGCGCGCGTTGTTGTGCCCGATGCACGCGACGGCCGCGCCGCCCGTGGCGTCGAAAACCTCCGTGCCCTCGGCTGTCGTGAGGTAGTTTCCCCGTGCGGAGATGATTTTGGGGGGCGTGCTGTGGAGTCTGGTGTGGAGGATGGAAGAAGAGGTAAGGTCATTATTCTTGGGCTTCTTTTGGATGTTCGCCGCCGCCGCCGCCGTGTGTGTCACGATCGCTGCTGTCATGATTTCTTCTCGCATCGTGAATGCCTTTCTTGGATGATGCCTGGGACTATGATTGCCGTCGGTGATGGTGGTGTAGTACCGTCGTCTCTATCGTTTCTTTTTTTTTTCTTCCTATTTCAAATGCCCAAAGTACAGATCTGACTCCTTTCTGCAGGAATCCGTAGGGCGTGTCGTGTTGTTCGCTCCACCCCGCATTAATGTCTGTAGGACTAACGACAGGTCTCGGCCAGTGTTGGCCGCCGCGCCGTACCTTATGCAGCAGCCCAGGCCTATCTTCGGCTTTCGGCTATGATAATCAATCGACTTTCGTTGATACTTCTCATTTTGTTTACGCCCTTGCACATTACTTTCGTCTGCCTCGCTGTAAATTTCGTCGTTGTTGGCAGCACGTGTGCTCGCTCTTTCTTCTCGCCCAGCAGGATAAGGCCGTATTCACAACAAAAACACGGCACGGATCAACCTTCTTCCGTACTACAGACCTCTCGCATGCCCCATCAAAGCCGCTACTTACGGAATTGTCGCATCCTTTAAATTCCTCTAACGGAGGCGAGGGGGGGATCCAACCCCGATCGCCACGAAAAAAAAAGCGGTTCCGTTTACCTACCTCCTCCGTCCGTTCATTCTCAAATGCTCCATTCGAAACTCAGGCTGCGGTATTATATTGTATGATATCGTATTATATCGTATTGTCTATCTCGAACTGACTGACAAGGAGAACCTCCTCCGGGCGAAAAGATATGTACAAGTCAGTCGCATCTCGATGAGAATCCAGAAAATGTGAATTATTGAGTGTTAGCGCTCCCCTTGGGGGGGAAAAAAAAGAAAGAAGATTAGAGGCAGGCATGTGACGCGCGAGTCCGTGCGTAGGTAAGGTTTTCTTTCATCACTCGTTCTTTCGCTCGACGTACAAAAACGACTGCGACACTGCTCCAAGAAGTCTTGCGCGAAAAGACCACCGTTGAAGAAATGTCACTCGGAGACAAATCCTCACGCTCAATCAATCTCTCCGCCACACCAGTATTAAATCGAAACCATCACCGTCCCCTTCAGCTTTCCCATTCCATTCCATTCCATTCCATTCCATTCCATTCCAAGCACGCTGAAAGTTCGATCGAACAAGAAGAACGATCGATCCGACTCGTAAATTTCCCCCCGAAAAGACGGCTCCGAATTAAGTTCACTTCAAGGCTCTAGAGGGGAGTATCTATTACTTCCTGTAAGATCTTTTGAAAGAATTCTGGTAGGCTGGGGAAGGCTAGGAAGATTCTCTAATAATAATACATCTCCCCTGAATAATGGGCGAGGAGGCATTTCCCTTTTTCTGGACAGTACTGGAGCGTGTAGAGAGAAGAGGACATTGCCGCGACGAGGACTTTTAGAAAAGAGAGAGAGGGGAAAAAGGAGGAAAGTGAAGGCAGAGCGCATGTCTCCTTTCAAAGTCGGCGTGCGAGCCTGTTCCGTTTCAACTACTGTCTTCAGTCCCCACTTCGTCTTTGGCTGGTTGAGAGACCCAAGTTTTCGTAAGTCCCGACGACGGCGAGAGGATGATGGTATATAAGCGAAATCCTTGCGGAGCGGGTGTGAGACTGCTAGCCGTCTGTCTGCACGTGGAGTGCCGAAGCTGCCTCGGAGGCCGTCGACTTTCTGCGCATGTGCATTTGCTTTGTTGTGTTCCTTTCTCTCTCTCTCTCTCTCTCTCTCTATATCGTACAACATGCATATGCATTAGTGCAATCATTCGCCAGTACGCGAGACAAGAAAGAAAAAGCTTCCTCAAAACCCTATAGATCGATGACAAACGCAATGGCCAGCGCGACGATCGTGACCAGGCTGATCGAAAGATTGCTCGGGGAAGCAGCCGATTGCGAATCACTGCCGGTGCTGCCGCTGCCGCTGCTGCTGCTCGAAGAATTGCTGCTGTAGGACGTCGTTTGCGCCACGGTAGTCGAGACACCGTTGCTGAGATCTGGGTCGGTGGCGGAGGGTTCACCGGCCCACTGGCTGCCAGCACCCTTCAGACCAGGTCCCTTACCAGCTCCGCTTTCAAAGTACTTCTTCGCGCCCACGGGGATCTCCGGAAGAAGGGTGGTTGCGACGTGCCACTCTTCGGATTCAGCCGGGCATTGAGGGACGGTAGTAGTAGTGCGAGCACCGCCATCACCCTTCGGGTTAGGAGTCTTAGCATAAGCAGCCTTGAGGCGATCAAAGTCATCATTAGGAACGACCTCGCCATTTTCAATCTCGACAAGACCATATCCGTTGGCTTCGAGGGTGTACTCGTAAGCGAGACCTCCAGAGTAGGCACCGGTCATCTCGGTAGAGTAGAGAGCGCCGATTTCTTCCCATTCACGGGTATTGGTGATGCATCCAAATTCGGACAAGAAGAGGGGGACGCTGTAGTTGGAGTAGGTTTTGACTTTCTGATCCCATCCGGATTGCGTGAAGCTGCTGGGGTCGCACCAGCTGTAATCGTTGAAAGCGAAGAAGTCGGAGCGGGCGACTTCGTCTTTTCCACAGGCAAAGTAGAGGGCTTGGGATTCGATGTTCTCGGCGACATCGGCAGAAGAATAGCCGACGGGGATGGGACGGGAGGATTGGGCGCGGATGTAGTTCTTCATGTCGCGAGTGACGGCCTTGATGTAGGGAGCTGCGTTGGTGTTGTTGCGGGCGTTGATGACTTCGTTGCCGGAGAAGAAGAGGAGAAGGTTGTCTAGAACCTTATCAGTATGCCGCCCTTGGTGTGACGTGGTTTGGAGACGTACTGTAGCCAGCGAATGCATCAATCGTAGCAAAGACAGACTGCAGATAGACCTGGTTGTAAGAAGCATGCAACGAGGACAGATCCGCGCGGTTCAGAGAGTAGTGGGGTGTATTGGCGTCAAGAGCAAGGTAGATGCCCGCATCGTCCAGCAACTGCATAGCCTCATCGTGGTTCTGGCTGTTGTCGATCGTGTATATTCTGATTGTGTTGATGCCCAGCTCCTTGAAGCGCTCGACGTCCCGACGCAGAGAGGTGAGGTCAAGCAGTGGGTCTTGTGCATCAGCCGCACCGCCGGGTTGATATGCGACACCGCGAATGTAGAATCTCTCTCCGTTGGCCCAGAAGGCGTTGCCTTTGGTCGTCACGGCGGGAAGACTTCCTGACTGTCGTGGAATGATTCGGCTGGAGACGGCGGTTGCCAGACCTGCGATTGCGGCGAGTGAAATAAACATGGTTGGACAAGCGAGCGTGGCAACGAAAGACTGGTGAACAGAAAAGAGAGCCGGAGTAGAAAAGTCAGTCGAAGCAAGAATGGAGTAGTATTAGAAAAAAGACAGGAATTGGTGCTTGTAGCAGACGGCCATGCTTGCGCTGACAGGTGCTGGCAAGGACTTTATTTGGGAGAGACGATCGCCAAGGATCCAAGAGGCATTAGTTGGCATGGCAGGAGAGGCACTCGCAATGCGCCGAGCCAATTTCTCACGGCGTCTAGTCTCAGCATCCGACGATTCGAACATGACAACTCTCCGCTATTGGTTCATGGATCCTCATTCGCTCCAACCCGGTATATCGTATAGGCCAGTGCTTTCTGCCGTGTCCGCGGTACTCTCTCACGATATTCTCCTCCAGTCAGACTGAGCGCAGTTCCTGTAGGTCTTGGACATGACATCTTTCATTTGGGGCCCGCAATGATCTTCTTGCATCACAGACGGTAGCTCGGTGTCTCCGACATTAGGAGTATTGGAAGATAATAACAGATGGTGAGAATTGGTGATAGTTGGCGATAGATGGTGGCGGATGTTTGGAGGAGCAGCGAAGGGAAACTGGAAAGTCAAGGGGTAGTGGAGACCCCAGCCACGCCCGGACGTCTTGGGTGATTTAGATTTAGCCGCCTTTGGTCTCAGCGACCTAAGACGCTTTACTCCTTTGACATTGACAGTGACATCACTGACCGGCTAAGGTATCCAGGGCGAGTAAGTCATCAAGAGCGAACAACGAATATTGGTCGCGGTACTCTTTGGTGAGAATTGAATAAGGCGGATGCCATCCTCGCCAGTCTTCCGTGCCTGATGGCGTAGTCGAGCCCTGTCATGTGGGCATTATTGCATCTGCGTTACTGATTGTAGAGCGCTCGCGGAAGCCTGGCACATCCATAATTGCGATAGCGTTAGTTGTGTCGATGCTTCCGTGCTTGCGGGCCTTATTGAAGGCTCTGCTGAACAAAGCCAGCAAGGCGAACAAAGGCTTCGTGAGGCTTTCGCACTAGCAGCGTAAGACCTTGCGCTTTCGCTACATGTGAAAGTTGATGTCGTGGCGCAGGACGGAAATGAAGTAAGGTACATGTACGAAGCCACAGTGAAGCAAACTCACGTTGCTCACGTGCTCGCTTGCCAAGGCTAAGCTCTCCGCGCCGGGCCTCATCCCGCTGCAGGGACCAGTGGTGATCTCAGGCACCGCGCTGGACAGATTCATACGTGTCCTTGACCCGACTGGCGGGGCGCACTCTGCTTCACTTGCCGCGAGGCGCCGTGAATGGGCGATTCAACAACAAGCAGACTCAGCCTGATCGCCGCCGGGAGCGCTCAGTTCAATCCATCCCCACCGGTCCACGAAGCACGAGCGAGAGAAGAGCGAGAACATACCCAAGCAGATCGGCTGGAGAGTGGGATTGGGGACCTCGAGTTAGACAACATACAACCCGGCGGAAGAGGCAAAGGAAGATTGTCTGAACGACTCGATCGACTAGAACATCCAAATTTATACGACCATCTCACCGAAGACGACGAAGACGACGAGGGCGACGACGAACAGATGCCGAATAGAAAGTCCAAGTCTCGCTCTCCCAACCCGCGAGGAGGCTCGCTCCGCAGCAGCACTCGTCGAAAGATCGGCTCGCTGTCTACTTCATCATCGATATCAGAACTAGCGAACGGATACACTGGCGACGCAGATATGAATGGCACCATACTCGAAGCACGGCAGCGGAAACATGCCTCCCTCGAGATCCCCGGCGAAGACTCCGCGGAAGCGGCAGAAAGGTTGATGGGGAGGAGTACGTTCAGTCTGGACCATCCGCCACCTGAAACACCTAGCAAGAATGAAGGAGGACAAGAAAGCAAGGGCTTCTTTGAGCTGCCGAAGCAAGATCAACGGAATTTCTTGCTCTTGGTGTTGCTCTATTTCTTGCAGGGGATACCGATGGGATTGGCGGGTGGTAGTGTGCCTTTCTTGTTGAAGAGCCATCTGAGTTATGCGCAAATCGGAGTGTACTCGCTTGCGAGCTATCCATACAGTCTGAAGCTGTTATGGAGTCCTATTGTGGATGCGGTCTGGAGCACGAAGGTCGGGAGGAGGAAGAGCTGGATTCTGCCGATTCAGATGTTGAGTGGATTTGGTATGATTTGGTTGGGCACGAAAGCGGAACAGATGATGGTGCAGGCTGGCGAAAACGGAGGAGCTGGAATCTGGGGCTTCACCGGCTGGTGGTTTGCATTGGTGTTCATGTGTGCTACACAGGATATCGCGGTGGATGGATGGGCACTGACACTACTATCTCAATCGAACTTGTCCTACGCCTCCACAGCACAGACCGTGGGTCTCACTGGCGGTCAATTCCTGTCATACACCGTCTTCCTGGCGCTCTCATCACCGGACTTCGCAAACGCATACTTCCGCTCCACGCCGGAGGATGTTGGCCTCATGACTCTGAACTCCTATCTTACCTTCTGGGGCTGGTTCTATCTGGTTGTCACACTCGGTCTTGCCATTCTCAAGAAAGAGGAGCGGACCAAGGAGAGGGAGGGCATCTGGGATGTCTACAAGATCATGGGAGGCATTCTGAAGTTGAAGAATATCCAGATCTTCATCATCATCCACCTGATTGCGAAGATTGGATTCCAGGCCAACGATGCCGTAACGAATCTGAAGCTCCTCGACAAGGGCTTTTCGCAAGAGGACCTCGCTTTGACTGTTCTCATCGATTTTCCATTCGAAATGGGTCTCGGATACTACGCCGGCAAATGGTCTGAACAATACCAGCCCATTCGAGTGTGGTGCTGGGCTTTCGTTGGCAGGCTGGCAGCGGCTGTGGTGGCGCAACTGGTTGTCATGTTCTTCCCGGCCAGTGGAACCAACCTGCCGTACTTACTCCTGATCATTGTGACGAATGTGTACAGTACATTCACAAACACTGTCATGTTCGTCGCGATCTCTGCCTTCCACGCGAAGATTTCCGATCCGGCAATCGGCGGGACGTACATGACATTGTTAGCAACGTAAGTTGTCCTTCACCTCGACGTCTTGGTCCACCATCTGACTGACATGATCACAGGGTCTCGAATCTCGGCGGAACCTTCCCACGATTCTTCATACTGCGTTTCGTGGACGCCTTTTCGAAAGCCACCTGCATACCTCCTACAACACCTCCCGCAGATCTCAAAGGAGATCTTATCACGCAGGCTTTCAGCTGTGTTGCGGAAGCTGAGAAGCATAGATGCGTCAATGGCGGTGGGACTTGCGATATCCAAAGAGATGGATACTACATTGTAAACATATTGTGTGTTGCATTTGGGTTGATTACGTTTTATGGCTTTATCAAGCCGCAAGCGTTGAAGCTGCAGGCTCTGCCCATGAGAGCTTGGAGATTGGCAAGCGGCTCATGATGGGCGTGTAGAATAGAATACTTTGGACGGGAAATGTATCACATTTGACTAATTAAAATAGTGACCCGTAACAATTCCATGTCCTACCCGGTCCTGGCCGGATTTTGAGATAGCCGGTCCGTGTCACGTGGCTGTCATTGACGTCGCCCCGGACGTTCCAGAATAGTAGCGACGTCGTACGCAACGTTGATCCTGCATCTTTCCTGCATCTCCGCGACAACTTTCTCCAACTGCGCCTGACGGCCATTTTCTCGCCTTCTCAACACGCTGATACATCTCGCGACCCATATCGACGCGTTTGCGCATTCTCGGAACGCAACTTGACTTCGTAGGCAGCGACTCGGCCAGCTGGCCACCTCCTCAAAGGCCACCTTGAACAGCGCCTCTTACGCACTGCACGAGACCTCACCACGACAAAGCCAGCCAGCCACCAGTCTGCCTCACATACTCCGCCCTGATGCTCGCGACAACCACCATGGCCGCCACACACGCCTCCATCCAAGACCGCACGCCCGAATTCCGCAGCATCCTTTCGCAAGCCCAGAAATCTCTCGCGCGACAACGCAAAGCAGGCGCTCAACCTCAATCCAAACCACTGTTACAGAACGGCGCCGCGACTCCTCCGACTAGAAAGCAGAGGTCTGAATTCGCGCGCAATGCCGCTGCGATTGGACGGGGGATTTCCGCCACAATGGGGAAACTGCAGAGATTAGGGGAGCTGGCGAAGAGGAAGACGCTGTTTGATGACCGACCCGTGGAGATTGCGGAGTTGACGTTTGTTATCAAGCAAGATTTGGCGGGGTTGAACCAGCAGATTGGACAGTTGCAGCAGTTGCAGAGGGCTACAAATCAGGGTGGCAGCGGAAGCGTGGGACAGGAGGGAGAGCATAACAAGAATGTGGTGGTTTTGCTGCAGGGGAGAGTGGCGGATGTCGCGGCCAACTTCAAGGAGGTGCTGGAGGTTCGGACGAAGAATATCCAGGCTAGCAGGAGTCGGCAAGACAATTTCGTCAGCTCGGTGAACCAGCAAGGTGGACAGGCTGGATTGGAAGTCGGAAGGACGGACAGCCCGCTATACCAGGCTCCCAGTCGAGGGAAGAGTCCACAACCCGGCCAACAACGCTCTGCTGCGCAACAGGACGTCCTTTCACTCGATCCCTCTTCTGGCTCTGGTAGTGCTCTCTACGGCAACACTCCTGGAGCCGCCTCGCAACAACAGCTTCAGCTCATGGAAGAAGGCTCATCATCGAACGCGTACATCCAACAACGTGGCGAAGCAATCGAGGCAATCGAACGCACCATCTCCGAACTGGGAGGAATCTTTGGCCAGCTAGCGCAAATGGTCTCCGAGCAAGCCGAACAAATTCAGAGAATCGATGCGAATACCGACGACGTCGTAGACAACGTCGAAGGCGCGCAGAGAGAGTTGATGAAATACTGGTCAAGAGTGCAAGGCAACCGATGGCTGGTTGCGAAGATGTTCGGGGTGCTAATGATATTCTTCCTATTGTGGGTGCTCGTCGCCGGGTAAACCGCCACAGCGACGATTGGCTTGGAACATGCATTTTCTTGGGCATAGCGAAGGCGTTTCACGGTAGAAGAGGTCATGGGTCATGGATCCAAGCAAAGGAAAAATACAGCTGTCAAAAAAGGAAGGCTTAATTAGACGAATGGTTGGAACTATGCGTTGTTTGCTGGGTAAGTGTGGTGATGGATTGGATTGTACAGATGACTTTCTTTTTAGTTTCTTGTGGTTCTTAGGGTGTACTTAATATGAGCGCAGGACGTTTGATTCTTTCTGTTCTTGATGGCAGTTTCATTCACTTCACGAGACTTTGTGGCATTGGAGTTGGCTACCTAGGCCGGAAAGGGAGTAGTGTGCTCGCGTGGCGCCTACCTTAACAGCCTTGCAGGAAAAGGTGCTCGGGTCACATGCACAACAGCTCAGACTGCTCTTATTCTCGCTCCGTACACGAGACGCACATTCACGAAGCTGCTTCATCCCAGCAAGAATGGACCGCCAAAGTGATGCAGGGCCGAGCAACCTATCCCCGTCGGAAGGGTATGCATACCAACCACTTGGAGACTGCCAAAATCCGCATTCTGGTATTGGAGCCCGGCGAATTTGGAAAGTCGCTATATGCTGGACTGGAGCATGTCAGTCTGGACGCTGGTTCGATATGAGCATCTGTGCCAGAGCCATCTTGTTTGACAAATTTTTGACTGGATCGGAGTCGGAGCTTGAACAGGATAGGATCTAAGTGGAGGCTCCGTGTTGTGGGAGACGTGTTCTGAGGAGAGTGTCAGTTCTGGCGATCTCAGTGAAGACGAGGGCCCTGCCTGACATCGAACGTCTGGCACTCCCGCAAAGACCAGCCGTGTACGCCGTCAAGGAGAGCACTCGAGACTGGCAGTGCAAGAGCGTCTGCTCCTGAAGAGCCCAGGTGTTCCTCGGTGGCCGCGCTGTATATGGAGACTTCGTCTGAGGGTAGCTTTCAAGAGAACGATGAAGCGAAAAGTACGCCTGAGGAAGCATCCAGTCATACCAGCGAACAAGGAGAGGAATACGACACATTCTGGGAGGACAATGCACTTGAAGCTGGAGATTTGTGGAAAGGGCAAGTGGTCCAGCTCGTTACAGTGCGGCTCGACTTACCGTCGGATACGAAGCGTTGCCCTACGCTTGGGAAGATTCCAGCCTCGTTCACTCTATTATGACAAACAGGAACTCAACCATACTCATTACGAAGTCGCTACACCAAGCATTGCAATGTTTCCGACGGCATGCGAGTGAGAGACGCCTCTGGGCTGACGCGGTCTGCATCAATCAGGCAGACGATGCCGATCAATCCAATCAGGTCATGAAAATGGGCGAGATAGATTGGCATGCCGATGGTGTACTCGCACTCCTTGGACAGAGCGATGACCAAGACTATCTCGCATGTCGCCTCCTCGGGCTAGTACAACAGCGATCCGGAGACGAGTCGGACCCAGACGCTGAATCCACGCCAGAGGATGGATACAGGTCAGAAGACAACCCGTCCAAGAGAATGCGTATGCTTGATCCACGACTTGGCAAGGCACTGCGTAGAACGCTATACTCGTGCAATTGCTGCAGGCCAACCGTGATTAGAGATGCCATGGACGCACTCGCGGTATCCATACAGGCTTTGCAGACCCTTAGTGAGCGGTCTTGGTTTCAACGACTCTGGATGGTACAGATATGCGCGCTAGCAATGGATGCAAAGTGGGCAGCACGGCACTCAATTCGATCATGGCTTCTCGTCTTGGCTTCACAACCGGAGTTCCGGACTGGTTGGGGATTCTCGCGAGGGCTTCTGGGTACTTGGGCAAACACGCTCGCACATGCAATCAGACAATCCCGAATATCGAGGTGTCTTTGCCGACACTCTCCGACTTACCTGGCGTCAACATGGCGGTGACCAACGTGATCGTGTATATGCGATCAGAGCAGTCACTGAGATACAAAGGCGTGTCCGTCGCCGCAAAGTTGGACGCTTTCAATGCATAATAAGGGGGTAGGACAACGGAGGAATTGCAATGCACTGGTAGGATCTTCGGGTCGATCATCAACGTTCTAGCGCAGTCGCAGCTGGGTCATGTCCTCCTTACTTGCCATTCCGGCCCAACTACGGCAGGAGATAGCCATGTCCCGAGGCGGTGAACTCGTGCTGGATGGAATACGCAGCAGCGACGCTCCTGCGTTATGGTTGTCGCGGTGCTCGGAGTTCATTGGATCTAGTGACAGACTCCTAGAGGCATTTAGCGACTCCGACAGTTCCCTCCACACGACAAATCTGCGCATATTACCGTCGACATGCAGCAAGTTTCCAAAGCCGCTCAACAGCAGTTCGCGTTCTTCAAAATGGAATAGACTGGCCACCTCCCTCATATGAGGAAGCGATCCAACCGAACAAGCAGTTCTACCCCCCTATGCTGTCAAAGTATTAACGAAAGGTGCTGCTAACAACGCCGCTTTGCATCTTCTGTAGAAGATTTCCTCTCCTGCTCGGCACCCACTGGAATTGATCGAGCCTGGAAGAATACTTTCAGCGACCAGTACACGTTCCGAAACGTTGTTTGTATGGTTCCCAGCCAGAACTCAACCAAAGGACAAGATTTGTCTTCTGTATGGTGCGCCTTGGCCTTCTGTCATTATTCGCAAGATACCACGGAGTGACGCCTTTCGGCTCATTGGAGATGCGGGGATCCAAGTCGCAAGGGTATCATATATTTGCGACCAGTTGATACCCACTCTGGTTTGAGCCACCTCCTGTTCAAGACATGGATGTTACCAGGTTTGATTACACGGCATGTAACGGCTGCTTCGCCTTCGGATCACTATCTCGACCTCACATGTTCTTATCTGTCGAGAAGAAGAAGAGCACTTGTACGGATTACCTAGCTGCTGGTAGCTCACTTCTGTTCCTTACTTTAGTTTGGTTAAGATGAGCGCAGGATGTTTGATTCTCCAGGCCTATAACGCACCATGTAGTTATCACGGGCTGGCGCTTTTTGGAACCCAACAATCTCTCGACAGTGCCTTTCGAATGCGCGGGCTCGCACTGTCACGATGAAGTGTCACGATACATTCGTGGCATGAACACCCGACCGAAGCCAAATTCCAGAATACGCTATCGTGTCCCGCACTCGGTTCGAAGACGAGGTGCCATTTACGGACGTCTGCAATGAGACACATCGAAAGAGATTCGGGCCCCGCAAGCGGGAGTACGCAGGAATCCAGGCGCTGGTTGACGGACTGAGTTATACCTGGATCGACACACGTTGCATTGATAAAAGCAGCAGTGCGGAGCCTCAGGAGGCAATCCATCCCACGTGCAGTTGGTATGAGAGTTCCAGAACATGCTATGCCGCAAATCTGGAGCAAGAAGAGCGATACGCAGAGCCGCGATATATCCGGGGAACGATTGCATCCGTTAAGGCCGGATTTGTAAGGTGAATAGGCGTTAGCTTTGCTGGCGCGTCAGACTTGGTTCCCTGCGGCCACGCTGACACGGCATCGAGGCGTGGTTGAGGCTCCGCTCTGCAGTCATCGACACCGGCGTAATGAGCTCCGCTCCCGGAGCCTTTACAGGGACTGTTCGAAAACATCGGCTGCTCTGATCGTCACAGGGAGGGGGGCGGGATGGAGAATCTCGTGGCTGGCAGAAGACCCGGTCGCTCACCGAAGGCAAAGATGATTGAGCGACCGAAAGAATTCCGATATGGTCGTTCTGTCCTCGTGCTCTGCTCGTTGGGCCGAGAATGACATCGCCTTGCTGGATACTTGGCACGATGAGCCGACGTGTTCCAAGCACAGACCAGCAATGTATGACTGAGGCTGAGCAGCGGAGTCTGGACCTTGGCCTGTCAGATTGTTTCGTCATTATTTCTCGACGCGGATTTCACATCAGGTGATGAGAGAGAGGTCGATTGAGGAAATGAAATGGTTTTAACTGTCCTTTCCACCTGTGGAAGTGGCTGTGTGTGTGCCAAGCCACTAACCGGATGCAGTACCTGCATTCGATCTGGGTGATTCAGCAGAAATCGCCCGAAGCCCTCATTTGACGGTCCAAGCGCGGTCTCCCTGAAACCAAATTTGCCGTCGTCACCTTCTTCCTCTCCACCCCATCACCATCAACGCACTCTCGACAATGGTAGTGGATGGTCAGATATTCAGAACGACTCATCCCTTCAGAGCAGAGTATCGCATTCAGATGCCACTTCAAACGCGACTCGGGATCCAGACAACGAGAAGGCGTTGTTCAAGCCCCTGGGGTTGTGCGCCTGTGCCTCGGCCGGTAAGGTGGTCCCGATTTCCTACTACCGGGGAATCGCCTTGCGTCGCGGGTATCCTTCGACTTCAAGTATAGCGCCAAACGACGACGACGACGATGCCAGACGGACATCTGCGTCCGCCGTCGAGGCCGCGTAGTCCAGCGCGTGTCGTCTTCAATAAGCGAAGAGCCATAGCATATGAAGCCACAATGCACCGGTGAGTATCAGCTCTTGGTCTCCTGTCCTCTCTCACGCTTTCTCATTCCACTGCTCCTTTGCTCTGTCAAGATGAGGACGTGCGCCGTCCTGGGCGCGCTGCTGGCCAGCACAAGCGCCGCAAATGTCTCGACCTCTCCCTCATGGCTCCTCTCCTCCGGCGACGTCGATCTCGGTGTCTATCAAGATTCATATGTCAAGGCCAAGGCTTTCGTCTCGAAGCTCACCAACGCCCAGAAGGTCTCCATCATTACTGGTAGTTCCATCACCAATGCATCTAACGGTACATCCTGGACCGCCTACGGAAGCAAGGACGGCTTCGCTGGTATCAACCAATATTACTTCGTCTCGGCCTTCGCCATGGGCCAGGCTTTGGCCATGACATGGAACCGCGACCACATGAAGGATGAGGCATATGCAGCCGGGCGAGAGTTCTACCTTGAAGGCTACAACCTCATCAATGGTCCGCTGTCAGGAGCCTTGGGCCGAACCCCATACGGTGGCAGATCAGGCGAGGGTTTCACTCCAGACCCTTACTTGAACGGTATTGCAACCGCACACGCCGTCAAAGGAATGAGTAAGTTCAACAGTCGTGCCGCTCCATAACTTGAACATTGGCGCTAACGACTGTGTGCACTTCAGACTCAGCAGGCGTTGTGACTGTTGGTCGACACTTCCTCTTGAACGGTATGATCATTCTTTTGACCAAAAGAAACCTATACTAATGCAGTGCATTAGAACAAGAAACCAACCGAACGTCTGGCACGGTCTCCACCACAACCTCGCCATACTCCAGCAATGCCGACGACAAGACCATCCATGAGCTTTACCTGTGGCCGTTCGCAGACGCCGTCAACGCTGGAGTCGGGTTCATCATGTGTGCGATGATACAAGTGAACGGCACTTTGTCCTGCGAGAATAGCGAGCTCGGAAACCTCCTCAAGGCTGAGCTTGGCTTTCCAGGTGCGGTCATGCCAGACGTCAACTCTCAAACTACAAGCTACAAGAGCGCAAACGCAAACCTGGACTACGGGAGCTCCACTTACTGGACTACTAGTATCCTCAATGCCGGCATTGCGAACGGCTCTTTCACCCAGGCCAGGCTTGACGACATGGCCGTGCGAAACGTGCTTGGGTACTACTACGTTGGCCTGGACGACGGCAAGCAGCCTGAAGCTGGCACCCCTCTTGACTATCGCAGCGTCCGAGGAAACCATGCCAAGCTCATTCGTACGATTGGACGGGACTCACTCGTTCTCTTGAAGAACAGCAACAGCAGCAGTGGCTTTGGATTGCCGTTGACCAAGCTCAGCACGTCCTTGAACAGGCCAATAGTTATTAGCTTGTTTGGCGCTCACGCTGGTCCTGGTATCTATGGACCGAACTTCGCATTCGGCGTCACTGGCACGGATGACCCATATCAAGGACACTTTGCAACTGGAGGTGGCAGTGGACAGGCCTCCATGAGTACCCTTGTTAGTCCATACGAAGCCATCGTCGCTCGCGCTAGAGAAGATGGCAGCATGGTTCGATACATCCTGAATGATACGTACACGTCTTCTAGCAGCTCTGGCATGGGTATGGGTGGAGGTGGCGGTATGGCCAGCATGGGCGGCAACTCGACCTCGGCTGGCGGTGCTCCCAGCGGAGCCAGCTCCAACTCTTCAATGAGCGGTGGTGGCGGCGGTAGTAGCACCGGTGGTATAAACTTCGGTTCTGGAACTGGCCTTACCCCATCTTTTGCCGACTACGCCGCTGACTCCGACGTGTGTATGGTCTTCATCAACTCTGCCTCCGGGGAAGGTGCTGACCGCACTGTTCTCTACCACACAAGCCAAGACGAGATGATTACCACCGTAGCCAGCAACTGCAACAACACCATCGTCGTCATCAACACGCCTGGCGCCCGCCTCGTCGACAACTGGATCGAGAACGAAAACATCACGGCCGTTCTCTACGGATCTCTCCTCGGCCAGGAGAGTGGTAACGCCATCACAGATGTTCTCTACGGCGATGTCAACCCGAGCGGAAAACTGACATACACTATCGCCAAGAACGAATCCGACTATCCCGTCAGCATCTGCTACACCGCTCAATGCAATTTCACCGAGGGCGTGCACATCGACTACCGTTACTTCGACGCGTACAACAAGTCCGTGCGCTATCCTTTCGGACATGGTCTCTCCTATACGACCTTCTCATACGGCGACGTTGCCCTCTCCACCACGAACAAGACCGCCCTAGCATCCACATATCCAACTGGGCGCCTCACCCTCGGAGGAAAAGCAGATCTCTGGGATGAGGTCATCTCGGTTACTTCATCCGTCAAGAACACCGGCTCCCTTGCTGGAGCAGAGGTCGCCCAGTTGTATGTCAGCTATCCTGCTGCTGCCAAGCAGCCTCCAAAGCAACTTCGTGGTTTTGAAAAGGTCACGCTCGAAGCAGGCGAGGAGAAGAGCGTGACGTTCAGCGTTCGGAGGAGAGACTTGAGCTACTGGGATGTTGTCGCTCAGCAGTGGGCTCTGGCCAGTGGGGAGTACACGCTCTCCGTGGGTGCCAGTTCGAGGGATTTGAAGGGGAGCGTCACGTTGACTGTTTGAAGAGTTGAAGTTAGGATGGGCAGGTAGCCCGGGAGTCCGTATATGTCTTTCAGCCTGGAGACAGTTTTTATATATACCCACCACTTTCTAGGCAGCGTTTACCACGGGAGAATCAGTATAGCTTTACCCCACCCCCTTGACACGGATCCTTACAGTCCTAGCTTTGAGCTAGAGAAGTATTATAGGATCGAGAATCCCCATGGGTTGCAATTCTGAGATACACAGGATCCGTGGATGCTCGGTCGCATTCTTCGTTTGGGATACAGTAGAGTGGATGTGGTGGAGGCTGGTTTCGGAACAGCAGAGAGCAAAGCTGCTATTATTGAAGAATACGAGAACGGCAATATCGGGCGCATTATGCTGCTATAAGGGAGGAGGGCCCCCCCCCCCCCCCCCCCCAGGGGGAGAAATTGTTGGAATATTGGCTAGGGAGTGGATGGGAGGAGCCTTTGTGCGAGTTTCTAGGCAAAGAAGTCCCTTAGAGGGAGTGCCTTTCCACATCGGAATGGGGCGAAGACTTTGGATTTGGCATTTGGAGCGTTGGCACAGAGAGCGATTAGGAATTCTTTGAACAATCTGGTGGTGGTGGTTGTTGGTGGGATTTTGGTCTTTGTCTTGGTCTTTGGATCCGCGTTCTTTTACAGGGACCGTGCGGACTCGTGCGATGCACGTGACGCGGGAACTAGAGGTTAGCTCCCGTGCGACCTCATCTCATTCCAATTTTGCCGTCACATCTCGGCCTCAAGCACCTCATTTTCGGTAATCGAAGAGTTATCTCGACAACTGCCACTGCGATGTCGACGCTGTGTGGCTCGTGCCTCGCCAGTGATTGCTGGGATACTGGGGACAACAATGACCTCACGCCGTGGAAGACGCGGCACTGATAACGGCTTCCATTGCCGAACAGAATCTCGGCTGGATGACAATCGTGGTCTCAGCGCAAGCACCCTTCTTCAATGGATTGAGTGATGAGCAACGCTTAGCTGCTCTGCTGAACTCTATACATACGGCTTCCGTCTTTCGCTGCGGTGAACGATGGTATTCCACTGGCCTGAACCCAGTCAACCCGAATTTCTTCATGGCCTTTACTCAACAAGCGATCTTTGGACCACACTTCGAATTTTAGGCCCGTTCCAAGGATTAAACGGACTTCGAATTCTCCGGTCAGATATGGTGCTTTGAGCTGGTACCATCGAGCATTCTTCATCCTGAAGTCTCTGGCATTGAGAGCGAATTTCACTTCACATGCAATCTTTGCGCCAGCGTCTTTGATGGTCTTTGGCAAACGGTCCACTGCGAGCGTCGACATGGCTATCCGCATCTTCCATGGGACCCTGTCTTCACCAATGCCAAGCTTCATTTGGTAGAATTGGCTGGCACCCTGATTGACACTGAAAACGTCACCCTCGTATTTCCGTTAGTCATATCAATCACACTGCGCAGAAGGAAACGCGCCAGGCCAAATACCTTCTTCACGATCCAGGCAATCTGGTCCGCAGCCCATAGACGCTTGTCGTGTTCATCCTGCACGATCATCTGGCCTTGATGCCTTTTCGGGTCGTACGGCTCTCGACACACAATGCCGTAACTCACGGGAGAACACCTCTGGGCCAGAAACTCTGTACCGGTTCTGTATGCTTGGGCTCGAGCTAGAACCAATCCGTGCACGACTGCGAGCTGCCTATGATCTTATCAGCGGACGACCTTCTGCGATGCATTTGCACTTACGGCTCTGAAGCGACGAGCATTTTCATGTTTCTGGCGTTCCTGAATTTTGGCTCTATGACATGCTCGTATCGATCTCGAACTCGCCGTTGCACATAAGCAGAGCTGCTCAATCCACCGAAAAGGATCAAATAGTTCTACGCTCGGCATGATGTCAGTCACGACCTCCTACGGGCTTCACAAGGAGCACATACTATCATCTCGTAAGGAAACCTGCTCTGCACGATCTGGGGCTGTTGATCTATGAGGCTGAAGAGCGCATCGATCTGCTGATCAAATATCCTGCGGATCTCGTCCCTGTACTTCATGTCAGCTGGGAAAATTTTCACGATAATGCCTTCCTCACACTTTCAGAATTAGCTTCGAATCTTTAATACCCGTGTCAAGGGAATCGAAGTTTGACGCAAGGCCTGGCACTGGAAGACGGAGGTCCTCAGGAACAAAGGCTTCGCCACCGAACGAGCACTTGAAGCGCACGAAAGTATCCTGCGTCATCTTTGCTGCGACTTCATCCAAGTCTTGGGCGAACATGGGCCGCACGCGCTCTAATCGCTCCATTGGTAGGTATCGACAATCGGCCTTGATATAATTTTCATGTTGCCGCGGCTCTTGGACCATGTCCTACTTTGCTTTGAGCTCTACGTTGAGTACACATCACCGAAACTTCCTCTCATCGAGATCCTCGCACAAATTTGTACTGATGATGCTGCTCCCGGTCTTGCTCTTATTCATTCTGGGGCCTGCGTGTGGATTATTTGAGCTCCAGCTTGCGAAGCCCGAGGGTCATACTGTCCGTGCCATTAAGCAATCCATAGGTGCAGCAACAATTGAGAGAAGGGCAAGTACGGTAGGCACCAATATATTTGACGTCCAAGCATACGGTGCAGGATTTCAAGGCTACTTCATAAACAGTGAGCTCGAGCAAGCCTCTTCGAACTTGATATGCCCTCCTAACCTTGAGGCTACAGTAACCGTGGGAACACCTCCCCGAAATCAGACAGTCTTCTTGAAAACCGGTGCGGGCGACTTGTATTTGGATGGTACCAACGCCGATAGCTGCATGCTACCGCCTACGACTTCCTCAGCTTGTGTGGGCGGTACCTTTGCCTTCGCCGAATCGAATACCTACAGGACAATCGACCCTGCTTCCACGTTAAATATTACATTCAACGACGGCACTACGGCAACTGGGCCCTATGTTCAAGATACGATCGGTATTGGCAATGTTAATATCACTGGAGTACGATTTGGATTGGCTCAGAAGGGGCTGCCGACTACCGGCTTTTCGACTGGCGTCATGGGCATAGGCTACTCGTCGGATGAGGTTGTGTCGAATGTGAACGAGACCTATCCCAATATCCCTGAAGTGTTGGCGAAATCGGGATCAATCAACAGCCGACTATATTCTTTGTCTTCAGGCGATGCCAGTAAGTTAGAGGTACAGAATGGTGTAGGGAACGGCTGACTGGTGCTGATAGGAAGCGACTGGGGCACAGTCGTGTTCGGCGGTATTGACAGGTCGAGGTTTTCTGGGCCATTAGCCACCGTGAACATTCTGCCAGTCGTGTCGAATAACGTAACCGATCGCAAGATCCTTGACTTTTGGGTCCCAGTCACTGCCGCGAATGTGACGGTGGCCGGCGCTACTACTAGGCTCTGGTCGGGCGGATCCGACGATAACCCAGCCTTCAACTATTCTGATAGCTCGGTGGCTGCAATTGTGAATACAGGTGGTCCTGCTTGGAATATTCCGCCCTCGTATTACGACACGATGATCAAGGCCTTATCAATCGATGGCAGTGATAGTCTCGTTAATTGTTCACGCGTGAATCCAGACGATTTCTTATCACTAACGTTCGCCAACAAAATCACAATTCAAGTCAACACGAGCCAATTTGTTGTGCCGCTTTACAACGAGACGACCAAGGAAGCAAGGTACTGGCCGAACAGTACCGAGCCACTTTGCTACCTTCAGATTGCACGATCTTCTTCCAAGGCCCAAACAAGCTATATGGGATATTCAGTGATGTCAAGCTTGTACGCTGTGTACGACTTGGACAACGCGCAGATTTCCATCGCACAAGCGAGACTGAATGGCAACACGCGACCAGACATCGTCACTGTTCAAGCTGGGCCCACTGGCATCGCAGCTGCTTATTCGAACGTGAACACGGCGTCGAGAAACTCCTGGTCTATTCCTCCCCCAGTTTCGACCGCGACCAACGCCTTTGTATCACGATCTATGGCTGCGATTGGCACGGCGACAGGCGTCGGTGCAATTCCACTGGATGGCAGACTGAAGACAACGGGGACCTCATTACCCTCCTCCACCGCAGCCGGCGCTTCTCCGTCTCAGACTGGCAAGCCGGATCATCATTCCAACGCAGGTGCCATTGCTGGAGGAGTCGTTGGCGGCCTAGCAGGTCTCGCGTTGATTGGTGGAGTGATATTCTATCTCGTTCGACGAAAGAGGAAGCGAATCAAGCCTTCGCTGCCGGAAATGCAGAGATATCCAGTCACGGCGGAGTGAACAGGAAATTCGAAGCAAT
This sequence comes from Lecanosticta acicola, assembly GCA_963674455.1. Taxonomy (NCBI): domain Eukaryota; kingdom Fungi; phylum Ascomycota; class Dothideomycetes; order Mycosphaerellales; family Mycosphaerellaceae; genus Lecanosticta; species Lecanosticta acicola. The sequence goes on along the minus strand of CAVMBE010000002.1, from coordinate 898,295 downwards.
TCCAGGGCCGAAGTCGCTTTTGAAGGGAATTCTTCACCTTTATTTAACTCTGGTTGAAATGAGAAGATAGCAAGCGAAAACACACGGCATTCGGGTTTGTAAGACAATTGATAAAGGTTCCTGTAGATACCCACCATGCTATCCAATCGAAGCAGCTTGCGCTGAAGGGAAAATGATTTCAGACGATGTGCACTTTGATTCTCGAAGAGACTGTTGGTGAGAGTGCCGATAGTACATAGTGTAGACTATTCTGCGCATGATAGTCCTTTCAAATTGATCATGCACGGTATAGCGAGATGTTGGTGTTGTTTAGAATGGAGTCAAAGAGGGAAGTAAAAGGGCAAGTGCAGCCGAGCGTCAGTCTTGGCATTGACTTCAACGTCGACGTCGCCTTCTAAGCAACTTCATGAACATCCGCCGAATGCATCCAAATCCCATATGAGCGCATCATCTGCCATCGTAGAGCAGGACGAGATCAGGATTGAAAAGCAACCTGACGATCTATATTGATTTCAGCACCGGTCTCCACCATGTTAAGCAACATGTTAAGCAACATGGTGCTCAACATGTTGAGCAGTGCTTGTCAAGGGCATCACAACTGTAGCTCTCGGGTCCATTCCGGAACAATGCATGGGAGCCCGAATGCATAGTTGGCTAATCTTCATGGAAGCAGATTTCGAGTACGCGAGGGTCATCAACGGTCGAACGTCTCTGCCGGAAGTGAGCGAAGCGCACACAGCGGCGGCAGTGGAGATACGCATCAAGCATCAATACCATGACCGCGGACTACTGTATGGAGCAATCTCTAGATTCAGGACTGGTCAAGCGATTGGCTCCGAGGCTGCCGCTGGGTCTCAGCGTATCCGAGAGCAATGCATCCCGGATGACTTTTCGCCCGTCTCCCTTGGCCCCTTCGGTTTCCCCAAGTGTTGTCCTATTTTTCACAGGATACGATATGGAAAACTCATAAGAATGAAGATGTGATCGGAACTCTCTTCAGAGCTGGTCAGAACCCGGACCTATGGAGGAACATGGGCGGAGGTTGGATCGCCATTGAGTCAGATCTGCATTCTGGAGGATTTCGAAGCGCACGCCACGGGAATGATATACACAGCAGCCAGGGATGATCGATAGACCTACTGTGCTCATCATCATGGATTGCACCAGGCCTTGATCGAATTGCACTAGGGCGCTACATCTACCCGAGGAATGGGACAACCCCCACAAAGTTTCAGGCCAAGATTGCAGCTGCGCTAAAGGCGGAGACGAGGCATACTTCAGGGGCAGAGCAAGGACCTGACCGCTTCTCTTTCCGATACACTTTTCACCTCTTACTTCTCAGCTCACCAGCTTGGGATACTATCGCTCTTCTTTCAATACCAAGATCTAGGCAGCAAATCATCTCGTACTCAGGATATATCTTCAGATAGCAATGGATCGGGCCGCAGACGACGCCGTCGTCTTGGAGCACTCGCAGTCTCGGGCGCCTCCTGGCACCAAGTTCACAGGGGTACGATACAAAGTCCCTCCTCCATGCTCATAGACTGATTTCCTCACGCAGGATGTCTCTGACTACTCCTCCAAAGATGGAACGCAAGAGATGACCAACTGCGAGTGCCGTAGAGGCTGCGGTCCATCTTGTGCGTGTCGCAAGATCGGATGGCCATGCGGGCTGGTCTGCAGCTGCATGGACTGTGAAGGCTCCACGAAACCGTGCGGAAGCCCATTCACCCGGATCGCCGAAAATCTGGGAGGCGTCAAGAGGGAGAGATTTCTTGACGAAGTCAAAGGATCAGGAAGAATTGCTATAGCATACCTCGCAGCCAACAGTAGGTGCGAGTGGCTCCCGAAGGCGTCAGCCAGTGCTTGCCTTAGCAACCACTTGAACACTCGAGGGAACGAGCTAGATGTTGAGGATCTTCAAAGGAAGATGATGGAAGCTGGTGAGACTGCGAGAATCAGGGAAGCGGGAGACGTGTATCTCCTGAGCATGATGGACCTGATCAACGAAGCGCAGGCGGAGAAAGATGAAGAAGCCAAAGCAAATCTGCTCAAAGAGCTCTTCCGATACGCATGTGGACGAGAACATTACGACCCCAACCCCGAAATGGCCATGCCCCACGCTTTGACGAGCCGTGGCTCAATGAGATGGTCTTTTTGCCGCGATACATGGGTTAGTCGACACAATATCGCTCATTGCTGGAAGTGCAACGAATGCTTGGAAGATTCCTGGCACTGCAACGAATGCGGCGTCTGCAAGATTGGGAGAGATTATCCGTGTGATCGCTGTGGGGGATGGTGCAAGGGCACTAAGGATTTCGACGTGGGAAGTGCGGTTGCTAAGGACGCAAAGCCTACGCCAAAGACTGCGGAGGAATCTCTGAAGAGGAGCCGCCGCTCGACGGGTGCAGGTGAGGCTAGTAGCTCTTCCGCTGGGAAGCGGAGGGCGCAGTGAAGAGTCAGTCACCGATAGGCATGGAGCCAGGCCCTCAATATGTTTTAATCTTCTCCTAGTGACCCACGTCAGCAAATGGAGAGGCCATTTCATGGCAGGAGGTACTTCTCCTGGCGTGGAAGCTGTGGGCCAGAGACAGTGGAGACGACGAACCTTTCGCTGTAGAATAAGTACTGAGTACCTACTCAACTACCTCCCTCCCTCCTATCAGATCCATCAATGGGATATCTCCCCCGACCCCCTTCCACGAACTTTCCCACCTGCCTTGCCGTCTCTTCTTCTCAAGATATTCCAACGCCTCCCGCTGGACATCTTCCCAGCTCTCAAGCTTGCCAGTCGTAATCGCCCCATGCCGTCTCAATTCCTCAAAGGCATCTCGAATCCACGTGCGACACGAAAACTCCCTCGCTCCCAATTCGGCATTGTCCACAGGTACGCTTTCGAGAATCCCTTGCACCTGATCGGGAGAAGATGCGGAGACTTTGGCGATGACAAAGCGCGCCAGGAGGCGCAATTCGGTGCTGATGTCTGTTACGACGACGTTTTCGTATCGCCAGGGCTGTGTCATGCCTCCGGAGTCATCGACTTGCCATGTGTTCTTGACGTGATGTTTGGTCGCCGGCGCTTGCCCATTCTTCGGCGCTACAAAAAAGGCGTAATGATAGGACCCGGGATGCTTGGGACGAGCGTAGAGCGCGAGTTGGAGATGGGGTTTGTTTCGTGGCATGTTTGTGGTTGTCGGAGGCCTTTGAGAAAGAACCCCAGAATTAGATACCAGGCTTTGCCGCCGGACAGCTTGTGTCACACGTGGCGGCACGTGGCGGCTTGTGACGCATTTTCAATTGCATTTTCGAGATTGAAGGACACATTTGAAGATGCGAGAAATCATCTGCCAATGATTCTCCTCGTAGACACATAGTACGTAGTCTTCCCAGGATCGCGATAGCTGTTAGAGTAAGAAATACTTAGAGCTAGGTAGCTACAGCGATATTAGCACCTTAGACGACGGAAAGTTTCGCAAGCATTACGATGCAGTATGCATCGTTCTCACCTCAATTGCATTATCGACGGATTGTGACTTGAAGATGCGATTGAGGTAGCTGAGGGTAGGAAACGGTATGTTAATATGCAAATGCTGCTTGAGATGCGATAAAGTCGAGGGTAGCGGGGCAAGTTGAGCCGAGGTCTGGTCTTGGCATTCACTTCATTCTCAAGATCGCCTTGTGGATAGCAAGCAGAAAGGACAAGGCCAAGGGATCGGCCATCTTGGAATACCAAAGCGCCGTCTTTGCCTCGTCTGAAATCCAATCTCATTCAGAAAGGCTTCAACCTTCTCCTTCTTCGAAGTGTCCTGGAAGTACGAGCGATCGATTTCTCCAGAGCAGAAATATCCTTAACTTCAGCCATTCTCGCCGAGAGCCGCGAAGAGAAGATGGACAAACGAACAAAGTCGCAAGGCAAGCAATCTTACCAATACGACCGACCTACCGGGCGTGAGAGTATAATACACCCAATCCTTGCCTGGATTTCCAATCAACGATCGCGTAGCGCGAAGCCATTCTTGCGGCAAGGTCACAAGGTACACCGGAAACGAAAGAGACGGCATCACACTCCGCACATCCGGAGACCCGCAGCTCTTCCATGTACTCTACCGGAGCGCCCGCTCAGTATCTTTGTCCTGGACCGGATGCCAAGTCAGTCCAGCGCGAAAAGCAGATAATGAAAATGGGTTCCTCGCTGTGTTCTTAACCCATGGGATGCGCCAGTGGACGCAACTAGCGTCGTTTTCCCCATGGGCAATCCGTCCTAGCGCATAAAAACCCTATCTAGCGCGACATGGGGAAAGACGCAGGGCCGCACGTGAAACGCACATGGCAGATATGCTAGCAAGCTTCCAGAATCGATACCGAAGGTAATACTGGATGGGGCCTTCGGAGTCAGCTCCAGGAGGGACGGTATCGCATAGCCTGTCGGCGAGCCTTTGAAGAAAGATACGATCTTGTGGCTCGAGTGGTGACCGCTTCGATGGAGCGGTGTTTTAACCTACTCCGGAGAACACTTCATGCCTGCCAAGCCCGAGTGGTATATCCGAGTCCAGTACACTTTGCGATGTGACATTCCAACGCCGCACCATGGGCTCGGCATGGTATTGTTTATGTTCTCGGCGATGTCGTTTGTGAAGATGCTGTTCTCCCAAGACGAAGAGGATCACCCCTCGAAGACGCGTCTCGGGGAACGCATTGGTTCGCGATGACGAGCATATGCCCTTTGAAGGCAGTTTTCCTTCTCTTTCTTCTTGTTCATGTAGGAAATCCAACCTAGGTAAGTTGTAGGCCTTTAGCAGGGAGCTAGATCCCGCGAATCTTTTGGTCCAGACCTATCGCATTGCTTGCTTAAGTCACGTGTCAGTTGTCCTGAGTGAAGGTTTGAAGCATTATGTGAGTATGCACGCGGGACTTGCAGGCGCCTGGATGAAGCTCGAAATCGATAGACTCGCAGTAGGGGTATCTCCAAGCAAAGTAAGTGGAATCCGCCTCACAAACAGTTCTGTCAATGCGTGGTAGCGCAGCTCCACGGCTCACCGCAAGCTGACATAGACCTCCAGCACGCTGACATTGCGTATGCGTGTTTCTTCCACAGTCTCTTTTGCACCTTCTTCCTGTAGCCCGTCATCGGCATTGCCCATTGCAGCATCTTCGTTGCTGGCTTTTGTCTCATCCACTGGTTTCTCGTACGTGACATCGTCGATCGAGCTCGCAGTGCCAGTTTTCAAGCGCACAGAATACGTCTCATCTCGCTGTTGGAACCAGACTCCGAGGTCCATGACTTTCGGGATGGCTTTTCCAGATCCTTTGATCACCACCTCTTCGCCGGTGCTCTCGTGCCCGGCAGTACTGTTACGCTTCTGCGCTTCGACTGCCTCTGCTATAGCGAGTATCTCATCATTGTCGCCCTGTCTGCCTCCTCGTCGACTTTTCCGCCGCGCATCGTTCTGAGCGAGCTTGGTCGCAGACTGGACTAAGCGCTCTTCGGAGAGCCGTAGCAGCTTCTCGACACGCTTGGCTGCAGCCATGAAAGGAGTCTTGGAGCCGACGTAGACGACCTTCTCATTGTGGGCACCTGAGTACGGCGATGGTATGGGAGGTCGCATTAACGGACGCTTCTCGACTTTAGCATCTTTCGGCAGGCGTGCGAGTTTGGGACCTCGAGGCTCCGGTTTCTGGTGGACGCGGCGCCTCTTAGCGGGCGGTTCATCTGTCGGGAGAGACATGGTGACATGCAATGGGTAGCCGAGATGCTATCGACACATATGTATGTACAATGTGACTTGATGTGTGGTGGACTTGTCTCGAAGGGAGGATCATCAGAGATCGACATGCTTGCAGGGAACGGACACGGACCGCGCTCCGACCAGCGTTCCCACTTCTTCAACCCCATGTGGAAAGCGTTTGCCATGTGAATATCAGTTGCTCTGCCATGTGAAGAAATCATCAGTGCAGGCTTCTAGCAATGATCCTTCGACATCTCCATCTTCCCGGCGTGGTGCCATACACAAGTGCCGCCAAAATCCAAGATCGCTTAGTCTCGAAGCTGCTGGCCCACAAAGCTTCACCCAAGACCATCTCACCACCAGATCCCACCATTATAACTGCTCAATTCCAACCTGTCTATACTTGCGGCAGAAGGGAAGTAGGCGCTGTGACAGAGGCTCAGAAGCAATACCTCACCCAACAGACACCGTGGGGAAAGGCCGAATTCCATGAAGCCCAGCGAGGTGGACAGACCACATTTCATGGACCCGGTCAATTAGTCGCCTATCCCATCATCGATCTCAAGCGACATCATCTGACTGCACGCTGCTATGTTCGCCATCTTGAGAAGACGGTCATCTCGCTACTCGGGAACGACTACGGCATTGGAGCCCGCACTACGGATGACCCGGGCGTATGGACGGATGACACGCACAAGATTTGTGCTGTCGGTGTGCACCTGAGGCGCAACGTGTCGAGTCACGGGATTGGTTTGAATGTGAACACAGAGCTCGGCTGGTTAGATCGCATTGTTGCGTGTGGATTGGAGGGAAAGAAAACCACGAGCTTGGAATGGCAGGGCGTGACTGCTGGCCTGGACGTGGAGTATGTCGGGAGGTTGTTTATTCGGCGCTTTTGCGAGGGGCTTGAAGGAGTCGAGGCAGTTCAGAGGATCAGGGAAACCGATATTGACTAAGCGCAACCGCAAACGAGGATGAAGGAAGAGTCCATCTCATCAAATCTACCAAGGACGTCATCAATTGAGGCATTTCCAGCCCACTGGGACTTCCAAACGAATTGCATATGACCTTCAGCGCTCTCAGCACTGGCTCCTACCATCATTCGAGTGTGGACAAGACCGGTATCGAAACACATGCTCCTATCAGGACCCTCGTTTTAGTCACTCCATCGTGTCGATGCCCCGCTGCATTGCAGACATGGTTCGCAGCACCATCGAAGTCATAAGGCTGGCATTGCTTTTCTCTTGAGCAGCATGTCGCTCCCGACAACAGCTACATCTCCAGCGACCACAACGTGGGCCAAGCTCTCTGTCTTCGCGGGATGGCCGCTATGCAGGAGTGAGTGGTATTGTGGAAATCTTCATCAGAATCGGCTTGCTGAGCGCTTCGTAGAAATCTCGTCCGACAAGGCCAGCCTGTGGCTGAAAGCCGCGGCATCTTCAGCAAACTGCCACCGTTGTCCATTCCACGTCGAAGAGCAAAGACCGACGCCAAGAGCCCGGTGAGCCGTCAAGACTCGTTTTCTGTCGTCTCGCCAACTTCCGCATCCAAAGCGATTGCTAGCATTGGATCGGCTCTCTCTAAGATCGGAAGTCATAGCCCGTCCACGGCACAGGCGGAGAAGGGCCATGCTAGCACACCGAGCCCACTTCGGCCCAAAGACGGCTCCTTCATCTGGCAAGGCTCTACGCGCTCTCCCAATGTCTCCTCAAGTTTCGATACTGCTGATGGCGGCGAGGTATCCCCTGGCAGCCGTCCTGTCCCCAAAAGGGGATCTTCTTCGCATACTGGTGTGCTTTCGGACGACTTTTCCGACGAAGAAGACTACGTGGATGCCACCTTGAACGCCTACTCAGAGGACCTCCAGGAGGTGATGCAGGAGATCACGCTAGCCGACGAATCTGCAGCTACCGCAGTGTTCTCTCAAACTGCGAGCCCAACACCGAAGAGGAGCACTCGACCTGCTTTGAAGCTGGACACATCTATCGCCCGAGAATCGAGCGACCCTTGCGAAGCCCACATGAGCAGCCCGGCTGTTAGATTCGCTCGAGAGACCAGTTCAGAAGCAGATACTGCACTTCCTGCTGTGCCCGGTCCCAGTAACCAGACACCATCCAGTTCCACAGCATCGAGCATCGATTGGGACCCCGCGAATCCGGGACATGATACATGGAGGGATATCTCATGGGACGAGAGGGTACGAGACACAACCTCCCTACCGCTTTGTTGAAGGATCAGAAAGCTAATATACTTGCAACAGCAACAACACCGTACCAAAGTCATGTCCGATATGTCTTCTTTCAACTGGCGAGGAGCGCTTCGACGACGAAAGTCCCCGCCATCGCCCTCCATGAGCCCACGAGGCTCCGCAGTAGATAAGCCCGCTGATGTCGGAAACCTCATAGCCAAGGACGATGCCTCGACACCGAAACCCCACAGACCCCGTGGCCCCATCGCCGCCCGCTCAGATCTCTCAGCAGACTTCAAACTTTCCCACGAGCCCATGACCAGAACCACGAAATCAGGCTCCATCGTCCGAGATTTCGCTTTTGGAGGAGATGCTTTCCCGACAGAACCTGACCTGGACTCGCCAATCTCCAGCTCCGCGTCGGGAACCTCAGAGCCGGAGAACAACACAACAACACGCGAAAGCCACTTCTCGACTGGCTGCGAAGAAGCAATCCGATTTACAAAAGAAGAGGAAGAAGAGGAAGAAGAAGGACCCCTCGCGCCCAAACCCTCCCTAGCCTCACCAATCCCACGAGAAGAAAATTCCTACCCAACAGCCCCTCTCCTCCCTCACGAGATCCTCTCACCACCACCACCACCATCATCCTCATCCTCATCAGGAGAAGAAAATCCTCTCTCCGTCCCCCCACCACCACCACCACCACAAGACAAACCCTCCAAACACAAACGCTCCCCGACCCAGACCACGCAACAACTCACCCAGATCCGCTCGCGGGGCGAATCCATCGGCCTCCCAGACATCACCATGGACCGACACGTCCTCGCGGCCGGGTATGAGATTTCCCAGCGGGGCATGTTTCGGAGCATGGGGTACGGCAAGAAATTCCGGCTGTGTGAGAATCGAGGGCCGAGTGGGAAGCAGCGGGTTTTGTTCCGTGTGGATGAAACGGGGGAAGGGAGTGGGAGTGGGAGTGGGAGTGGGAGTGGGAGTGGGAAGGAAAAGGGAAAGGGAAAGGGAAAGGGGAGGTTGAGAGGGGCGACGGTGTGATTGTGTGCGTGTTGGAGAATAGATCGGGGTTTTCGAATTTCCTTTTTCCATTTTCTCCCTTGCCCATAGCTACCTTACACTTCGCCCATTCAGCATGTTGGCAGACCCGGATGTGGTGAGCGTGCATGGTGCAGCGTGATTACCAGCCTCAGAGAGCTTTCCCCCGCTCAGTAGTCCCTCCGACCCATGGTGCTGTGTTCGCTCGCAGCCAGAGGACTATCCATCCTTTCCCAACCCCTGGAACAGCCTGCTGTTCCTCCCGACTCGCAAGGGAGTCATGCATCCCTCGTCGCTTCCTTCATCCTACGCGTGAAAAGTATTCGGCGTCATGGGCTCCTCTAGCCGATCGGCGACCATGGCATCGGAACCATGATACGGCTGTTCATTCTCTGAATGAGCGGCACGGTCTTGTGAACTGTCTCTCCCCAGCCAGGCACCGCCCACGATTCCTCCCTCCTCGCACGGCGCTCTTCGAGATCCGCAAATTGCCATAGGTGGTGAACTTCGTTGAGGGCACCGATCTGCACGAACCACGCTATTCTCCTGTCAGCAGAGCCCTCCCGCAGAAATCATGTGCAGTCTGTGTATGCTTACCTCCAACACCCTCCATGACTTGTCTCCGCGCCGCCAGGCCCTTCTGCCAGTGTGTCTCCCACTCCAAGAGGTTGCCTGGGTGCAGAGTGTAGGTTCGCAGTTCGAAGACACCTCCAAGCTGACGTGGGGCAGAAGTCGGCCAGAAGCGGAATTCTTGCATGAGCGAGGTCTTCTTGGAGTGGATGAGCTTCTTGAGCTTGGCGTCGAATTCGGGGAACTCGGGGTGGTTCTGGATGGAGTGGAGGGAGGCGTGGTAGCCGGAGTAGCGTTGGTATTCCCAGATGTGGACTGCAATCCGTCAGCAGTGAACCGAGATGTCGTCGCGTTGTTGTTGGGCAGTCTTACCGAAGGTGTCGCAGTCTCCAACTTCAGTCCTCCAGCTTCCCACGAGATTGACCTTGTTGTCCGGCGTGCTGGCGATTCGCGGGTACCAACTGCCCACGAGCTCGACATACTCGTCCACCTTATCCGGCTTCACCTCATGGAACACGATACTGTGCACATACTTTCCTCTCGCGAGGACCTGGGAGAAGCTACGTTCGATCTCCCGGTCCATCTCCCGTCCCTCCTCGGTGCCGTAGATGATGCTGCTGAGCCGGCCGCCCTTCTTCTTGTTGGGGTCTTCCTTATTCTCGGCTTCTTGACCTGTAAGCGGGGTAAGTGAGCCCACGGCCTCGCCCAAAACTTGCGAAGTAGCAGCAAAGGAAGTATCAGACTTAGCGGTGGAGGAATTGGCAGACTGACGCTCTTGCTCTTTACGCTTGCGGTGTTGCTCGGCCAGGTCGTCGCGGAATTGCTTTTGCTTGTGGTCAAAGACATGGCCCTGCTCCGGTTCGATGTCGGAGAGGGCGGGAGCTCTGGTGGATTGCTTCCATTGCTGTGCGGCGCTCACAAAGGAGCGGGACAGTGTGGAAGGGGTGGTAGAGGTGATGCCGCCCAGCTGTGGGAGCAGACGTCGGGTGGAATACATGGCGGCGGTGATGGCGGCCAAGGTATCCTTCCTTCGAAGCCCGTCGTCGGCTGTGCGAGAAGCGTATGGTTTGGGATGTGTGTCTTGGTATACAGCGAGTCCAATGCCGGCAACACTTCGTAGATGGTTGCTGACGCCGTTACGATCCGATAGGTGGAATTGGTGTTTGGGGTCGTTGTGTTGCGTTGTGCCGAGATATAAGAGCTTCAGTCTGCCACTGCCTCCTCTTTGCCGCTACAAGGTACTGATTGTACCTTCCTTGTCGCCTGATCGCACCTGCCGTAGCTTGACAGCAAGGTGAGGAGTCGAGGCAGGAGCTCCCAAGGAGGTCGCTGCCGTATTGGGATGCCGTCACATGCCCCACCACGAGCTGGAGACGACCAATCACCGGCCACAAATGCTTGGCGCTTCACCTTCGCGTGCAAGCCAATGCCAAGAAAAAGTGCTCGCGTGGCCTCGGTTCCACCTTCTTCGAGGCGATGTGCCGCACTTGGTGCTGTGAAAGAGCCATCTAAAAACAAACCACAAACAATCACTCTTCCTCCTCTTCCTCTCGTGCGCAAACAACGATCGCAATCGCAATATTCCACATCACATCAATCGGCTCTGACCCGACCGACGTTCGCCATCCATATCCACCCCCCTCACCAACCCCACCGCCGTCTTTAAGCTATTCGCAAACTCGTCAGAATGCAGCGCATCGATCCTCGACCAGTCGAGACGTCGGCGCAAGCTCAACAACAAGAAGGTCAACCTCCACAATCACAGCAAAACGCCGCTGCCAAATCATGGAATCTGCCCAGTGGATTCGCAAGCACGGGGAGGGACGCGCACACCCAGAGCTTCGAGGAGATCTATGGGGTGCCGGAGAACTTCCTCGAGATAGAGGTATGAACTGCGCAGGCTTGAGATCGTAGCACGGAGAGACAGTGCTGATGAGTGTGGCGGCGGCATAGGTAATAGACCCGCAAACCCACCAACCGACCTCGTCCCCCTCGTCGCGGTACACAACCTACCTCATCCGCATGAGCACCAACATTCCCGCCTTCAAACTCCGCCGCAGCGAAGTCCGCCGGCGATACTCCGACTTTGAAGTCTTCCGCGATCTCCTCGAACGGGAATCCGCTCGTGTCTCGATCCCCTCCCTACCAGGAAAGGTCTACCTCAACCGCTTCGACGACGCAGTGATCGAAGAACGACGAAGAGGCCTCGAGCGCTTCCTCAAGATCGTAGTGGGACATCCTCTCCTCCAGACCGGAAGCAGAGTACTAGGCGGCTTTGTACAGGATCCGAACTGGGATCGCAATGCTTGGTAGGACCATGCGGTGATGATGAGCATGATGGGCTTGGACCTCTGGGGCCGGAAAAGGAAGGTGCACAGCTACCTGCATTGTGGGGGCCTGCAGCCTCTCAGGTTTTGGAACTGGTGGACGTCGTGAACATGCGTCTTGGAGGAAGATGTCGAGAATTGACAGAGACAACCAAGTGGAGGCGTGGTTGTCAAAGAGGACTGGTGTGGCCCAGCGGAGAGATATGGTAAAAGGGAACGACAGGTTCCTTGGCCTCCCTGGGACTGGAGCCAAACGTCACATTCGGCATCCACGGACGTCTACGCATTAAGGATGCTCACACATCACTCGAACATGTCACACTGGCTACCGTCAAAGCCTGAGAGGTCCCGGATGCTGCTTGGGGATTCCCGTCGCTGCTGTTTCTTTTCTCTCTCTCTTTCCCATTCTGAATTGAGCGTTGGAGCGAGTTGGCAAGTCTGTCCATTGTTGCACATCCGAGAAGTGTAGATACAGCCACCCATTCTTAGGGTAGACACTGAGCAAAGGATATTTCTCTCACAGCCCACTTTTCCCCAAAGGCATCACGGTTGAACATAGATAGCATCTCGTGTTTCTGGGCATGGGTTTCAACAGCACGCAGTTTCACATGTACTTCACATTCAATCTTCAAGATGTGGAACGCTTACTAACAATGATATACGATGATCGGTATCAAGGCTTTCTCTCTCCAGCACCAAAAAACCAAAAATTCCGTGCATCGTCCCAGATCGAACTACAATAAACGACTGCTCACCCCCCAAACTAACCAAGAAAAGGAAAACGATTCGCTTGCTCAAGACCAATCGAAACGTTCCGTAGATACCTCAGCCCAATCAAGCTTGGGCCCAAGATTCAAAATTGGGACCGAAAAAATCAAAAACAAAAAACCAAGGTCTGGATGCGAGCATTTATTCGTATATTCGTATACATTTTCACAAACCATTCCGTAGAACGATCGTACTGCTCGCCCTTACTTGTACGTCGTTAGCTATATATAATTACGATAAACTATTCTAATACGGTAATAGCCGTAGAGCTCTAGGCCGTTACCTTAATAACTAACCTTTCCTATTAACTAACTTCGTTACCTAGTAACTAACTCCCTCCCCTAGCGACGATATCTATTACTTCTCTTAATACGATCTTATTACCTTATAAAACAAATATATATACTAAAGTAGACCTTTTTCCTTATACGACCTTACTCTTACGAATAATAACCTTAAAAGTAGATCTTTCTTCTTATATAACCTTACCTTTATAAATAATAAACTTAAAAGTAGATCTTTCTTCTTATACGATCTTAAAAAGTACCCGTATACCTATTTAAATATACCTTCTATCCGCTTTTAACCTTTATAACTTACTAGAAATTCGCGCGCGTACTAGATTTACTAGAATAGGTATTATATACTTATACTAACCCCTTCGGTACTACTATAGCTAACTCTTCCTTCTTATATAGTAGTACTAGAATATTATAGCCGATCCTACGCCTATTTGAACTAGTAGTAGATAGTCTACGTACTCTCTACGAAGTATTTTACTACCTACTATACTCTCTCTTAAATTAGGAATCTAAGATAAGCTAGGACAAGACCTACGTATACTCTATCTACTAGTATAAAGTAGCGGATCCTCTAAGGACTCTAGCCTATCCCTTACTACTAAGGTAGAAGATAAAGATATAAGTAGAGAAATTAAATAGAAGCGCGACTCTATATAAGCGTCGACTATCGCGACTAAGCCTAGTAATAATATACTACCCTTAGACGATAGCTAGAGTAACTTACTTAAAGAAGAAAACTAAGAAACCTCGATACTAGCGACGTAGTCGTCCGCCCTTATAACGAAACCCGGTATTATAACTACTCCGTCCGACTACTCTATAAGTATTCCGCCTAGAGAACACTCTACTAAGAACGCTAACGATAAGGCCGACGAAAAGACTAACGAAAAGGCCGACGAAAAGGCTAACGAAAAGGCCGATAATAAGGCTAATAATAAGGCCGATAATAGTACCGTTTAAAGCGCTACTTATAACACCTCTATTAAGCTAAGGCTACTAAATTCGAGACAGAAGTAGCTCTCCGAGAGGTAACGTAGACAGGTATTTCTCCGAGTAGTAATATAGACGTAGTATAGGAGGCTTATAAGGAGGTAGATTATCGAAAGAGCTATATTACTTTAGTTAAGAGGTGTTTCGATATATAACGTACGCGATATTATAATTACTAGGATAGTAGTAAAGAATATAGAGGATAGAATCCTCGATATTCTTACTAGCCGGCCTATACTAACGCGCTAATTCGTTAATCCTTTACTAGAGAGTAACTCGGAACTAGAGCCCGAGAATTCGAAGGAAAAGAAGGAGCCTAGGAAGCGGAAGTAGGATAATAAGAAGAAGCCTATTAAAAAGAAGCCTATTAAAGAGGAGCCTACTAAGGAAGAGCCTATTAAGGAAGAGCCTATTAAGAAGGAGCCTATTAAGAAGCCTACTAATAAGAAGCCTACTAATAAGAAGGCTACTAATAAGAAGCCTACTACGAAGCCTATCGAGTAGCTATCTTAGGTATCTCTATTGTTAGATAGTAATAAGGAAATATATATATACTACTTATAGTAGTCGGAAGAGCTATCCGCTATAGGCGTAAGAAGCGTATATAATAACTCCTAGTATAAAGGCTAGTATAAAGCCTTTAGTATCTCTATTCTTAGAGAGCGACGAGGAAATATATACTACTTATAGTAGTCGGAAGAGCCGTCCGCTATAGGCGTAAGAAGCGTATATATTAACTCCTAGTACGAAGGCTAGTACGAAGCCTATAAAGTTAGAGAGTAATAAGGAAATATAGAACGCTCCCCCTTTTTTAACTCGTAGTAGTTAGAAGAGCTATCTACTACCTCTATAAGAAGCGTATACGTTAACTACGCCTATAAAGCGTAAGAGGCCGGTAGTTCTAAGCGATAAGGATAAGTAAAAACGCGCTTATAGTTAAAGGATTAGGAAGTACGAGTACTACTAGGTCGAAGGAGACTTTAGCTAGATTAATACCTTAGTATAATAGTTTACTTAATCGCTCTATATCTTAAGTCCGTACTACGTCTTTATATAAAGACTTTCTTACTTCCCTCTCGCTATCCGAGACTATTTTCGTAGGCGGATATATAACCCCTATCTACTAATATAGGTAAGCCTAATATAGTAGTCTAACTGTCTAACTGCTTTCCTCGCTTGTTTATAGGCGCGTTCGACCGTCTTATAACTCGCTTCTCTTCTCTTTCCTCGTAGACTCTAATTACCCTTCTTTTACGTATCTATTAAGACGCTATCTACGTTTTAAGACGATTACGATAAGTACCTACGATAAGAACTCTAGCGAGAAGAGCGCTACGCCGCTATAAGCGAAGAGATTAGTATAGCGACATTCCGCTCTAGTACCGCGTAGCCTACCTATAAACGCGCGATTAAATAGCGCTATTATACAAGCGGTACGGAGAAGCTCTCGTAAGTATCTAGGCTCGGTTATTCCGAGTTTAGAAAGTATAGGCAGTCTGTCCTTCGGTAGTACTTCCTTCTAGTCTTCGCTACTACTATCTACTCTAAACGTCTAGCCTACTATCCCCTTCGATATTAAATCCGACTACTATATCTACTAGGAGAGATATAATTAGGAGTTTAGAGAGTAGTTCGATACGAAATTCTAGAAGCTAGTAGGACAATTTAATACCTATTACTAAAACACGAGGAAAGATTCGGAGAGAAATACGATATATAAGATAAACTAGGGGAAAAGTAAGTTAACTTAGGTATAGGGTTATTATAATAAAGGAGCGAAGATCTCTATAGGTAGGCTAGTCGTAATATATTAGGGTTACGGAGAGTCCGTACTATACGGATCGATCTATAGAACTAAGGCAATAAAGACACACCTCTAGGCTAAGACGTATAGAAGCGTTACCGAGGCTAACGGAGATACCCGGTTTAATCCTACGACGCTATAAGTACTAGAAGCAGAATATATATATACGCTCTAGCTACGAGAGGACGAGTACGACCGATAATATAGGCCGATAATATCTACTAAGAATATATATTACCTAAGCTAACTTTTATAGATTAGAGAGAGGGTAGACTATCTATAGTACGGCCGGCTAATATCTCTCTAATAGATTTTCTAAGACTATAGACGTAGATAATTATCTACTATAGTCTCCTATTAAACTTTTTCGAGCGTCGATATATACGTAAGACGTACTAATACTTTTATAAGGAACTAGAATTTAAGTTAGCTACCTAGTAAAAGCGGAATATTATAGAGCTACGTAACGCGACTAACGAGTAGCTTATAATCGACCTCGTAGAGGTGTTAGTAGTTGCTCTTACTACCGATAGCTAGTATTCGTAATATCTTCGAGTAGGATTCCTTACTATTAGGGCCTATTAGATTTCTTCGGATTAGGAGCTTCGTTATAAAATACTTAACTTTCCTACGATACCTAATCGATATACCGGAGAACAAATAGCGGGTATTATTATAAAGTTAGTAAAGACGTTTAGTATTTAGAAGAAGATTATCTCTATTACTACCGATAACGCTAGTAATAACCGTACCCTATATTCCTACCTATACGTACTCTCTATATCGAATAGACTAACCTACTAACCTACTTATTAGGATAGACGCTATTGCTTCCCTAGCCGAGCATATTAATCTAGCCCCTATATATTAAGCCGTTTAATCCGTACTTACGAACAGACTAACGTAGGATAACTTCTATCGAGACACCGGCCTAATATTATTTTCCGACTCTTAATAAGCTACTAGTACGGCGAGTTAAGGCAACGGCGACGATAATATACCTTTTATAGACGACCTAGACAATACGATAGACGAAGCGAATACAAGTTAAGAAGACGTCGGTCTAGGCTATTTTGTTCTAGAACAATTTCTATATATCTTATATATCGTTTAACTTATAGACAAAGCTTTCTAGCTAGTTCTAAAGGTAATAGCTAAGAACGAGTTTACGCAAATATAGAAGACAGGGACGTATAATAAATAGTACTAGCTAAGCAATAAGGATAAATAGGCGTCTAGAGGCATTCTATTTATAATAGCTAAGGTATTTTACTATATTTCTTATAGTAGTACTAATAGCTAACGTTTCTAGGTCCGGTACCTTACGATATATATTAATAGTAGTCCCTAGCGATCCGGCCGCTAGAGGGACGCTATAGTTTAGTAACTAAAAACTCTACCTAAGAAGGAATCGTTCTATTACTATTAGTATAATACTAACCGGATTCTATAGAAGCCCCTTCGTCTTATCTAGGATATTAAAACCCGCTTTAGCTCTACTACTCTTATACTACTATAATATAGCTGTCTAAAGCCGTATATCGAATTATTCGTAGAGGCCGAAAACATATTACAGTTCCTACCTAGTAAAGAGGATTAGTAGAAGATTAAGTACCTAATCGATATTACGATCCCCTTTGCCTCTATAACTACTACTATCGGTACTAATAAGGGCCCTACTCTTTATCTAGTAATTAGCTATTACGAGACTCTCTTCGATACAATCGATACTACCTTACTTAAACTCGAGAGAAAATCGAAGAGCTAGAAGTCTCTACTAGCGAAAGTACTTATAGCTACGTAATAAATACTAAAGTACTACTACTCCTAGACTTTCTCTATATTCGGCGATCTTTATAGTAATAAGTAGTAGAAGTCCGAAGTACCTAGTATTACGTACCTAGGTACCTTAGGACTAACTAAAAATCCTTAGTAAGCGTGCCTTAGTAGCTCTACCGACCTACTTATAGCTTTACTATATACTTAATAGACCTGTATCTACTCTAGTATATACCTCTTTAGTACTACCCTTTATTTCTTCTATTACGGAGTCTCTTATATAGGAGCTAGATTAGCTAATATATTACTACGTTAATTATAGCTTAATACCTCTATATAGGAGAGTTAGATTATAGTTACTTCCTTTACTATCTATAAAGGGCGAGCCCTTAGGGATATTATACTAGGCGATACCTATACGTAGGGCTTAGCGCTAAGCCTCGTAAGCTACGTATACTAGACTCTATACTTTAGAATCCGGGACTAGATAGATTCTCTCTCCTTCCGTATTAAACTTACTATATCTAATACCGAACCTTAGTATATACGACATTTACTCGTAATACTATCTAGGTATACCTATACTATTAGTAATGTCTAATTATAATACCTAGATATAAGTAATTTAAGAGTTTAAAGATACTAAAGAATAAAGCTATAGTATATACTATTATAACTATTATTACTTTAATTAATAAAGAGAGTACTTCGTACTTTTATAAAGTATAGTTTACCTTTATACGAAGTACTAAGATTAATCTAGAGTAGTTCGTACTTTAGTAAAGTATAATTCGCCTTTACGTAATCTAATAAGTTCTCTTTATACTTAGAGTAGCTTAGTATTAGTTCGCCTATATACGAAGTACAGTTCGCCTCTACGTGTAGTATAGTTCGTCTCTACGCGTAGTAATAGGTATAGGAGCACATAACGTAATATGGATTAAGAAGCTACGGGTACTCTTCGCTTAAATTTAAGATAGTAAAACGCTAGCTCTTAACTGTACCCTAGTTCCTTTAAGGTACTAGGATTTACTTCTTCGTCTTTACCTCGCCCTTATCCTTAGGATCCTTAAAGTTCCTACGAAGTATCTCTATCTTGTCTTCCTCGTCTATAGCCTCCTCCTCTTCTAAGACATCTTTTATCTCGTACCGATCGTCGTTATCTTCTAGATTAACGGCCTAGTCTTCGGATTTAGAGTCCCGGTTATTCCTTCCTCTACTACAAACACACTCGTCTCGTCTATATGTCTTACACATAGAGTCGTAGTCTAGGTAGTCGTCTATGTCGGATAGGTACTATAGGAACTCCCCCTATTCCTCGTAATATTCGTCTAACATGTCTATCTTATCGATCTCGTCTTCTTAATCCTAGCGATCGCTTTCCGCCTTAATTCGGTCTTGTATAACTAGGCTTATAGTACGGTATTTAAGTAGACTGTTTAAGAGAGCTTACTATTAGGTCGAGAGAGCTTGCTATCGGGTCGAGAGAGCTTACTATCGGGTCGAGAGAGCTTACTATTAGGTCGAGAGAGCTTACTGTTAGGCCGAGGGACTAGTAGGCGACTAATTAGATATATCGAGATTCGATATTAGTACTCTATCGTCTACTATAACCGACTTAGTAGAAGGATCTAATAATAAAGCGAGATCCTCGCCGCTATTAATAGCGACAAAAAACAATCGTAAGTAAGAGCTACGTTCTATAGTCCACTTCTAGAATGTTCGTATTTACGGGTCATCCCTTTTCGGGATCTCCTATACTCGCGCTCGTATATATAAAGACCTAAAATCTTATTCTATAAACAGAATTTTGCGCTCTAGATTTCGTATCTACCTTTAACTCTCTAAAATTTCTCGAGCGATTGCTAGAACTAACTATAATGTCCCTACCTTTATATACTACTATTTCCGCCGAGCGGTAATAGAGTATCGACTATAAGCATTCTCCCTACTACTTTAGTACAAGGTAGCAAACTAATTCAACTACTTTAGTTCGAGCTAAGGAGCCGATATATCGCTACCGTAGAGTTAAGGACATTACTCGAAGGTATAATACTATTAATAATATAAACCTCCTAGTACTTGCCTCTAGTATACGTATAAAGCTAGATTCGGACATCGATGCTTTTACTACTATTAAAGAGCCTACTCGGCCGCCGTTACAAACGGACTGGAAAAAACAATTCTACTAAGGGCTTATCGGCCTTACTAAGAAAATCCTCTCCGAGCTTTAGTAGCTTTAAGACATACTTAATAAGTGCCGTTAGTATAATTTCTATATCCGGATAGAACTTATACGGTATATCGTGTACGTAGAAGTAAGCCTTACGCTTTAGGAGGGGGAGATAGAGAATTTGTAAACGTAAGCGACTAGAACCTTAACTCTATAATACTATACGACGCGCTATTACTACGGAAAGAGTAGGAATTTAGGAAACCTCGTCGGGACAACGGATAAAAGCTAGTAGTATAATAGTAATAGGCTTGACACCGAGTATATATAGAGCGAAGAATAGAGTTAACGGTATAGTATATATTTTTTACCTAGTTCCCTTTTAATAAAACGCTTCTATTATACCGTGAAGTTGTTAGATAGGCGAGGACTAGTAGGGCTATAGTATTATAAGCTTTAGTCGTACTAATAGAAAAGAATTAGGTTAGTGACTTATACGGTAGAGATAGACCTGTTACGACTATGCCTTATTAGTAGCCGATTGTCTAGCCTATCTTCCCTATAGATGTTATTAGACCGAGGAAGGATAGCTAGCCCTATTGTTACTTACTTCGCGTCCTAGCGTTAAGGGTAGGAAGAGGTAATTTTGTATTTATATAATTACGGAGACCCGTACAGTTAGCTTTAGCTATACTTTATCGCGCGGATCGTCTAGCTAGTCCTAAGAGGGATCTACGCTATTACGGGGGGCGTAGCTAGCTATAATGACTTCTTCTGTCTACTAGATAAAGATTAGAGAGATATTAAGTCTTCTTTAGTTAAAATTTACGGTAGTGGAACTAGGTAACATCGTTGTCCTCGTTACGGAGTTAGGTTGAAGTTTAGGAAAGAACGAAGGACCGTAGTACCTACTTTCCCGGAGTCTCCTTACCTTAGTAGCTACCCTCTAACAAATGTACCGCTATGTTTAAAACTCGACAACATAGCAATTATCCTAAAGGTAGGGTACGCTATACTTGTAAGCGTTTTGAAGCTGTTTACTTATTAATAGTATAAACGGCTCTAAAACAGATTCTTACTATCTACCCGAACACCCTCTAATAAATACGGAATCTTTCGTTTACTTTTACGTGCCACTTCTCCGCTATACTTCCCTACTCCTATCTTCTCTAATAGCTCCCTATTATACGTTTCAGTTATTAGTAGTAATTGTAATTAATTAAGATATATATTAAAAGCTATTATTAGGGGGGGGGGCATCGTATAGAGCCTACGCTCGTTCTCTCGATTTGCTCGTCCGTACTATGTCGATATACATAATACGTCGTAGAGAGATACTAGACAAGTACAATAAAATTCACGCTATTTGTATAGTTAAGAAAGACACCTTATCCTACCTTACTCTCCTCCTATACCCTACCGCCTACTACGAGACTATCGTGCCGTTACGATTACTACGAAAATCCCTATAGTGCCTTACTATTCTAAATCTCCTATACTATTGCCTCTAAACGTGCCTAGTAGAAGAAGCCGATCTACTACGGAGGATTAGAACCTCCCTAATAGATACGTATCTAGCTAGTCCCGTTATTCTATACCTAGACACTACGACTATGTACTAAGGTGTACTTACGGACCTCGAGGATGTACGACTCGTTTAGGACATTACCGTTAGCTAGTGTCTACTTTAGCGCGCCCTCGATGTCGAACTACTATTTATCCTATGCCGGTACTACTATATCTCTATCTATAAGGAGATCGGAACGGGTCTCGATATTAATTACAAGCTGTCGGACCTGGTTTTAAAGATCCCTACCGCCGAAGAAATTGTTTACTTAGTGAACAATATACTCTAGATACGACATAAGAGAGGCCTAACGGTGTTCCTTAGCTTTTTCGGCGGTAATAACTCTATTTAGAACGAACGTCTACTTCTCGAGCTACTTTAGAAGACTAGCCTTTATATAGGCTAAGTTAAGGTACAGGACGTCGTCTATATCTAATATGCGATATTACCCTAGTAGCCCGCTAAGATAGCGTCCGTACGGCTCGTTCTTATTAGAGGCGATATCCTATAAGCGAGCCTATTTTTTAAAGCCGTAGTTCGTAATTGTAGTCTCGATAGCGTAGTCCTCTAGTATATTATTAACTAACTCGAGAGCGGCGTAGATCGTACGCTATTACAATAAACGCTTAGTTCGTAGAGCGGGTATATAGAATAGTCGGGAAGTGTATGTCTCGCTCTCGGTATCCTCCTCTATACTCGAAGAAGATCGCTTACGTTTTAGATTTAATAGATTAGTACGGATTAATACGTTCTATACCGCGTTAATAGTCTAGCCTATAATCCCGTAACTCGACTTGTCCTTTTAATAATCGAGATACTTCGCGCTATAGTCTTCTAGGATAGCTAAGATGTCTTTGCGTAGATTAGCCGCCGCCGTAGTAGTAGCCTTCTTCGTAGCTATTATAAGAGTTAACTAATTTGGCTAAGTTAAAGTTATTAATAGTTTGAGTTTTTTGTTATCGAGTATAGTTCTACCGGGAGTAGCTACTATTAACGATACGCGTATATACTAGTAGATAAGGTAAATCTAGAAATTGAAAGAATTGGAAGTACGAGATAGAGAATTTAAGGCTAAAATCCTGTACGCCTACTAGCGCCTATTAGCGCCGGGCGTATCCGTGTTTTAATAGACTCTATCTCTACGATACTGTCACTCGACCTAACGGACATAGATTATAGTCTAATCGCCCGTAAGTAGACAAGGGATAATTATAGCGCGTTTATAGCTTTATATAATCCTACCGAACGAGCTACTCGCTATTTAATAAGCTCGCCCTACATCTAAACCTACCCGTAGTAGCTCTAATTCGTCGACTATTAGCGATACACTACCTCGCCTACCGTAGACACAGACAAGCTTAGAGGCGCTACTATATACTACGCCGTCGGACAACGAATGCGGACCGACCGTTAATACTATAGAGCAATTAAATGTATCCTATCGGACACTTCGACGGTACCGAAGTAATACTACGACCGAGAGCGAGTTAGTAGATAAACACCGATATAGAGCCTAAAGACTTCTACATTCCCTATTTATTAAGTAGGAACGGCGATCTAGCGAAGGGGACGATAACTACCGAACGCTAATTTAACCCTCTAAGTAGGAGATTTATTACCTAGACTATAATAGTACGTAGTATTAGGAACTACGCCGTACTATTAATACGACACACGATTCGGTATCCCTGTTTATATATCTAGAAGATACCGATAAGAAAATAGGAACAAGCCTTAGGAAGTATAGAGCTATACTATATAAGTAAGGCTTTACGACGCTACGGATTACGACATTAACTATCGAGGAGCTGTGTCGCGCTTAAATTCTACTACATAACGCTTTATGTATCTACACCTATAGTATAGGCGTGTTAAGTAGTACGTAATACGAGCGATTAAGGAAATAAAAAGGATACTAAAAAGGAACGAATTAGAGCTGTTTTTTTGCTACTTCCTTTACGTCTACGAAAACAGTATTAAAACAGTATATCGGAAAGGGCAATTTATAGGGATCTCTAAAGATTCAAGTCTCCTCGTTATTAATCTTCCTTCCGTAAGGTCGTCCTAGACCTAGTTAATATTATACTACTCTTCCCTCCCGACTAGTATTATAGTAATTTGTCGACACGAGTAGCCCGTACTCTTCTTAAAGCGTAATAGCTATTATTCTAGTAAGACCGGACTTTGCTTTTACGATACAGGAATCGTACTTAAAGACGGCGGGAAGAAAAGGCAGCTTTCGGTTATGTAGCTACCTATAAAAACTCCCTAAATAGCACCCTCTCCTGTCTATCTAAAAAACAACTACTAGAACTTACAAATTTCAAAATTTAGAACACCCTAGAAATTTCTATGCCTATCCCTAAGAGGTCTTTTAGAGTAAGGAAGCGTAATAGTAAATAGTAACGCGAAAAAAAACTCCGTAAATAGTACGCTCCCGCCTCTGTTTAAAAACAATAGCTAAAAGTCGTAAATTTCGAACTTTAGAATACCCTAGAAAGTTCTATACCTCTCTCTAAGAGACGAGTCTAACCGGAGATTCGCGTAATAGTAAAAAGTAACGAGAAAGATGTAACAGACTAGATGTCTAGGTCGTTAGGGATGCTATTAGATCCGTCGTAGCTGCCCGTAATAGCGAGCGCGGCTGTCGTAGCTACCGCTTTGTTAGCCTTACGTATAGTACCCTTCTTTAGCTCTTTAAACATTAGGATACGATTAAGGTCGTCGTTACTAATATACTAGTCTTCGCGACCTATGGCTCTCTCCTATACGTTCTAGCGAGACAGAGAGCCTTCGTACTACTCTCGGTAAGCTGTAGCTTTCGAATTCCAGTTAGCCTTTATATCGGCCTTAACGGTAAGCTAGACAGTCTTCTCGTCGATAAGTTTGGCCTTCTCTACCTCGAGTTAAGATAGTAGAAGCTTGTTCTAACCGCCGATTACAGCCTTATAGAAACAGAAGAATACGTAGTTTCGGAGCTTACTAGGGATCTAGAGGTTGTCTCTATAAGTCTTTAGCTCGTAGAGATTTACTTCAGATTATAGAGGCTAAAGCTATACGTAATAGTTTGTAGTATATAGAGGGTAGATAGCCCTCTTCTACTATTAAGGCGTAAGGAAGGCCTATCGTAAGGGCTCTACGCCCTCTTCTACCTCTTACGGATTGTCTACGTCTTATAGGCACCGCTACGTTGCTCTACTTAGTAAGCTATAGAGGTATTAGAGTCGATTCTCTTTTATCCCGGCCTAGATCTAGTTAGGGACTTGGTACGTACTGTTCGTATACGTTAGTAGGTCGTGTTAGTCGTAGAGGCTTCGGATATAGCCGTTAAGGAAGTTCTACTACCGTCTCTATACGTTATAGGCCTGTTAGCGGTACTACTTGCTATACTCGTGTCTATAGGCGTTCTAATCTACTATAAGAGCTAGTAATAGTGACCGAAGTTCGTTCGCTTTCTTAAAATACGTATAGATAGTCGCGTTAAAGTTATTAATCGTAGTTGTTTTACGGACGATACCGTTTAATACGGCCGTCTTGTCCGAGAGTAAGTAGAAGGAGCGACAGGCGTTGTTATATTCTCGCTACGTCCAGCCGGCGGCGTTTAGCTCGTCGGTTTCGACAATAGCCCCGCCGAAAGCCTTACGCAGTTTTAGGTCTACCTTAAGCTTCGTAGGAGTAGAGGGTGTACCTTTAGTAAAGGCTTCGCTACGTGTAATACACTAGTCGGCCTCTATAGAGCCGTTACTAGTCTAATACGTGTTCTTATATGTCTGTTCTAACTATTTCTAGATGCCCTTTTCCTATATATAAGTTAGTAGTTAAATAGGCTAGGGACGGTCGAGGTTAATAGCCTATACCGGTATAATGTTTATAGCTTAGATAGGCGCGGCCATTGTAATAGAGGTATCGTTCGGTAAGATATGTTTCGTATAATAGCAAGTTCTAATATAATAAGGTATAGTAGCGTACCGCTTGTAGTAGTTTGTAATAAGCGGTGTCTGTTCGAGATATAGTGTTATAAGGCTAGTTAGTATGTTAATATTAGTAGGTCGACGGAGCGAGCGAGAAGAAGAGCGGTAGAAGGCGGTAGCTCTTAAATACTCTAGTACGTATAATTAGTATATAACGATCGCTAATATAGAGTACGAAAACTGAAACGAAAACAGCGCGCGTATGTAATAGGCACGTAAAATATATAGAGGCAGGAGAGAGAGAGAGGAGAGAAATAATATAAACAACTTATGTTTCTATAGCGATCTATACGCTGTTTCGTAATATATATACTAAACGCTCCCCTTACGACCTATAAGTGCCTTTACTAATCTTACTTCTAGATGTGTTAAACGAAGTATAGCGTTCTACGACACGCTATACTATAGTACGGGCGCTAGCGGCGGAGGGGTAACTACCGGTAGAGGATCGCCTACTAGCGGAGGAGCGACTAGCGGTAGAGGATCGCCTACTAGTAGAGGAGCGACTAGTAGTAGAGGATCGCCTACTAGCGGAGGAGCGACTACCGGTAGAGGATTGCCTAGCGGTAGGAGAACTAAGACTCCCTCGGGCATAGTCTTCGTACGCTTTTTCGGGGGTAGTAGCTCTCTAGCCGAGAACATCTCCTTCTTCTTCTTAGCCGAGTCTAGCTAGATTAGATAAGCCCTCTATGTCTGCTTAAGAAGAGGCTCGGGGTCGACATTACTATCGATTAGGAGATTACCTTAGTATAGGATTCCGACTAGTAGGTTTACGCCTTCGCTGTCCTAGATCTAGGCATTCGGCTCGCGGAGGCGGATTACCTCCTTTACCTTCTTAAAGATCTACTACGTACGACCCTCTATAGGGGACTAGTGAACCTTAACCTACTACTAAATTAGCTCTTAGATACATTAAGAGAAGAAGGTATCGCGTACTTACACGCTATAGTTTCATGTTACTACTCTATCCTACGCCGCGTTCGTTACCCTTATTTAGAGTGATATAGACGGGATCTACCTATATAGCTTCGTTATTATCGGCTATTTCGGAGTAGTCGCGTTATTTAAATTGGTACGATTGTTTGTCGGCGATTGTTCGAGCTTAAACGAGTGTTTGTTAGTAATTGTTTAAGCGTAAATAGGTCTTTGTTAGTAATTGCGTAGACGTGAACGAGTCTTCGTTAGTAGTATAGGTTTAATTAGAGAGGGAGAGAGAGAGAACATAAAGTCTAAAGATCTAAAGCTATATAGAGATACGAACGCTAGAGGGCCGCCCGTCGGGTAGGGCCGCCCGCTAGAACCAATCAAAACCTTCCGCTACTAGTAGGGTTGTTTTTAGGGCTGTTCCTATACTGTTTTTAAGCTGTTAATCGTGCTACTTATATATGTGTTAATCGCGCTATTTAAGAGCCGTTAGAGTAGAGCTTATATACGTCTAAAGGGAACAGGTAAGTATTACGAAAAAAAACACGACCTAGGTCTAGACGCTTAATTAGTATTAAACGTACTTCCCGGATAAGGCTTAATAAGTACCCTTTCCTCTACCGCTCCTTCTAGAGCAACTCTTTCTGTCTGTCTAGTAGGATCGACTCTAGACAGTAGCGTCTATAGGTAGGCGCGCTACCTCGTACTTAATTTTGTATGTCTTAGCTCCCGTATCTACCTCTTCTTTCTCTATTCTTCGTTCTCTCTACGTCCGACTTGTAAGCCTACCTATAATCGTAAATATCCTATAGAATCCGACGCCGAGAAGCTAGAGATAATTGAAAAGCGAGTACGACGAAGAGCCGAGCGAGTCTTTAAGGCGGAGAAGAAGAAGGAGGCTGTATCCTATATAATAAGGCATAGTAATCAAAGTTCCGGGTTATTATAGCGTCTATTATAAAATAGTAGCTTAGGAGGAAAGTAGGAGCAGGCCTAGTAGTAAGCTGAATGGTCACGTGACTAGGTCACGTGACACGCTAAGCTTAGTAATAGCAGCTGGAAGGGGGAGAGCGGGCTTCTCTCTCTCTTACCTTCTACTATCCTTTACTCTATACTCTACTTTAGATATACTATACTATTACGGGTCCTTCTTCTTCGATTATTAAGTCCTTACTTCCGCTACAAACTACGTAACATATCCTATATAATAGGTTATAAGCCCGGGTTTATAAGATAGGTCTTAAATCAAGCAAGAAGTACAAGTTATTCCTTACCTTATAAGACCTTACGGGAGGCAGAAAAGGAAGGCCGACTAGAGGCTCGCTACCGTAGTGTACCTAGAAGACACAGTCTATACTGTAAGTACACATAAGTCGTGAAAGTAGCCTAGTAAGGGAGTGGGGCGTCACTCCTAATACCCTATAACGATCTTAGGAAGAGTTTATTAGAACTTTATTAACTACGAACCTACTATATGTTAGGAAGGCACACATACATTATAAGAACCGCCACCCTCTTACTACTACCTTCTAGTACCTTCTGTATGTTTATATACATACATTTTTACTAACAACCTTTTACTATAGAGCTATAGTATCTACTTATTAAAGAAAAGTATAGAGTTAGATTCTAGGTCTTTTAGAAAGAGGAGGGTAGTACCTCTGTTATTAAAAGAAAATTAGAGAACATAGTTCAGTCTTTAGGAGGACAACCTTAAAGGGAAGAATGTGTTTTAGGTCATTTTAAGCAGTTTAGCTTTAATAGAGACCCTAGTATTAATACTAGAGGAAATCCCTTTACCTAGTTTAAGACATTTAGTTCACTTACTAGAGTAGTCTTAGGCTAATACAAAAGTAAGATATGAACTAGTTATCTGCCTATTAGAAGATAACTAGGATAAGGTAATTAATAAGAAGAGGGCTAAAGCTGTCTAGGACAAAATAAAGGCTAAATACTATAAAGTGTACATTATACATACGATGTCCCTAGTTAAGGAGTATATTACATTCAGGATGTCAGAAGAATAGACAATTAGAAAGGCCTAGGTACACCTTAGTAATCTTAGGAGAAGGATTGCTAAAGTAGATAAGAGGGAGTCCTACTATAAGAGTATAGAAAGGAGGATGAAACATCTTCTTACTAGTCTACTACCTATATACTAGAGTATAGTAGACACTATTTATGCCTAGACTAGGATAATACCTAAAGAGGCGCTTCACCTCTTAGAGTTACATAAGGCTAGGCTCTAAAGACAAGAAACTGTAATGTTTGCTAGGTAAAAGGGAGGACTTACCTACTATCTCTATAAGAAGTAGCACTTAATTAAAGACTGTCCCTACCTCTAGTAGGTAAAGCAGTCTCTTAAAGGAAAAGAGAGGGGCAGATCCCCTCTAAGGAAGAACAGATTACTATTAAAGATAAGCCTGTCTAATCTCTAAAAGGAGATAAGATCGTTAAAATCCTTAGTAGAGAAGTCTCTAACCTAGAAGAAGTCTAGTTAGAGAGCTAAGAAACCTTAGAGAGCTTATGCCTCCTAAGAGGCTAAGGACTCTATAGCTAAGTCAGAATCCCTATCTAATAATAAGGAAACTAATAAGGTTGCCTACTCTACGGTAGAAGCAAAGGGCAAGTACCTATCTAAATAGTTGCTTGACTCCTATGTATCGTCCTATATAACTAACTAACCTTCTCTCTTTAGAACTATAAAGCCTCTTTAGAGGCCTAGATAGATCAAGGTTAGTAGTAGCTTTATAAAAGCTACCTATGTAGGAGAAGTAGAGATAGGAGGGGACCTTAGGAAACAAATTGTTCTAAGAGATGTTCTTCTTGTTCCTAGTCTTAGTATTAGTCTTGTTTTATAGAACTAGTTTAGCTAACAGTTTACTATCTAACCACCTAGTTTCACCCTTAGATCTATGTCTAGCAAACCAGTTGTCTAGACAAGAATTAATAGAGGTGTTCCCTTTATATCCTCTCTCTTAGATAACCTATAGGACATGTCGCTAATAGAAGAAATAGAGGAACATATATATACTCTACTTTCTACTAAAGAACAGGCTTAGTAGGAGTTGTAGCATAGAAGATTTGCATATCTTAGGAGTAGTAGCTTAAGAAGCTTATATAAGGTCATAATATTAGATTCCCCTATCCTAGTACTAAGTAAGAAACACCTATATAAGGTGTGTTTACTTGCTAATAAGAAGAAATATAGGGGTCCTATTACTAAAAGGAAAAGTAAGAGGCTAGCCCTTATATCTGTTAATATCTATAGTCCTTTTAATAGAGTAGTCTTAAGACTTAGTTTCAAATACTAGCTTAAGATTGTAGACAACTTCTCTAGGAAGAAGTAGGTCTATCTATTAAAGACTAGGACAGATACACTAGCTACATTAGAGGAGTAGAAGAAGAAAACAGAAAGATAATCAGGCTGCTTTCTAAATTTAGTAAGAAGTAATAGTATAAGGGAACTCCTTACTATTCTTAAACAGTAGGAGAAAACCTTTAGTATCTAGTTTAGAACAACGGATGCCTACGATTCCCTTTAAAATAGTGTAGTAGAAAGGTTAATCCAGACCTCTAAGCAAACAGTACGTACAATGCTCTAGGACTTAGGTATGCCTATAGAGTTCTAGCTAGAGGCACTACTTACTTAGGTAGAAATAAGGAACAAACTCCTAAATAGTCCTCTAATTAATAGAATTCAAGTATTACCTAATAAAGCATTTATAGGTATTGTTCTATTAGTAGATCACTTCAGAGTTTAGGGATACAAAGCTGTGGTTTATATAGACCTAAGATCCTAACCTTAAGGTCTAAGGAGAGACAAATTAATAAACAGGGGAAAAGAGGTTGTTTTTGTAGGATATTTAGAAGAAACTACGAAGCAATAGCTATTCTAGGAGCCTAATATAAAGGCTGTTAAGGCCCACTCTTAAGTAGATTTCTTTAAAGAAGAAAAGGGAGGGGATATAGATTTAGGCATTTCAACTTCAAACTAATCTAGTAGAGCCCCCTAGAGGAATCTAGTTAGAAGACCAAAGGTACTACAAGTGTAACAGCTAACCCTATTATTAAGATCAAGTTAGCTACTACCTACAAAATTATTTGTACAGCTCCCTCCACCCCTATTAGACATTAGGGATTACTAGAAGATAGATTAGGAGGGGACCTAGGAAAATTTAGAGAAGGAACCTAAGGAGGCTACACCTTAGGAGTCATTTGAAACTCTACCTTAGGGAGGGACTATAGTATTACCTTAGGAAGGAGATATAGGATTAGCTAATAGGTTAGCTAACTCTAATACTAGTTATTAGGGACCCTTCCTTAGAAGCTATACTCTAAAAAGAAGAAGGGATCTAGAGGATAAAGGAGGTTAAAGTACAAAGTATTACAGATCCTTTATTTCTATAATGTTTTATCTAGACCTAAGTATAAGCTAGGTAGAGGAGTTTTTAAATGAAGTGGAGGAATATACATTTACTGCTATAGCACCTTTAATTGTAGCCTAGTAGTAAGTGCCAATCCTAAAGACATATAAGGAAGCCGTGTCTAATCCTATATAGGGTTACATATAGAAAGAGGCTATCTAAAAGGAACTTTAGGCTTTAGTAATAAACAACACTTAGGAACTAACTCTACTACTAAAGGGAGCAAACTTAGTCTTATTAAGATAGGTTTTTAATATTAAGAGAATAATTAGTAGAGCTATTAAAAAGTTCAAAGTAAGACTAGTAGTAAAAGGGTATTTATAGAAATTTAGTATTAACTTTATAGACACCTTTGTACCTACAGTTAGGCATAACACATTAAGAGTATTCATAGCTGTTATGTGTAAGAAGGATCTAGAGATGCACCTAATTAATGTAAACAATGCTTTTATAGAGAGCACCCTTATTAAAGACATCTATATAACCCTACCCCTAGGTGTTAAGATTCCCCCAAACACTGTCCTAAAGATTCTAAGGAGCTTATATAGACTAAAGCAGGCAGCTAGAGACTAGAACAAGCTCTGTGTTGCTAAGCTAGAGCAGATTAGGTTCATACAGTCAGAAGTGGACCCATGTCTTCTTATCTATAAAAGAAGGGACATAATAGTCTTAACCTATGTAGATAACATCCCTATTACAGCCCTAAGACTATTAGATGTTTAATAGTTCAAAAGAGAGTTTAGAAAGGTTTTTAGGGTCAAAGATCTTAGAGAACCTAAGAAGATCCTTAGAATAAGAATTATAAGAGACAGAGTGTAGGGAACTCTAAAACTTAACTAAGGACACTTTATCTAGACAAACCTTACTAAAATAAACATAACTAAGGAGAAGGCCTATGTTATACACTTACCTCTAGACAGTTATAAGTGCTTAAAGCCTTTAGGCCCTTAAGATAAGAGGTGTGACAGACAGGAATACTAGAGTTATACTAGTACCTAGATATAGCTAATAACAATAACAAGACTAGACATTACATTCCTACTAGGGAGACTAAGCTTATATGTTATAGATCTATCAAAGTAACACATAAAAGCATTAAAGAAGCTTACAAGGTATCTAAGGTTATACCTAGACCTTAGTCTATACTATAGGAGAGGTGGAGGTTGCCTTTAAGACTACTCTAACTTAGACTATACAATAGACAAGGTAGACAGAGTGTCTGTCCTTAGGTATGTCTAGTTCCTTTGTAGCTTACTAGTCTCCTAGATAAGTAGAAAGCAAAAGTCTGTTATAACATTAACTATAGAAGCTAAGTACATAGTAATAAACTCGTATACAAAGTAGTTATAGTTCCTAGCTATATTACTTCGTAAGATAAGCTGTCCTAAGCTTGTTAGAGAGTACCTATTTTAGCTAAAGATTAAGGCTAATAATAATACTACCTAATTACTTAGACCTGTCCTTATTAAAGGGGACAATTAATTAGCTCTAACCCTTGTCAAAGATGCTTATATCTATAAGAGATTAAAACATATTAATATTATATACAACTTTGTTAGGAATCTTTAGTAGTAGAGGAAGGTTATAGTAGAGTATTACCTAACAAAAGAGATAGTAGCTAATAGACTAACCAAACCCCTAAATGGTCTACAGTTCCAGAATTTTGTAAAGCAACTCTAGCTAGCCTAGCAAAAGAATAGCTAAACTAGGAATTAAACCTAAGTCTTTAGAACCCTATCGTATACTCTAATTATTAGACAGAGCCTAAGAGCGTAAGGACGCTTCGCGGATGTCTATTTAGGAATGACTTTATAGGCCTAATGTTCTAACCCCTAAACTATTTAGCTAGAACTAAGAAGTGTACTAATTAGGTAATAGAAGACCTAGAGTTTGTTCTTATATTGCTTTAGTTAAAGGGTTTCAATTCTTTCCTCCGGACCTAAGTAGGAGTGTTATAAAATAGTAGCTTAGGAGGAAAGTAGGAGTAGGCCTAGTAGTAAGCTAAGTGGTCACGTGACTAGGTCACGTGACACGCTAAGCTTAGTAATAGCTAGCTAGAAGGGGGAGAGCGGGCTTCTCTCTCTCTCTTACCTTCTACTATCCTTTACTCTATACTCTACTTTAGATACACTATACTATTACGGGTCCTTCTTCTTCGATTATTAAGTCCTTACTTCCGCTACAAACTACGTAACATATCCTATATAATAGCGTCTACCTAACGAACAACGCTCCGGATTATTATAGCGTCCGTCTAACGAACAACGCTCCGGATTATCGTAGCGTCTAGATAATCGAGAAGCTTAGCGACCGGCTAGGTACTTAGACTACTACACCTCGTCTAGTCTAACGCTACCTCCTTCGTATTTCGCTAACCCTTAGTAAACTCCGTAGCCGCTACATCCTTCGTATTTCCCTAGCCCTTAGTAACATCTATAGCCGCTATCGCTTAGACTACTCTTTCTAGTATACTAATTACCTTTATATAGTTATTTCTCCTACCTAATACTACTATACGGCGGACAGGCCCTACTATTCCTATAAGCGTATCTACCGTACGCTTATTAACTATATTTATACTAAACATACTTACTATAGCCGTTATAGGACATATACCGTAACGAATAACTATATAGGGATCGGCCTCGTCGGTCTAGCCGATCTCTTTCTCTAGGCTATTATTAGTCGTAGTATAATTCTCGCAATCGCTTACGCTTACGGCATCGCTTACGCTTACGGTATCGCTTACGCTTATAGTATAATTCTCGCTATCGCTTACGCTTACGGTATCGCTTACGCTTATAGTATAATTCTCGCTATCGCTCCCGCTCGTAGTATCGCCCCCGCTCGTAGTATCGCCCCCGCTCGTAGTATCGCCCCCGCTCGTAGTATCGTTCCCGCTTATAGTATCGTTCGCGGAAGTAGATAGAACACCCTCTCCTAGAAGCCCCGGCGAATTAGTCGGGCGAGAACCGCTCCCCGGCTAACGACGAAGGAGATAATAATAATAAAGACCCTATACGACTCGGGAGGCGCGGTATGTATAGATAACGTCCGGTACGTCTCCTACCTACCGTACGGCGAGTAGAGGTTCCGGACTCGGACGTAGAGTTAGACTAGGATTAGGAGAAGGAAGACGAGGATGTCTTAACAGAAGACCCTCTTACCGTATAGGCACCGTTTTACGGAGACATCGCTCGGGTAATAGTACTATTGTTAGGGTAGTAACTCGAAAAGACGGAACTACTACGAGAATTCGTCTTTACCGAGACTTCCGGACAAACGAATTCGAATTATACCGAGATATTTATGTGCCCTCTTCGTTACGAGGGCGACTCTATGTAGATTAATAAGGGCAAGTATCTAATATATAGACACGTACGAGAGTACCTAAAGGAACTTACTATAGACATTACTATAGAGCCGTATAAGACCTCCTTCCTAAAAGTTTGTACCGAAAACATAGTTATTAGTCTCGGATAGCCTATAATAGTAGACGACTTTTAACGGAAGATACGTATCTACGATACGGCTAGAAGCCTAGGATAAGGACAAATATAGATCGTACGCGATACCGCCTTCTACTAATTCCTAGAGCCTAATATCGGTTGTACTTCTTACGAGTATACTCTTAGCTATTTCGAGCTTTCCGATAAAGTTTATATCGTTCGTTAGGCATACTAGAATCCTAAGTTCCGGTACTACGTACTTAAGCATATTAGACAATTTCTAGATGTCTTTTATCTACTATTTGCTAGCATCCTAGCTACAGATATCTAAGGGTTTATTTATAGAATAACATCTAATCGCTTTAAGTTACCGTGTTAGCCTACTAGCCTTATACGCTCCAAAACGACCGACTAGTAGTACCTCGAAACCGAAAGGACTCCTAGGTCCCTACTTAGCTACAAACCGTACGGCTAGAGCAAGGCTGTTTAATTGACCGCTATAGTTCCTATGTAGCTAATACTTGCCGGAGGTTGTCTTTCCCTAGATATATAGGTAGGTATATATCTTCGGCGTCGCGAGACGAGTTATCTTTGTACGATAAGCTCTTACTATCTTCCGAGTCACTTCGTCTACGAGAGCTATATAGACAATAATTCGCGGAAGAAGTACTAACACCCTAGAGAGCAATCTAGCGACCGATACGACGTACATTCTATACTTCTAAAAGAACTATATATAACTTCGACTAATAACACAAAAGTTATAGAAGCTCTCGGTGTCCTAGTAAGTGTCTAGTTATTTTGAGAGATATACTATCGTCTAATAATGTTGTAGGAGTAAGTTCTCTTTTAGAAATACGATAAAGCGGCTCTTAGAACTATCGTCGACGTATATAGAGGACGGGTAATGTGTAGTTATAATAACTACGACTAAGATTTTAACGAAATCGCTAGTCTCCGTAGGCATTAGTAGGAGAACCATTCTCTGTTCTCTAAGGCCTAAGAAGATATTAAGCGGCACGGCGCCGAATTAGAGTGGAACCGCTTTATTAGCGCTCTTCTATAACCGACTCTTCGACTATACATTCTACTAGCTCTTTGTAACTTATATTAGCATATATAATATACGTAGTAATAAGAGGTAGTAGTCTAGGATGTTACTTTATACGGTGAATATTATAGTTATGTTTCTATATCTTTACGGAATAATCTATATCTTAAACTACTTACATTACTAGCCAATTTTGCTCCTCCGATTTAGCGGTTAATATGTTTTTACTCTACTTTAGAACGCTCCGCGGAGACACCCCGAGAATGGTACAGAAATAGCTCTAGAAACAGCTCTAGAAACAGCTTAAGAAACAGCTTTAGAAACAATATAGAGGCAGCATTTAAGTGAATGATATCTTAGTACTAACTATTTGCTAGTATTTAGCGGTTAATATGTTTTCACTCTACTTTAGAACGCTCCGCGGAGACACCCCGAGGATGGTATAGAAACAGCTCTAGAAACAATATAGAGGTAGCATTTAAGTGAATAATATCTTAGTACTAACTATTTGCTAGTATATATATATATACGGTGTGCCTTAAGTAGAGGAACTCTAGAGCTCTATAGTAATCTTATCCGTCGATAGACTATTTCGTACTAGCTAGAGCCCTATATCTATATTCCTTAAATATTATCCCCGATATTTATTCGCTTCGTTACTAGCGGTGTTATTGTTCTTAATATCCTATTAGACGTAGACCCTCGGGCTATATTTCTATAAGGTCGCGTATTAGACCTAATATAGCGAATTTAATGCCTTAGCTCCTACTACATTTAGCTTTAGTGTATCTTACTACTTAGTAGAGAGTCTAGGTCCCGTCGGGCTCTTTTACTATTCGGTCGCGTAGGTCGCGCTCCTATAGAAACGATAAAGCGTCCTCGACGCTAATTCTTATACATTCCCGATAGATATACCTTCTATAGCTCGCCGATAGGTATTGTATTGCCTATAGCATTTTTTCGCGCGGGATGTACTCTATATAATACCGGTAGCGTACTAAACGACTCTTACGCTTCTTTCCGTAATTATGCTTACGCTTTCGTACTATATGTTAGCTAGAGTCTTGTCCTAAGAGACTGTGTTTCGTAGCCGTACCTCGTAGTCGCCTCTTAGGCTAAGCGTCTCGTAGCTCCGTAACCCGATTTCTCTATTTAAATTCACCCTCTTATAATTCTTTATTGTCTGTCTAAGACGACCCTACCCGTCTAGCCTCCTTCCCTCCTAAGACTACGGCTTCTCTATCTAATCCTTCTTCCTCCGGGACTATACGCTAGATATCCGTTACCTTATCTAAGCTCCTAATATTGTCTTCTTCTTTTTCGTACTACTAGCTATCGTAAGGCTAGCCCCCTCCTAGTTCGCCCTATCTAGTCTTACCTAGCTTCTATTCTTTACGGAGAAAGCCTCGCGTTTGTAATCTCTTCGGTAATTGTTGCCGTTCTAGTTATAAAGTAACTACTTAACTAGACTACGCTACGTCTAGATTTGATATTGTCTACGAGGCGGTACGGGTAGTATATAGCGATACCGGAGAATTCTGTACTAATATACTAGTCTTCGGCTAGGAGCTAGGGATGTAATACGGTACTAGACGTATAGTAGCGATTTATAGCTAATAGACCGTCTCGAGAGTTAGCGCGGGCGAGAGTCGCGTTACGGTCGTAGTAGTAGTTAGCTAGCTACCCGGGGCCTGTTACGACTGTTACTATCCTATACCTTCGGTACGGCTATAACGTAAAGGTGTTATATATAGAGACTTCAAAAAATACAAATATTTCTAACCTCGACAAGTATAGAATTGTAGAGACTTACGTAATCTAGGCGGTATTTTGTATGTAACGACTCGGTTAACTAATAAACTAATAAAGCCTACCTTCCTTTGTTATAGGTCTTACGCTTTCGGGCTCGCTTAGCCTATTATGTCTTTTACTAGGTAAGGCTAGTATACCTTAAAAGAAAGCGGTACTATTATAAGGCTTCCGCCTAGTCCTATATCGAGAGTACAAAGCGACTAATATAAGGTAGAATTTAAGATCTATTAACAAAGTTAGGTTACGTCTAAGAAGGGATAAGTTCGATTAGCTCGACGACCTTTCTTTAAAGTCGGAGATACGATAGGGGATTAGCTCGACGACCTTTCTTTAGAGTCGGAGGTACGATAGGAGGTTAGAGATAAGTCGGAGATACGATAGGAGATTAGCTCGACGACCTTTCTTTAAAGTCGGAGGTACGATAGGGGGAGGGCTCGACGACCTTTCTTTAAAGTCGGAGATACGATAGAGGGGAGGGCTCGACGACC
This sequence comes from Lecanosticta acicola, assembly GCA_963674455.1. Classification (NCBI taxonomy): domain Eukaryota; kingdom Fungi; phylum Ascomycota; class Dothideomycetes; order Mycosphaerellales; family Mycosphaerellaceae; genus Lecanosticta; species Lecanosticta acicola. The sequence goes on along the minus strand of CAVMBE010000002.1, from coordinate 860,932 downwards.
TTTCTTTAAAGTTAGAGATACGATAGGAGGTCGGAGGTGCGATAGGAGGTCGGAGGTACGATAGGAGGTCGGAGGTGCGATAAGAGGTCGGAGATACGATAGAAGGTTAGAGATATAATAGAAGGTTAGAGATACGATAGGAGGTTAGCTCGTTCTAAGTTAATATCTATATAAAGTCTAGTTCGGGATAACAAAGGAAAGAAGAAAGCACGAGGCGGGCTGTCCCGCTTTACTCTATATCGACGATTATCTAAGGTTACGTCCCGTTAAGCTAACCGTATTAATTACGAGATTAGATCTACTACGTATATTATGTACTAAAATTGTTAAAGGTTAGTAAGAGAGGTAATAAGCGTAGAAAGCGAATAAAAGGGAGAGGGATGCTTTCTAGAGCAATCCGGGTAAGCTTATTTGTTCTATCCTTAAGAAAAGTTCTTAGTCCCGCGCTAGCTATACTTAGAGGCAAAGATGTTAGATATAGTCTTAAGGATGTTATTACTAATACCGCGTACGATTAGTAAGACATCCTTCTTATTGTCTAATAGTTTCCCGTAGAGAGTTTCCCTTCTTCTATTAAAGAACCTTATATACGGTACGTATCGTAGCGGGGTGATATAGGATTAGATCCGAGGATATCTAGATAGTCTTAGGGGTATCGTATACTGTAAGCACTCGATCACCTAGGCGAAAGAGTAGTATGTAAGCCTAACTTAGTACGTAGCTAAGCTTAATAGTAAGGAAGGCGTATATAAGGTTCTTAATATACTTAGCTTCTTTTATAGCGAAGTAGACTTCCTCGTCTACCTGCCTATAACGGCTTATAACAATTCTGCCGACGACTAGCTTCCTATCCGGCATAGTCTTAGCGTCGTATATAAGGAGAATATTATCCTTCCGAAGTCGATAGTAATACGGAGAGCCCGACATAAAGAACCCGACAGATACGCGTTTCTAGAACGTATCGTCTATACTCGTATTATTCTAGCGGAGTTTTTCGAGGAAGGCGTCGTAGAAATTCGGTCGCTTAGTAGTTATATAAGGTGTTACCGGTATAGCTAAGTAGATGTCCCGACATTAGACACATAAGCCGTCCCGTCTATTAAACTGTTGTTTCTCGAGGTATCGCCGATAGGTAGTATGTCCGTTAGTATACAAGATCTAGTCTTAAGTGTCGTATAGCGCTTTATACTCGGTATACGTAATTCCGTCTTCTATACTATCTCCTCTATTCTTCCTATCTATATCCTTGTCCTTCTCGCTATCCTTCTTCTCTTGTACCTTTGCGGTATTATAGACCTTACTAAATACAAGTGTCTATAATGTCTATATAATTGCCTTCGTTACTCGCTAGGGCGTAATAAAGCAGTTTCTTTTGTACGTAAATATAGGTAGAGGTAGGTAAGGCTAGGGATTAGCCTAGAAACATAGATTAGTAAGTCCTTTGTTAGATTGCGTCGACCCGATAAGGTTAATCGTTTACGCGAAACGCGAGGAAACGGTAGTCTAATAGCTAAAACAGCTATAACGGCAATCTACTTAGTATCTTATACATCCCGGACTTGTCTATAGCTACAATATAGCTAGGCTAGGGATTATTAATACTGTTTACTATATATATTATGTACCCGTGTTTAGGGTAGAGCTAACTTTCTAGTCGCCGACGAAAGCGAGCCGGCTATCTACTATTAACGACTAAGCTTTATTGCCGTGAAATATAAGAACAATACTATACTATTTACGCCTCTACTAGCCTATCTGTCGGCCCTCTTTAGTAAATTTTTTAATTATATCCTTCGTACCGTTATATATCTCCGATAACACTTTTATTCGTCGTAGAACTAGAAGTGTTACTTCTACTAGTAAGGCCTCGAGATCGCAGAGGGGATAACATCTTATCTCGAAGATCTATAAGACGAGTTTGCCTACCTATAGAGAAGTGCTACCGAAGACTACTTTATATTAGAGTTCGCGGGATCTATCCGAGAGCTCGAAAAGATTCGAGAGGCTTGGAACTAGGAGCTTAAGATAGTAAGATATAAGGACAGTAATACTACCGGTCGGAATAGGGAAGAGTACAAGTACCGTAAGTAAAGAAGAAAAAGTTTCAGACTGTCTAGAATTGTATAAAAGACGAAGCGTAAGACAATAGAGTATAAGGACCGGGCGTGTAGGTCTTCTATACGTACGAGGGGTAGCTAGGGTAGGAGTAGAACAGCTCTATAGTATACATAGGCTCTATAACTATAATAAGAATCCTAAGGTAGGGGTGCAAGTAATAACTCTATAGACCTATTATCTCGTACGATCGACGGAAGCATACGGTCGAACTCGGTGCCTTAGTTATTAGTAAATAAATCTGATTCGATCGAGAACACTCTTATACTAATTAGAATCCTATAGCCGTGGATTAGTAGCTTCACTATAACAGCCTCTAATGTATATTCAAGCAATATAGTTACCGACTACATACGTAGCGGTCTCTCGGAACGATTAAGAAGAAGTCGCGTTAAGTATTGTTTAATTTCTCTATAGGAGATTAGGCAAAATTAGTATACTCTACCTACTCTGCCTCCTATACTAGCTATAATTGTCGCCCTATCGTATCCGCCTCTATAAAGAAACGTAGACTATCTAGAACATCCTTAGTAGGCTACTAATCTCTAGAGACAGCTAGTAACGTAGAGTTATATTACCGAAGTACATCCCTCTAGCGATTAGACGAAAGTAGAAGCTAGAGACTCCTTCGAAATCCTTAAAAGTCTATATCTTTACCTCGAAGGTTACGCTCGCTAACGTAGAGCGGAAGTAACACGAGTATACCGTAGCTATAGTCTTCGTATAGACAAGCAAGTACAGAAGCCGCTTTCTAAGCATAATCGAAGCGCTGTTTAGCCTTTTTCCGCTCTTCTAGGTCTAGGAAAGTAGAAGAAAAGATAAGCTCTTTCGCTTTAGTAGTAGTAGTCTAACCTCGTTTACGGTGAATTTCTAGTATAAGTATCTCCGATTTAAGCTTTTCGTACTTTTCCTTGATTCGAACTTTAGCGAGACGTAGTAGTACGCTAGTAAAGACGTACGTGTTTTAGTAAATTTGAATGTTACGATCTATTACCTAGAATTCGCGAAGATCCGGGTTTCTATATAGATATTTAGGAAGACGCCTTCTAAGTCTATAGGGCGGTGTACCTTAGTATCGTCCGAGCCACGCTAAGAGACCTATAGCGAAGTTTAAAAGGGTCTTATAGGGCCGAAAGAGACTACACTTATATACCGCCTCGTCTAGGGCAAGTAGCCGTCTACTATAAGACTAAGACTATAGATATGCCTACTCTAAGTCTTTAATTATGTCGTCTAACTGCGGCAATAAGCTCCTCTACTTGTCTATAATAGATCTCCTCTACTCTTATATACTAGGTTTATATCCTATAGAAACGAGACGTTAATCGCTTTAACCGGCGCTCTAAAGAGAAGTAATTGTTACATTTTGTCGTAATTGCCGATTATACGCGCTAAATGCGTTCGTCTTAGATACGTTCCTTAGGCGCTTCGTATTTTTCGGCGTGTAAGTAGTTACTATATTGTCTTCTTCGGCGGTGTCGGGGCGCTGTCTACGCCGATAAGGATAGGAACGAGGGGACGGGGGCTTCGGTATCGAATAGGGTGAGGCTCGATATTACGAGGTAGATAGTAGCCTATATACTATAGGAGAGGTCGTAGAAAGTATACTAGGCGCATTTTCGTCGGACGTCGTTGTTTACGGCTCGGTGTTCGAGCGAGGCATAGAATCTATCTTATTAGAGACTAAACGATAAGACATATCGAGGAGTATTTAGGCTATGCCTTCGTTAGCGTCGGCATAAACGATAAGGACAGGATCGAGGAGGCTATTTAGTTCCTAAAGACGCGTAGTATCTAGAGTAATAGAGCGGATCTCGTCCGCGAGCTAGGGCATACTAGTTAGCTATAAGCTACATTAAGCGTATATATTAATAAACCCGACATAGATTAACGGTACTTAGTAGCGACTTCGATATATTAATTGTTAGATACCTACCTTAATAAGTTTGCTACATACCTTAGACGGACGATCTTCGAGAATTACGAATCTAGGAGACTAGGTAAGCGGTAGCCTAGACTTTTAGATTCGTAATAAGGGTTTACTAAGAATTAGGGTTAGTACTTACCTTAGTAAAGTATGAGAGTAATTAAGACTATTTAGAAGTGGTCTGTAAGCTATAGAAAATTACCTACTATCTAGATTAATAGTTAGTCTCTATACTATAAGTTTAAAGAAATAACTAGTTAATATAAGTAGTTTAAATATAAAGAAACTAAAGTTATATTTTAGTTATTTAATTTTTCGAGCGCTTTATCTATAAAGGCGGGTTAGAATACTTAATTAGTTAAGTAATAGAAGTAGCTACTTTATATTAATAAGTAGTAGTAGTACCTAAGTTAGTATACTAGAGTAACTAGTACTAACTTAGCCTACGGCTACTTAAAGTCTTCCTCTCTAGTAGTAGTTAGTACTTAGTATCGACTTCTTATATAAACCTCTTTAAACTACCTACTTATATATTACTCGTAGAGACCTATTTATAGGTACTCGATTAGTTAATATACTCTCTTTATAACTTTAGCTTAACTATAGCGATTAGCTAGATTAGATTAGGGTTAGCCTTATTATTAGAGCCGAAGGTAGGGCTATATATCGTTATTTACGCTATAAAAGCAATATAGGCTACTACGGTAGCTAGTATTATAGAAACAGCGTAGGTAGCGAGATAGTAGCTTACGGGTACGGATAGCCGCGATATATAGATAAGATAATAAGAGCCTACGATTTAAAGACTATTTATATTTAATCTTAAAGGGGCTAGTAATAATAACTCGGATACTTATAGAAATACTACTAGATCTACTAGAAGTTACTAGAGCTACTAGAATCGATATAGGTATCGCTCTAACCTAGAAAAGCTATTAAACTCTTAGACTATATAGCTTAGAAGGAAGTTATTAGACTTTTATACTAAGGACTTAATTCGGGTCTAAGACCTACGCTATCTTAGTACTTACCGCTCGCTAGAGCCCCGTTTTACTACTCTATTAGAAAGAGAAGCCCCGTTACTAGCCTAGAGGACTAATTACCCGAAGGACTCTTATTTTACTAGCCTATATAGTACCGGTTAAGAGAACGCTTAATTTAGTACCGCTTATAAGAGTAGGACAGTTACCTTACTAATAATAGAAATAATACCTATAACTCGCGTATATTAGGCTAGTATAATATTAGCTACGATATACTAATTTTAGACAACCTACCTAGTATAGTAACCCGAGCCGCTATAGCTCGATACTATAAATAAGTCTTCTTTATATAATTGTTTAATTCTCGCTATTTTGTTTTATTTAATATTACCGTACTACTATAAATTTTACTATTATCTTCCTTTTCGAACTAAAATTAAGTAACTCTAAGTTAGGGCCGCTTAAGTTTTAGCTTATTTTATTATAAACCGTACTATACTTTAATACTTCGCTATAATATACTAACGTACCGGAGAGATCTATTAACCTAGTTTATAATCGCCTTCTAATACTATATTAGCTTTTACGAAGTACTAAATATCTTTTTCGCGCTTTTCCGCCCTTATTAGACCGATCTAGTTATTAGGCTTCTAAATCTAGTTCTCTACGTTACTACCCTATAGTTAGAGTAGTTTATTCTACCTAGATAAGAGTTTAAATAAGTAATCTATCGCTAGGGACGCCTACGTAAAGCTCTCGATTATTAGTAGATTTAGAAGGGCTAGATCGTATAGACTAAGACTAATAAATTCGGTTTTCGCCTATTAAACTACTACCTATTATAAGTACTTAATCTTAGGATACGTAGGTAGGTAGCTTGTCTAATAATAGGACGGCTCGGACTCTCTTAGACCTAGATAATAAGTTTAAGAGCTAGAGGGCTACCCTTTAAGTTATAAAGGGTATACTCGTCTACTAAGATACTATAATAAGTACTTAGGATACTATACTAAGATAAGGCCGTAATTATCTACTAATTCTAGGGTCTATAGAAAACTCTCTTTTTAATCTCTAGAATACGACTACTTATTTAGAGTAATTTAAGGGATTTCTCTTTAATTTTAAGCTAGAAAATAAGCCTAATAATAGGAAGATTTATCGTTTTCTTCGTACTATCGTAGTAAGGCGTTCTCTAGTTATAAGAAACCTTCTAGGTATCCTATAGAAAGATAGGCTAGAAACTACTAACTAGAAGATCTTAAAGTAAGCCTTCTTAAGCAAATATCGAGATAATAATAAAAGGTAGCTTATAGCTAGCTATATTTATCTTAAAAACCTCTATAGTATTTTACGCGACTACGATAATAATTTACGCTAGTATCTATAGGATTTTATATTAAGTATAAGTAGTATTACTAAGGAGGAGTTAACTAACTTCGAGAAGGTCTGTCTTTTACTTAAGGGCCTTCCGAGACTAATATAACGTAGTATCTAGCGACGTTATAAGATAAGTAAGTACGATAATAAGTTAATAAGTAACTTCGACTAGGTTCTTAGCGAAGTACGTATAGATATTAAAGCCTATACCGAAGCTTTAAACTTTATTAAGAGAGTAGACGATAGAGATATTAGGACTATTACTCTAAACTACGCTTCTCGAAGCGTTCCGAAATTCGTACTAGATTCGAGAACTAAACTAGGCAATCGCGGAATCGCTATTTCCTTAAATAACTCCGAGCTAATTAATATAATTTAGTAATTTCGAGAGATAGATATTAACTAGCTTCGATCCGTTCGAGAAGCTCTAGGTATTTAGCTAGTTAACCCTCTAATATAGACTATAGTTACTAAGGTATATTCCGACTACCTAATAATTAATATTTACGCTAGTAGTTACGGTCCTAGTAGTGTTTCTCCTAAATTAGATAGGAAGTACTATATATATAGAGGCAATTACCTCTAATTAGCCTACCCTTACTTTAAAGAGCTCGCTACTAAGAAGCTAATCTATAAGGATCGAGAAAACCGCTTATAGTATAGCCTAGAAGAAGGAAAGATTTAGTACTAATAGGACTATAAGACTCTAAAACTAGCTACTATCTATCCGTTACTAGAAGCTAAATATAGCGCCGAGGCTGTTATATTTACTAAACTAGGTAATTCTACGCTCTACGCTAATTAGGAAAGATAGAAGCGTAGGGTTTAAAAGGAGTAGAGGTCTAAGAATAGATTAATAGCTTCTTCTTTAGCTATTACTACCTATATAATTTATCTTACGTTTAACGAGAATATAGTAATAGATATATATATAATAACTATAGACGTTTAAGTAGCTTCGTAGTCTCGAAACAAGCTACCGAATAAGGCGCTACGCCCTATTACTACTAGTCCGAGTAGTATTACGAAGAAGAGTATTAATAGAGTAGCCGAGAACTATCGTACTACTATACGAACTAGGACTTTTAAGATAGTATACGAACGTACCTAACGGGAATCTAGTACTATAGAAGTAGAGAATTCGTAGGAAACCGAAATAGAGGACCTAATAGAGCCTATAAACTCTCTAGCGAACTATAAGCCTACGAAGTTTATCCGCTTTAATAACTACTTTAAATAGCGTAAGCCTATAGATATAGACTTAGATATCTTTTAGGCGTCGTAGTTCCTTAACCTTTAAGCTAATATTCCTATAAGTACTTTAATAGCTTATAGTACTCCGAAGAACCTATTTTAGAGTAGGCTTCCTAATAATAATAAGTTTATTAATAAGCTTAAGGCATACTGTTCGTAATAGGGCTAGAACGACGGTACTATTATTACTAGGGCCGTCGGATTAGAAGAAGGTAATAAACTAGATAAAGAAAAGAATAATACGTAAGAATTCTTCTATATCTTCGTAGTCTACTAGATCGCTAGAGGACTAGCCTCTCGAGTTAAAGAAGTATACCTAGACCTCTTAGAGGCTAACTTTAATATAGTTACGTACGACTAGGCTATCGTACCTACTATTATAATCCTAGTTAAGATCGGCGACTAGAGTATTACTATAGATACCCTAATTAATAATAGAGCTAAAGTAATAGTAATTAGTAAGAAGACGGCTACCTTACTCTATTTACTAATAGATTCCGACTACCGTATTAGTATAAATAGGATTATTAGTAGAGTAGGTTTAGTAGGTTATTACTATAACGTTATAGTTAACGCCTTCGATATCTACTTTCCCTTTATATTCTTTATTATAGACAACGATAGTACTCCTATAATTCTTAGTCGTCCGTAGGCCTATAAGCTCCGGGGAGTCTAGAAGAATTATAATAATAGCTTATAGGAAGGTACTATCTACGATTATAAGGGAAGCCGCATCGTATTTACTAGATCTATTAGTAATAAGAAGTATAAATCGCTAGAAGGTATTCTAGGAAAAGCTAGAGCGCGAATCTAAGGCCTTAGATTCGCGCTACCCTATATACTAGCTAGAATAATACTTTTACTTAAGGTAGAAAGAGAGAGGGATTCTAGCCTCGATCGAGTTTTTCGCCTTAATCTAGACTAATAGCGCGACTCGACGAACCTATAAACCGAGATAAGTAGCTACTAGAGCTATCCTTTATTACGAGGTTATTATTATTTAGACTAGAGAATATAGAAGACTTATAGGTATTAGTATAAGAAGACGCGGAAGATTTAGTAAGTAGCTCTAGCTAGAGGTACTTAGTACGTAACTACTACTACTATTATACCTTTAAGGACGTTAACTACTAGTTATATTTATATTCTTCTAACGAACCGGCTAAGGAAGTATAGGCTCTCTTCTATTATACTTACGAAGAAGCTAATTATCGACTTAACTAGGAATTCCGAGATACTATATATATTCGTACCTTAGCTAAGAAAGCTACTAGTAAGGTTAAGCTAATCTATAGTAGCGTTTACGAGACTAATAGATCGGATCCTAGAGGGAACCCTAATTAGAGAGAGGACTACCTACAAAAAGAGGTAGCTCTTAGTCCTAGTACTAGACTATTCGATAGTAAATATATTACTAGAAAGTTTTCTAACGTTAAGAAAGGATCTCGGCTAACTCCGGAGTAGTTAGAAGCTATTTAGCTAGGTCTAGAGCTTACTATAATAGAAACCTCGCTATTATATAAGCTTCTATTTAATAGAGAGGTAGTATTAGCGTATAATTTTACTTACCTAAGTAGTACTATAAGGTATATAACTAATTAGTATATAGTCTTTAGGTCTTAGTAGTTACTCTAAACTATATCTAGTATTATTAGATCTCTTACTTATCGCTTAATAGGCTCTACGTTACGAAACCGTTCTATTAATTGCCCCTAATCCTATTAATAGGATCGACTATTACCGCCTTAATTAGAGTAATTAGGGCGACTATATATTATATATTCTATAAGATAGAATTATTAGGTTCTAGCTAAGCTAAAAAGGCCGGAAGGGGATAATTCTATTAATAGAATCGATAGAGCTTCTATATAATATTATAGAGTAGTTCTTAGAGCCTTACTAAGTCCTTCTAAGTCCCTTCTATATTACTACTTATCCCTAGTGTCTCTTAATAGCTAGGCGCCTAGAATTAGTAAGTAACGTATATATATAAAGATAGCTAGTTTTATAGGTTTAGAATAAGGATATTATATAAAGGTAGGATATCTACGCTATAGAGCTAGTATTTGCTTAATTTATATCGTAATAACTTGAACCGGCGACCTTTAGTACATATAGAAGTGTTAGACTGACGTAATAACTAACTATACTAGAGTAGCTACTTCGTTTGTAATCGCTTAGATAGATAGAGACGAAGTTGACAAATTTGTTTATATAGCTTTGAGTCTGTGCGTGGGATCGGCCCGAGGTACTTCCGAGAGAGGAGGTTAGAAGCGGCTTCCAGCCGGATTGGGACTAGCTCGTTTGCCGGATCGAGTGGCTGCATCCGTGTGTCTTCGCAGCTCCGAGCAACACTTTTTCGGCTGCTCTACAGTTTCAATGGGTTTCGCAGCAGCGATCCATTCAAGACCAGCGGTAGCATCGCTTGGAAATCTGAGTCGTCTTCGCCCCTTGGAACTCAAGCCCGAGATGTTTCAACAATGATCACTGCCGGGGGCCCTTTTCTCCATGGAGCAATTGAGGGGCAAGCGAGCAAGGGAAAGAAGACCTCCAAGAAATTCTGGGACGCAGAGGTTTGCATTCGCAATGTTTGGTGATCAAGTTTCCCTGTGCCAATTTCCAGGCCGCGATTGAGATAAGGTTGCCTTGCTTTTCTGCGATCATTGCCAATGGCTCTGAGTGTGAGATGGATGTGCTTCAAGGTAAGGTACGAAGGAACAGCATGAAGTCGCAAATCATATGGGACGAGGAGCCCTCAATGGATAAGAATGGAAGGTTTGATCCCTGATCTGGCATCTCTATCAGTGTCGGATCCGGTTTCAGATCCCGCTTCTCCCTAGATGGCTTTCCAAGCTCTCGAAGAAGGACGGCGCTTGCGTGAAAAAAGTGGGTGAAGCAAGTACAAAAGCTAATGAAGAGGGCAAAGAAGGGCAGAGGTCTGGCTCAACACCTGACCACAGATGGCGGCAACATGTGGAAGAAGAACAAGCCTGCAGAAGGTAAGGAAGACAACTCGGACGAGAAAGCGTTCCCGCCTCCAGGAGCCTGGTGCGCGGTAGGTGGTTAGATTTTGGCCCGGCAGATAAGCGAAGCAACTCAAGGACTGGAATCCGAGCTCGTCGTCACACCTTGGTATCCAACGGCTTCTCGAAACACCAGCCGGCCACGCCAAATAACGAAGCTTCAACCCACTTCAATCAGGACAGCGACGCCTCCTCAACACCACACCATTTGACATGGAAATCATCCGCCGCCAGATGGAACCCAATTCAAGCCCGTATAAGAAAACAACGACGAATGCCTGGCCCAGAGATGGGGCACTTCGCGGAGACCCCTTCTAGCCCATGCCACGCAATAGGAGAAAAGTCCTCCCTCCCTTGGCCGCGTGGACGAACAATATCTTCTAGGGAAGACAAAGATCGAAAAGAAACGTCTCGTATTCAACGGTGTGCAAGCATCATGTATTCTAGGCAGGGGCACTAGTAATGTAGAGAAGTGAGGGTGAGGAGGGCGCGAAGAGAGGTAGGAGCGAGGAAATGCGTGGCGAAGATGTCTTGGGTTTGAGTGAGCGAAGCGAAGGGAGGGAGGGCGCGGCTTCAGGGAATAATTCGAAAAGATGGACGATGTGATAACATATCGAAAGAGCGACTTTTCTCGACAATCCAGCGTCCAGGTACAACGAACCCGGCAGGAATTCTTCTGCCCTCCATCAGCCCCTTTTTCGACGCTACAAAATCGTTCCAAAGAGGAAGAAATCCCTCTCAAGGGGGAAAAACTCGAACCATCCTATCCGACCTCCTAAACAACCTAACCCGATCCATTCAACACCGCATCCCCCCTCTCATCGAAATAACTCGAATACGCATTGAGAGCCGGCTGACCCCCGAGATGGACATACAGCACATTACTCCCCGCCGGGATCGCCCCCTCGCGCACGAGCTGCGCCAGCCCCGCCATACTCTTGCCCTCATAGACGGGGTCCGTGATGAGCGCGTCGGTCCTCGCGGCCAATTGCATCGCGGCGATGGTGCTCGGTCCGGGAATGCCGTAGATACCCTCGTGGAATCTATCGTCGAGGATGATGGCGTCGTCAGGGATCTCGAGGGCCGGGTCGAGGAGTTTTGCGGTATTCCGGGCGATGCGCGTGACTTGGGCGCGGAGTTGGGGCTTGGCGCCGGCGTCGATGCCGATGACTTTGCGGTTTTTGCCCTCGGCTACGGCGCCCACGACGAGCCCGGCGTGCGAGGAGCCCGTGACGCTGCAGACGACGAGGGTGTCGAAGAAGACGCCCAGTTGCTTTTCCTGCGCCGCCAGCTCGACGACGAAATTCGTGAATCCCAGACCGCCGAGTTCGTGGTCCGACGCGCCGGCGGGGACGTAGTACGCCTTCCCACCCTGCTGCTCCACCTCGGCGACGGCCTGCTTGGTGGCTTCCTTGTGGGTGATTTCGAAGCCTTCCTGGTTGAGGCGCACGTCGCCGCCCATGAGGCGGGAGAGCAGGATGTTGCCCGTTTTATCGTAGAGAGGCGGATCAATTGGAACCCATTTCTCCTGCACCGTGACGGCCTGCAGGCCCGAAGCGGTCGCCACGGCCGTCACGGCGCGCGTGTGGTTCGACTGGACTCCGCCGACGGAGACGAGATGCGTGCAACCCTTCGCCAGGGCGTCGGCGACGAGATATTCCAGTTTGCGGACTTTGTTGCCGCCATATGCGAGACCACTGCGCGGCGAGCGAAGAGAAGAGCGATCGTGTCAATCAACCAAGCATGATAATATAATGACGAATTTTCTAGTGAAAATCGGGAGGGAAGGGACAAGATATACACATACCTATTACAATCATCCCTCTTCGCCCAGATCCTCACACCTCCCCCGGGCGACAACTCCTTCGATAATCGCGGCAGGAACTGCACAGGCGAAGGCCCGAAGAGGAATTTCTCCCTCGGAATGCTCTGGAGTTTCTGGAGATAGACGGGTGTTGTGTCCGCCATAATTGTTCTTGTTGTCCTTGCCGGCTGAATCGAGAATTTTTCATCTCTCGCCTTATAGTAGTAGTAGTAGTAGTGATGACGATGGGTGGCGTGAGTACACGCCTTTTTATTACAACGCCCTTTTCGCTTGCTTGCTTGCTTGTAGTGACTAGGGCGTGAAAATATAATAAGCAACATCCTTTCATCACAATGCCTCTCGCTTACTACTACCCACTATGACCCAGATCGGCAACATGTCGGTCGGCATTTCGATGGCGGGCAGGCGTTGCTGGCCTATCGTGGGAGGTGGAGTCAGTCTGACATGGCGGGTGACTAAGAAGACGTGGCCGACTTCACTTCTCGAGAGGTTCGGTTCGCTGGAGAGACGGGGTGGAAACATGAGATCAAGACAGTAGTCCTCATGGCAAAAGGAAAGTAGGACGCAGACTTAGGTATCTTATCATTATTACAGTCATCCCCCTCCTCCTCCGAGGTTTGTGCGGGTGTGTTGGCCCCGTGCTTACTGCTAGTAATATAGAAAGCCGACGCCCCCGACTAACATATGTACTATCCTAAAACACCTCTCTAGAGGGTCTAATCTTATTAACTTAAGTAGAATCATAGATTCTTATAGAGAGAGAGAGAGAGAGTACACTATATTAAATTTATACTACGTAAAAGTAATATATATATATATATATATAGCGAGATATTTAGGAAAGATCCCTTCAAAGACCGCTAAACCACCCTCCCTCACTGGTGCACCCTCACCCAACAAAAATCCCCACACACGAGAGAGAGAGAAGAGAAGAAATCAAAAAAAAAAACATAAAAATAAAAATAAAAAAAAATCAAAAGAAACAAATCGTGCGAATCTCACAACTCTCGCGAAACGGCGCATCCCTACGACTCAGCGGATCCGTAAAAGCAGAATGCCCGACGAACCGCGCCTTGCCCTCGTCGGAATCATACGTCTTCAACAGAATAGCCTGCTCGGGCAGCATATCCGGGAAATACCACCACTGATGCCGACTCGAATGGCGCATCACGTAGTTCTCGCCCGTGCGGTCGCGGTAGCGGAGGTAGAGCTTGAAGAAGTCCTCCGGAGGCGACGAGGTGACGTCGCACATGGCGAGGGGGTTCTCTTCGACTTTGTTGAGGGGTTTCCACACGTTGATGAAGGCCACGCGCCGCGCGAGGAGGGCGGGGGCTTCCGAGGGGAGGAGTTGCTGGACGCGCGTGGGCCCGGATTCGGCGGTGTAGTCGCAGTGGACGAGACGGACGGGAGCGCGTTGCGAGGTATTCGTCTCTTGCGTGAGTTTTTTGCCTTCGTTCTTCTGCGTGCGGATCGTGTGATCGAAAACCAAAACCCGCGAACACCCCAATTCCTTCTTCAAAAAGCTCACAACTTCCGGGTAAAATTTCTCCTTCATGATGCCTTCGTCTTCCCAGTGGCCTTGGGTGTTGTGATCAAAACTACTAGGAAAGTCTTTCACCGCGAAGCCTTCTCTATCGATGGAGAATTGCTTCGCGCGATCCCAGCCGTTGGCGACGCTCATGACTTGGGGATCGTCGCCCGGCTCGTGGATGTTTAGGCTGGCGGGGTCTTCGTAGAAGTATAACTCTGTAAGCTTGGAAGTCCCCATGTCTTTCGTGTAGTTGAACTCTGCACGAACCTCTTTGGGTGCACCGTTGGGGAGGAGCGCTTTGTCTACCGCACCCTGCGTCTTTTGCCAGCAAGGGAGGGCTTCGAGATCCTCGAGCCACCGGGTGATGTTCTTGTGCGGGGATAGTGGCAGGCGGGAGGCGGCGTGGAGGTGCATGGGGGCTCCGATAGCCATGTCGACGATGGTCGGATCCGAGCCGGGGAGGACCCATTTGCCTGTCCGGCCGAGACGGGCGTCGAGGATGGCGGCTGCTTTTTCGTATTTCGGGGCTTCTTGTTGGATGAGGGCGTCGTCTGGTTGGGCGCCCAGGAGTGGCTTGACGACGTACTCGACGAGGTAGATGTAGTTGGTCTGGAACCAGACGGAGGCTTCCCACAACAACCAGCGGTTGGCGTCTGCGCGAGCCTTGAGGTCCTTGGGATAGGCAGAGTGGCCGCCGTCCGCATCCGCAGCGTACATCATGATGGCGTTGGATTCGGTGATGACGAGGTCGCCATCCGTGGCAGCCGGGACGGTAGCGCACGGGTTGATCTTGACAAAGGCCTCGCTCTTCTGTTCGCCTTTGAAGTAGTCGATGTGATGGAGATCATATTTGGTGCCGATCAGGTCCAAGCCCGCGAGGACCTTGCGACAGTTGATCGTACACGGGTCGAGGTAGATCTGAAGAACCATTGTCACTATACTCTGCGATAGATTTGGGTAATGATGGAGGAGGAGTAATGGATGATGGTATGGAGGATCTTCCCAGGGATGTTATATCAGACCCGGTTCATGGCTTCAAGGGGATTGTGTATTGCGCCTTACCCCGCCTCATGTTCAATACCCCGCTGCTGCTGCCACCAACGTCTTCACCATCCTCCGCGTCGCCGGATGATCTTCGATGGATCTGTGGGATGATCTTCGATGGATGATCTTCGATCTGCATTGGCACGTTGTGCTCATCCGACTGGCTGTCATGCAGTAGTCGAAGTCTCCGCAACGCAGCCTCCGACCGCTTCCAAATAGAATGAGCCAGGGGAAAACACCATTGGTCGTCGGTGAATTAGGCGCGTTGTGAACGGAATGGAAGGCCGTTCTGAAGAGCGGGTCGCAAGCCTATACAAGAGTCAGGGCAGGTGCAGCGAACATGTGTCCCTGACCAAAATGAGGGAAGAGGAGGCTACAAGAAATGTATAGTATACGCTTCAGTGGAGAAGCCACCGGAGAAGGGAGCCGAGCCCGTGCTATAAGCGTCGGACCGTCGGCCTTGTACAGACACCGTACATGTAGTGATACAGACTCCTTTCTGTGTTCTTAGTTGCTGAGGTGCAATGCGAGAATGCTTGGCTTCGCTGCAAGATCCTAGACGAGATGCCACGTCGTCCTAGGTAGTGATTAGTACCAACTGGAGTATGTCGCCGGGACAATGTGCATGTGCTATGCTCGCTCGGATGGGTATCGCTGATCGGGAAAGTCGGTCTTCACAGTTGCCCTCCTGGCCTAGAACTTGTGGATCTTCTTCGGCTCCACGCCCAGCTCAGCCAGGATGCCCTTCTTGCCAGCAACAGCATTCTCCATCGCTGGAGGGCCGCAGACGAAGACCTTGGTACCCTTCTCGTCACCCCACTGTCCCCGTTCGCAGCGTGCAATTGCTTCCTTCAGCACCTCCTGGTCGACGTAGCCCTTCTTGTATTTCTTCTCATCGCCCAGGCTGGGGGCATCAGGCTTCCCCTCGTCTCCACTGACGCAGTATGTGACTTGCAAGCGGCCGGGGTACTGCTGTTCCAACTGTTCCAGCTCCTCTTGCAAGACGATATCCCTCGTCCCGTTGACACCCCACAGGAGCTCGAGATGAGTCTGATCGTTCGCGTTGCTCAGGATGCCCTTGGTCAGACTGTAGATCGGGGTGATACCGGCTCCACCGGCGATGAGCAGAACGTGGCGTGGTTGCTTGGGTGGCTCGTTTGGCGTCACCCAGTTGTAGCCGGGGATGGGACCGCGGACGCTGAGCTTCTGGCCGGGCGTGAGGGAGTGCATGTGACCGGACGCCTTGCCCTTGGGATACTGTTTGACGATAAAGGTGACGGTGCCTCGCGCGTCGGGGTCCGAGACTGGCGTGTAGGGTCGCAGCACGGGGAGCCAGCCTCCCGGGGGTGTATGTTGGGTGAGGATCGCAGCTGTCCCGCAGTGTCAGTCTTCCGTTCCTTCCACTTGATCGTCTCTGACCGCGTACATGCTGCCGGGCAACCACTGATCTCGTTGTCTCCTCCCGGGAGGGAGAAGGTGATCCTCTTGGTATCAGGGCTGATTTGCTCCGAGCTCTTGCAGGTCAACTGTTTGCTGAAGAGCATGGAGCTGGGGAAGTTGAGGGTCTTGGTGGGCGCATTGTGTGCGGAGTCCATGATGTATGGTTGGCGGGAGGTTCGAGATGCTGTCCCTGCTGCTACGCCTGCTACTGCTGCTCCTGCGATGTATGGTAGTGCTCTGGAGGATCGAGAGAGGATGGAGGCCATGATGATGAAAGCAAAGAAATGTATGTATGTCGCCTTAACCTCTGTGCAAACGGTACTAGTACAAATACGGAGACTGGCGCTCACGGAAATTGGGATGCAGGAGTTGGGGAGCCGTTTTTCATATGGGGATCGCACATCGCACATCGCACATGGTGTCTGACACTGACAGGCGGCAGCAGCTGAGGGCTCCCGATCCTTCAAGCTGAGCTGCGTCGGACGTCGAAGATTGCGAAGGCCCGAGGTGGGTACATGTATTATTCTGGTCGTCGTAGAGCCATTCCCATAACAACACCAACGGTGTTCGTGAGGCCGATGCCGACAGATCAATCCAGGCCATCATTCCGATGTTGTCTGGCGGAGAAGATGTCGCGGAGGAAGACGAACACGATCCGACAAGTCAAAGTCAGTCATTCGCACTCTGCTGTGATCGGAATCTCAACGGGTCGGGTCGGGTCGGCTTCCCGGCACCCGACACATCCGAGTCATTGCCCGACATTTGGCCGATCGTCTTCGCTGTCCGACATCTGACATCTCGATGCCGCCATGTATATCACGATACATCCATCACGATACGTCCAGTGGTCGTAGGTGATGAGGACGTATTCTTTCATACTAACCACAGTCGCCATCGTATCCCATCCGAGATGGCCTGTAGTCCTTTGCCCGGGCGGGCCACCTTCGCCGTTATCTTCAACCGCACGTAACAGGCGTCGTTGAGGGTGCGATAAGAACGCCACTTGCCACGAGCCATAGGCGAGCCCCATGTACGATGGTGTGGCAATGGCTTGAAAGAAAGTCCATATAGACTAGACCATGTCCTCTCCTGCGCTGCGCTGCCTGCTTCCGACCCCTTCACCGCCAAGCTGCTCAGGGGACCGCCAAGATGAATCGCATCCGCCGCCCGTGGACCTTCCACCGGCGCGATACTGACGGCGTACAGACAAACACTCGGGACTACTCGGGAAAAGGCCTCGATGAAGACACGGCCTCTGCCGAGAAGACGGGCGTCTCCGAGACCCTGCAGCCAGTCGACGTACAGCAAGGCCATCTCCAGGAAATCCAAGTCGACGTCGCACACGTGCTACAGGACCAGGAGATCAGAGATGTCGACGACGACACTTCCCCATACCCTGAAGTCCGCGCTGTCGTACCCGAGACCGATGACCCCGACATGCCCGTCAATACCCTGCGAATGTGGCTGCTGGGAACGATCTGGGTGTTGATTGGTGCTGGTGTCAATCAGTTCTTCTCCTTGCGATATCCCGCCGTCCATATCGTCTCCATCGTTGCCGAGCTGCTGGCCTATCCAATGGGTGTTGCTCTCGCTCACATCTTGCCCATCATGACACTCGACCTGCCCTACTTTGGCAGGTGGCGCGTGAACCCGGACAAGCACTTCAACATCAAGGAGCACGTGGTCGTGGTCATCATGAGTAATGTCACCATAGGATTTGCAGGAGGCGCGGATGCGACCGCCATCATTCAAGCTGCTATCAAATTCTATGGCTTCGATCTGTCCCCTGGCTTCAGTGTTCTCGTGGTCATTTGCTGTCAAGTGCTTGGCTTCGGTGTCGCAGGCCTCTGCCATCCGTGGCTGGTCGAGCCAGCGAATATCATCTGGCCGGGTGTTTTGGGTAACTGCGCTCTCCTGAATACCTTGCACAGCCGCGCCAATGCCATCGCCAACGGCTGGAAGATCACCCGTCTCCGGTTCTTCATGGTCGTCATGGTATGCGCCTTCGTCTGGTATTGGTTCCCGGGCCTGATCTTTGTGGGACTGAGCTACTTCACCTGGATTTGCTGGATTGCCCCAAACAACATCGTCGTCAACCAGCTCTTCGGCATGCAGACAGGCCTTGGACTGTTCCCGCTTACCTTCGACTGGTCACAGATCGCGTACAACACCAATCCTCTGCTTTCGCCTTCCTGGGCGGCCATCAACGTCTTTGGAGGCTTCGCCTTCTTCTTCTGGATCGTTGTGCCGGGAATCTACTACACGAATACCTGGTATACGGCTTATCTGCCCATGATGGACGCGAACGTGTACGACAACACGGGATCGAGCTACAACGTGACAAAGGTCCTCGCCTCCACCGGCACCCTGGATCCTGTAGCCTATGCGAGTTACTCCGCACCCTACTTGCCTGCAACTTACGCTTTCGTGTACGGCTTGTCCTTTGCCTCGATCACGGCCGTTGTCGTACACGTCTACCTCTGGCACGGCAGCGATATTTACTCGGCCCTTCGCGGGAGACAAAAGCTCGACATCCATGGTCGATTGATGAAGGCTTACAAAAAAGTTCCCTGGTGGTGGAACGTCACTCTACTGGTCATTGCCACTGCTGTCTCCATTGTTCTAGCCGAGATCTACGACACGCAACTCCCCGTCTACGGCGTCTTCCTGGCTCTCTTCATCCCGGCCATCTACATGATCCCCTGCGGCATTGTCCAGGGTATCACCAACGTCGACGCAAATCAGCTCAATGTCCTCTCGGAGTTCATCGGTGGATACATGTTCGCGGGGAAGCCTCTGGCTAACATGGTCTTCAAGATCCTGTCCGAAGACGTCGTCAGTCAAGGCATTTTCTTCGCTCAGGACCAGAAACTCGGACACTACTTCAAAGTCGCCCCAAGGACGGTCTTCTTTGCCCAAGGATTCGCTTGTATTCTGGGTGCTCTCACCCAGACTGGAGTCACGCTTTGGATGCTGGGCAATATTGACAATGTCTGTTCGGAGGATCAGGCGGACTCCTTCACCTGTCCGAACGGCCGTACGGTCTTCTCATCTTCCGTGGTCTGGGGCCTCGTAGGACCGGGGAGGTTATACAGTGTCGGAAAGATCTACTCGTCGCTGCTCCACTTCTTTTGGATTGGGGCTCTGGTCCCGATCTTGACCTGGGTAGCATGGAAGTACACCAAGAAAGAGTGGCTTCGGAAGATTAACTGGCCTTTGATCTTTGGTGAGCCATCCTCCGCGCCGCGAGACATATCGACGATGATCAAACTGACAATCTAAACAGTCGGAACCTACAACGTCCCCCCAGCTACAGGTACGTCCACGTCCATCTGCAATTCTTTCCATCCATTCATTCTCGACTGACACGTCTCTCTCTCTCTAGGCATCAACTACAGCTCCTGGGCCATCGTCAACCTCATCTTCAACCACTGGATCAAGACGCGCTTCTTCGCCTGGTGGGCCAAGTACAACTACATCCTCGCCGCCGCCGTCGACTTCGGCACCGCCTTCGCCGGCATCGTCATCTTCTTCGCCGTCAGCTATCCCGGCTACGCCTTTCCCGATTGGTGGGGTAATACCGTCTATGCGAATACCGCCGATGGCAATGCGTTGGCGTGGAAGGCTATCCCCGAGCGGGGGTTCTTTGGGCCCGCGAATGGGACTTGGGGTTGACGTGTGAAGGTTGGTGGGATGGAGATCAGCGATGGGGATTTTTCTATGCAGGAGCTTTGAATAAAGCATGTTCAACTCATTTTCCCTGTCAACGATCGATTCCAAAGACGTACAGACTAATCTCTCGCCATGTCATGTCGCGTCTCATACCATTTACTAATACCCGCCCCCCGCGAAAAAGACGCAATTCCATCCCATCACGGACCCTCTTGACGAGCACCAAAACCAAATGTAACCGAAGCCATCGCCTATTAACGCAAACCCCTCTCACTTCCCCTTTCCTTTTCCCCTTTCCTTTTCCCCTTTCCTTTTCCCCTTTCCTCTTTCCTTTCCTATCCAATACCGCCAAATATGTTGAAAAAGGTTTCCCTGTTGTAATAACCACCATTCCTGGCCTTCTTAATCTATAGCGACTGATTCAGCTGCGTTGAGGGGGTAATGCTCGTGGTCTTACGGAAGAGAGGGCGGTGAGATTGTGTTTGGAGGGGGGACTTTGCGGGTGGAGATAAGATGAAGAAGGGTAGGGAGAGGAGGAGGGTGGGAGAGTCTGGAGGGTTTGGAGGGGGCAGTTGGGTAGTGGGAAGCGCGGGAGAGGAGGAAGGGACAGCAGGAAAGGTTGGCACATTCGGGGCGGTGGGCGATGATTGATGTTGGGAATATTGGGGGGGTTCGATGTTGAAAGGGGGAGCCGCCGGTGTAGGGGGTTGGGATTGGATGTTGCGTATTTCGAACATTTCGTAGGCGTTGGAGTCCAATTTCGACGTGTATCCTGAGGGGTTATTCGAAGGCTTTGGAGGCGGAAAAAAAAGGGAGTCTTGAGGAAGGGGAGAGAGGGCGGCTTTTCTTTTTGTTTCGATTTCACGTTGAGTTTCGAGCGGTTGATCTGGTGGTTATCATTGCATTGTGTTCTGTGGACTGAGTGTCTATCCGCTTGGCCATTCTCCCGCCTCCTGTTTTCCATGACGTGCCAAAGTAGGAGAACTTCAGGCCGCTTTGTACTCTCTTCCTCTCAACATTTCAATGTAGTGGCGTGACCAACTTCGTATTGGTCGTGCTTCCACCCCCGTCTTCTCGCTTTCATCTGTTACATGATCTTGTCGACGCTGATCTCCATGTTAATCGTTGATTGCTAGAGCAGTGCATCCAAATCGTTCTCACTCAGTATGTTGGTGAGCTCAACCCCCAGGGGTAGGTGTTGCTCACGCTGATCTCCACAACGGTAGTTAGTTGTTGGAGCAATGCATCGAAATCTTTCTTACTCAGTTTATCGTCGGGATCAACTCCACTGAAGGGAAAGATGCGGTCCAGTTCCAGAGTGTGAATCGCTGGATGACGGTGAATGAAGTCCACAAGCGCACATCCCTCGAATCGCGCGCCATCCAGCTGCAGCGTCTTCAGAGACGTAAATTGCTTCTTGAAGAGCTCTTCCACCAAGAATTCGTCATCACTTCTGGGTGCAAAGACTTCGTCAAACATGATGGGTATACCCATTTTTTCGACACGAAGAAGGAGGTCCGTCAAATCGAGTTCGTTGCTGAGCAGGCTGCAGAATTTCTCGACCTGTTCAGAGGATAGTACATTTGGAAAAGAGACAGTGCTGAGCTGAAGCGTTTTGACACGTCGAAGAGCTTCCGCCATATGTGTCAGGTGTTGGTCGGTGAGGTGGTTGATCATCACGTTGCAGGTCTCCTCGGACACTATCAATGCGGATGGCTTCAGGAGGCTGAGTGACAGTGCTTCTATGATTTTAAGGAAGGGCCGATGATCATCGGGCTCTGGCGGTTCAAGTAGACTCCAAACGCCGATGCCGAAGTGCGGAGTTTTGTAGTCAGAAGAAACGGGTAGCTTGGAACTGACCTCGAAAGCGTCTGGAAAGATGCGTATGTCCGGATGCACACCATGCCTCCTCAAGTGAGCGAAGAGGACGGTCAAGAGATGAAGATCCCGACCACTCTCCATCAGCGCTCTCTGCTTATTGTAGAACTTTGGAAAGTCCGGATCGGTTTCAAGCTTGACCTCGTCCACGTACAACCACAGGATATTTAGCGCAGGTCCAAAGACGGGGTGCTTGGCGACTTCGATGGCGGTACTCAGATTTTGCTCCTCGGTGAAGAGGATGTGTCGATGGGAGAATTGAGTCTCAGTAAAGGTGCGCAAGACTTTCGATGCCGCGTCTTTGCTCGTAAGACGAAGGGCCAGTAGATCCGAGTCGTGGGCGAATTGGGCGATGCGCTCGAAGAGTTCTGGAGGCACGCCCAGCAAGTCTGGCGTCGAAGGCATGTTGGACAACTTGCCGGTCGCTGCACGTGTAGTGTTGTTCCAGCTGCAATTTGCGTGCGGAATGAGCTGGGCCGTCGAGCAGTCGGAGGGCAACGAAATGCGCCTTCGGGTGTTGTGCGGTGTAATAGTGCGCGCAGAGTGGTATGTGTTGGTGGCGGCTGGATGAAGCCGCCGTTACGATGTTTGTGTTTGTGTGTGAGAAGAAATCCAAATGTTGCGCGAAGTCGTGCTTGAACCGTCGGCCAATCTTCGGAGCTTTAAGCTTTCGCTTGTAAGACGGGAGCTGCCGCGATGCATGTGAAAGTGACAGTAGAAGGAGCAGATTGAGAAATGTTGCGGCAGGAGACCTGACGTTTCCTTCAAGAGCGCGCAAAGTCGCGGAAAAGCTTTAGCAAATAAGAAAAGCTGTCGAGGCAGCTGATATGCGATAAATATACTCAATACAAGGTCGTCCGAACCTACTCACCCCACAATGTATTTCCCGTCCCATTCTCGCGCCGTGACTTCATGCCGCTATTCGCTTCTCGATGGTGAGAATTTGGAGTAAAATCATATCCTACACCGCCATCACATCCCTTTCAGAGCTCGTCCCGTGTAGCCTTAGCAGCCTCACTCTCCGGCTCAGGAGTAGCCTTGGCGTCTCGAATGCTCTGCTCCTTCTTCACATCCTCGCCCGCCTCGTTGGCAGCAGGAGCAGTGCTCGGCTCTCCCTCGCCAACATCTCTTCCAGCAGTAGCCGGATCAACGCCGTCAGGCTTGGCGGCGCCTTCATCCTCGCCTGGTAATGAGCCATCGTCGACCTCGTTGCCCATCTGGTCAACAAGTCTCGTCCGTGTCTCGTATCGTGTGCTGAACGACACCTTGCCCTGAAGAGCAGCGACTTGCTCGTCGTTGAGAATGTTGCCTTCTTCATCCCGGTACTCGACTTTCTCCTGTACGGGAATCTGACCTGCGGGAGAGTGGAGAGGGTCAATATTCTGTTGCTGCTGGGTGGTCGCGTGGATGTCTTTCTGCGGGTCTTCGGCGACAGGTGGTGCGGGACCTTGTACAGCCTGTGTTGGTTCAGCACCACCGGCAGCACTGGGAACTGCAAGAGAGTAATCGGCGTACTGCGACCATGTTAGTACAGCTCGAGTAGAAGCTTCAATCTTGAGCACCCACCGAGTCGAGGAATGCGTTGCAGTCGAAGTCCCAAGTGTCGAGAAGCTTGACACGGTTGCATTCGCTCTTAGTCCATGTGTTGCCATAGCTTAGAGGAGCGTAGAGTAAGAACACAATGACGCTCAGAACGAAGAAGACCGTGGCAGCGCTCCAGCCAGCGTATGGCTTGTCCTTCAAAGTGAATGATCCAATCTTGACTCGGCTGAATGTGAAATCGAAGACCTGGCAAAGCGCGATGATGGCAAAGTACAGTGCTGGAAAGTAATGGTGCAAGAACAGCTGACGCTGCATGAGGTAGAATGGGAAGTAGTGGAAGGCCCAGCCAAGCACTGCAGTTCCGACTTCATAGGTGAAGCGGCGGACCGGGGTGTACTGGATATCGTCGCAGCTGCGTTGCCATCTCAGAACCACCAGACCGAGGAAAAGGACGTAAACTCCCACCGCAGCAGAGCTGGCCCACCAGATCAATGGGTTGCCGGTCAGGTAGATTTGACGATGGTCTTTGCCCCAAAAGTTAATACCTCGACGGAGGACCGGCCATGATGGAGGACGAGAATCCCAAGCGTGTGATTCAACCAAGCCGGCATTGGTGGTCCACATGACCTGCTGCAGCTCCCAGAACTTGCCAAAGAAGCCAGGGTTTCGGTAGTTGACTTTCTCGGCATCTTCCTTGAGTTTTGGATGCATGTTGCTTTCGACGTACCAGATGCTGTTGGGAAGGGTGCCGCCTTTCGCGCAAGTGACCTCTTGCTGTTCAAAGCCCCAGTCAGGAAGCTTGACCTTGTGAGAGAAGAGTACACAGCCGGTCATGATGTGGACCAGCTTGAACTTCGTCTGAATTGTTCGCAGTCTCTCCTTGGCTTCCTTGCCGTCGGACATGGACTTGACAATCTCCACGCGGAACAGATCGTTGGCGTCGCCCTCGAAGCCTGCGTAACCGTACGCGGAAACTTCATTCTGCCAGTCGGCCTCGGTGATCGGTGGACGCACATCGTGCGAGTGCAGTCGTCGGTCGGTGGTGATGTGGTAGAGGCGAATGAGAGATCCGTCCTGGATATGCTCGGGGTCGAAATTGTCCCACGCATAAGGGCCTGGAATGGTGGTGTTGCCGGATGGATCCACAGCCCAGTGGATCGGCTGAGTTTGGTTCTCGACGAGGAACACATTGTTCTCGTCTTTGTGTGGATAGAGAGTGATTTGCTGCTGCTTGCTTCCTCCTGGGTACATGTGCGAATGAGAGTGCAGATAGCCTCCTTGGGTATTGTGGTGACGGAGACTGATGCGCGAGCCGAAAGCAACGTCAGCAGGCACATCGGCCATACCCTTGGAGTTGAGCGTGGACTGGAACTCGCTGCTCATGAAGCCATCGCCATCACCAGGGTTGACGAGGCACACGAAGTGGATTGCGAACATGGCCATGTAGAATGTGATTGGGATGATGATCAGACAGAAGATGCGTGCAAACAGGTGCTTGAACCAGAGGCGCATTGTGACATTCTTGGTGTCGCCAAGCAAGACCCAGAGTTGCAGTGCAGTGATTGAGCCGACCCAGGCAATGGTGAAGAGACCGACCCATTTGACACTCGCAGTTGCTCCCAAGCATACTCCCGTGGCAGCCAGCCAGAACCACCAGCTTGGCGTGAATGCCTTCTTGGGTCCCAGCTCGTTTTGATTGATGAAGGAGAACCACGAGAGACCAGTCATAGCAGTGAAGATGACCAGAGGGGCATCCAGCAGGATGAAGCGGGATTGAGTGACGAAGCCGTTCTCGAAGGTGAGCAGTCCGGCGCCCAGAGCAGCGGTGATGGTCCTGCATCCCGAAGCGCGGAGCGTCAAGAACATGCATGGAACCGCGAGAACGCCGCAGAGAGCTGGAAGTAGCCTCATGGCCACATAAGGCACACGGGGCTCCAGATAGTCCTTGCCAATGTCCTTGAAGTCGAACTCTCCATCGAAGCCGCCCAGCCAGCCAGCAAGCGTGATCAACAGCTTGGCCAGAGGTGGGTGAACATCCATGAAGAATCTACCCTTGATGTACTTGCTCGCAAACCCGCCAAAGTGTACCTCATCGAAGACGACGCTCGTAGGCTGGTAGATGCGGAACAAGCGCACGAACAGCGCAAGTAGAGTAATCCCTCCTAGCCATTCCCAGTCGGCGCTCTTGAGGCCGAGGATGTTGTTGTCGGAGACATCGTAGGAGGTGTAGTCGTATCGAGGGTGGGGAGGTTTGTCCGGGGAGGTTTGGACCATCTCTTGCTCGGTGATTCTGCCATGGATAGTTGTCCTGTCGCCCTTCTGCTTCTGTCGCGGTGATCCTGCCTTGCTCGCCATGTCGGCGGTGCTGAACGATGCTTTCGCTCCGCTGAGGAGAGGGTCGTGTTGTTTCTGATATAGCAAGGCTGTGCCGGTTAGAAAGTATCCATGCGCTGATCTCAGCCTTTGCACGTGAAACCGCAGGCCCTTTTCCGCTGAAACCGCGCGCGCGTAGTACGTGAAGATGAGTTGGTCGCAAGTATTAAAAAATCGAAAGAGGGACAAGAAAAGACGACCGTCCGGACCGCGGGTGGATTGAGAATCTCCGAAGAAGGGCAGGAGAAGAAGAGGGAGGTGGAGAGATTGAACTCGTATTGCAAGACTAGGTACGTGGTCTCTTCTTTCCTCTCGACGCAGGGAGACGTGTGCTGCCGTCCCACCTGGCAGCTTCAAGGGGTCCCTCCAAGGGGTCCGTATCTGCCTGAGGCGCTAAGAATAAGGTTCGGAGGTGCACTTTCGCCGATGCCAAGATCTGCGGCATCTGCCCGGCCTTCCTCGACCCCAAAGCTTCAACTCTTCCAGCTTCTCTTCACAACAACATCACCACTACCTCGCGGTCTCGTCGCGACTCGATATCGTGACCTATTGGCTCGCCGACAGTCCATCAGCATCTCTGTTGAAAGGTTGGTGACTGTGTCGCGAGGAGACGGGCAGCGACAGGTGGAACCGCGGCGTGAGCATCTCAGAGGGTGAATAGCAGTGGGCAAGGCCTGCAGAGGAGGCTTCAGGAACAGGGACAGCGGCTGGTGCGAGCGGTGAACTGCGAATATGGCGGCCACCAACGGCCAGCAGGCTGACACTCCGGAGCAGCCACAGGATCTTGTAAAGCTCGTGCCGCCAGGTACCATCATCCCCCCGAAAGCTCTACGAGAGTCGAGGATCGAGAAGGTCGCCGCCTATGTCGCCCGTAGTGGTGATAAGCTCGAGGAGAAAGTGCGCGCCGGTGGACAAGCTCCCTACGTCGACCCGGAAGACCCCTACCACGCTTACTACAAATGGCGTGTCGAAGAGATCAGAGCTGGCCGTGGGTTCGATGAGTCGACCAGAGCCATCGCTCGCAAGACAGAAGTCACATTCCAGGGTAAGGACAGCGCGCCGAAGCCCCCGCCCGAGTATCAGTTCAGCGCCCGCATGCCCAACATCAGTGCGCAAGATCTTGAGATTGTCAAGTTGACTGCACTGTATGCCGCCAAGAATGGGAAGAGTTGGATTACCCAGCTCAGTCAAAGAGAATCTGGCAACTTTCAATTCGACTTCTTGCGACCACAGCACTCTCTGAACATGTATTTCAACCGGTTGATGGAGCAGTACAAGGATTTGATCGAGGGCGAGACGGCAAAGAATGGTGCACCACAGAAGAAGCGCGTCGCTGAGTTGGAGAGTACTGTTGCCGACCGGTTTAGTGTGCTGGAACGAGCGAAGAAGCGGGCTGAGTACCGGCAGTGGCAGGACAAGCAGAAAGTAGAGAAAGAGGAGAAGGAAGAGAAGGAGAGGATTGCCTTTGCGCAGATTGACTGGCATGACTTCAGCGTTGTCGCCACCATTACATTTGACGAGGGTGATGAGCATGCAGAAATGGCGCCGCCTAAATCTAAGAATGACATGCTCTCGCTGAGTCTAGAGGAGAAGGCCAAGATGCGTATAGACCCCAGCCGGAGACTCGAGGAAGCTGTGCCCAGTTTCGACGACTACACCGACATCTTTGGGCAACAGCAGCAGATGCCCGCTGCTCAGATGCCGCAAACCTACACTCCACAGCCACCTCCATCTGCCTCTCCTGCCCAGGCCGCGCCATATGCCGCGCCGCCTTCAGTCCAGGAGGAGCGTGAGCGTGTACGCGCGAATCTCACCAAGAACAACCAGCCCGCGCGTGTGCGGACTAATTACGTCCCTGCAGCTCAACGCGGCAAACAAGCCCAGAATACTTCCATCTGCCCGATCTGCAAGCAGGCCATTCCCAACGACGAGATGGAGCATCACATGAAGATCGAATCGTTATCACCCGAATGGCGCGAACAGATGGCCAAGAATCAGCAGCGAAGCTCAACCACGAACCTCGCCACAGCTGATGTCGCCAACAACCTCAAGCGCTTGGCTTCGCAGCGCACGGACGTCTTCGATCCTATCACTGGTCAGGCGATCACTCCGGAGGAGCAGGAACGTCGCAAGCGGGCAGAGCTATCGGCATACGACGGCTCGGCACAGCAGTATCAACAACATCCACTGCCACCTGGTCCATTCCCGCCGGGCACAGAGCGACCCGATGTGCATGAGCAAATCCGATATTTGCACGACAAGTACAAGAAGTGAAGAAGGAGACAAGGGTATTGAAGGATGACTTACCTTTGGAAACCAGACTGCCGACTCGTCGTTGGCCAGTTCCATGGTCTTGAGCGACAGTAGCAGTAGCGAACGACACCTCCGTCGCCCAGGAATCGAACTTGGCTGCTTGGCTCAGCAGGGTGCACTTCGAGTGTCAAACGCGAGACAGATAGTGAAAGGTAACACCTCCTTGGTCACAACTCAGGCCTCTCACTGATTCATCTTCAGCAATGACCCGCCACCGCTTCGTGCGTGGCTCTTTCCAAGGCCACGACATCTTCGTGTTGTCGCGCCAGACCTTCACCTCATATACCTCCCACGCTTCATGCTCTTCCCATATCCATCCCTCAAGGGTCTTCCTACCTTCCTCCTCAGTATACGTCGTCTCCCCTTCTCCGTTGTACCTTCACGGGTCCTCAGGGAACTTCGATGGGAGACTCGTTTGTCAATGGAGGTATAGTGACCTTCCGTCCACACCATCGACTGTTTACTTGATCAAGTGCATCGGGTGTTCTTGAGGCTTCCTGATCTTTGGGGAGTTGGTGAGAGGCGCTAGCTTGTCGGACGGGTACATGTTCCTCTTTTCTCTTGCTATCTTGTGTGAAAATGATCCATGAACAGGTTGTGTAATTGGACCGGCGTCGTGGGCCAGAAAGGGTTGTCGGGCCCTTCTGTTCAAGAGCCTGAGCAGTCGCACACAACCCAGGTGGGCGAATCAGGGATAATGTACAGCTTGGAAGGGTTTGCTTTGAGAGTCCAGAGCTCTGTGCCTCTGAAGGATGCCGTGCGATGGTCGATCTACACAAACTCAACACGGACTGTGACCCCTCTACACTTTTTCCTCCTCACTATTTTCTCATCCTAAAAACCATTCCCCAAGGCAACAACACGTCAAAGAAAAAACAATCTGCGTCTTCAACCATCCCCGTACCTGCCCCAAATCTCTTCCACGAAGTCAGTTCAGCCCATCCACAAATGCGATCAAACTGTTCTTTTATCTTCCGCGAAGCAGCTTTCTATAGACAGACAGGCCATAGAGCTACAATAATTTTCTTCTCGACATCTCGAAACGAAGAAGAAGAAGAAGAAGAAGAAGAAGCCGTGAAACCCTTACTCCCGCTCCGCGTTAGGCTGGAATGCTCTCGCAACCAAGAGGAGGAGAGATGTGAATAGGAGTTTAGAAATCGAGCAGAGGAAATGGGATTGATAGGACACCGCGGAAGTTTTGGAGGAGATTGGGACAAGAGGGAGAAGGAGGGTGATGAGGATTTGAGGAGATAGTATAGATTGCGGCCGTGACAATAATAATAATAATAAGAAGTGCCAAGTAGTGTTCGTCCTGTAACCCAACCCCAACCCCACCCTCTCCCTTTCCCTTTCCGTCCAACACTGCATACCAGCCCGTCCAATATGACCACCTCCCCGACAAATCATCATTCTCTCGGGAATGGAAGAGGGTGTACGACGCCTGCACCTAATCGACGCATCTGCCGATTGGTCTGGTCGGCGCGGTACACTAACGGCAGGCTGCATCCTCGGTGGCACGACTCGTTGCCCTTCGTCTGGGCCACGCGCCTTGCTGGCCTTTGGGTATGGACTACTGCACACTTGCTGTATGTCTCACTTTCTGCCTTGGCAGGGGCCGCTTTTGGGTGTGGAAGTGCCGCGATCATGGGTGAGGAAGGTGGATTAATGGAGGCCTTGCGATGTTTGTGGTGCAGTTCTTGTGCGCGTGGCGCTCCTCCTTAGAGTTCGAGTACTCGTCTGAGACAATAATCAATGTTTCCGGAAGGCCGTATGATGACAATTCTTCGCGCTGGCCTGGGAAACTCTAGAGGTTCTGCAGTAGCATGCAACACAGATGCGGATACGTCTTCCCAGTCGACGAAGCCCAAGCTGCGCATAGTGGTATATGCGCAAGCTGTAGTTGTTTCCAAAATGTGTAACAGGGGGACAACGATGCGCCTTCCATGTGAGAACCATCATTGACTCTTCTCAGTGCTTCCAGACGATTCGATCAGCGTTATTAGCGTCATTCCTTGCACTGCCGAGTGCGGCCTCCGGTCGATCGTCTTCAAACGGAGTCGAGGGTACACCTGGTGGTACTTTCAATTTGGTTTCCGGAGCTTTGGCAGAGAATAAGACATCCTTGATCGAATTTGCTATCAACGCAAGCGTATCCCACTGATCACCATGTTAGCAACTGTCTTCAACGGCGGTGTTCGGCACAAGGGCCGCGTGATGTATTGAGCTAGCTATGAAAGCAGGCGCTGTCGAAAGACTCACCATAGTGTCGCTGGTATGGTAATCTATTCTTTCCAGGAGCTAGCAGGCAATTCTCAAAAGCAGGCGTCTCGAATCATAACTCGGTGGATGGGCTCATGGACTTCGGACAGCGGGTAAGGCGCAACAGGATGGTATGTAGATGGAAAGGTTGCGCCATGATACAAGTCCCGGAGGTCGTGCGCCACTGCAATCCGCGGAACCAGGGCCGGTGCATATGGGTAATGCTGACATAATAGTGACGGGTCGCCCGCGTATCCGGTCCGCGAACTTGCCCAGCTGGACTGTGGATCTCGTCTTTTAAGCAGCCTTCTTCTCGTTGATATGCTTCTCTCCCGATTGCTCCGTCTCAGCAGTGTATGGATGCTTAATCGTCAGGCACCAGATGTCCAGGTAGTCGCAGATGGTAACGATCACATCTACAACGAAGCTTGCGTAGATACCAAACGCAAATCCAAGGCAGGTAAACATGAATGCCACCTGGTACACACCGTCTCCCAAAGAGCTGGGCCATCCAAACCCAATCTTTTCTGTGAGGAAAGGACCTAGAGAATCAAGCACTCCGTAGATGAGTGGAAGCACGAGCACGTTCTGGTAGGGGAATGGTGACTTGGTGAGATGTGCGGTGATCATCTGGCCCACGCTGTAAGCATTGACAAGACCAACGTAAAGAACGAACGGAACCAAGTGGTCGTGGAGGATTGTCGGCTGGAGGGCGAGGTATGCGGCAATCAGAGCCCAAGATGTGAAGAAGGGGACCAGTCCAAGCAAAGCGTGGCGCGCTTGCTCGCCTCGTTGTCTTCGAGCTGCCATAACATTGCGGGAGCTTCGCAGTGGATCAGCTTAAATCGAGACCTCGGGGCGCTGATCAGACTCACCTGTCGACGGTGTTCAAAACGAGGACTATACCACCGTACACCATGTACCAGGCTCCGAAATCCATCTCGTAGACGTTTCCTGGGATCCAAGGAAAGCGGGGAACACCCAGGGCGCCGAACATGGATTGCTGCCAATAGCTGCCGCCGCCCATGTAGCCAGTGAAAGCGTAGACGATGCAGAGTGTCAGGATGCCTTCCACCGGACCAGAGACGAAGCCAAGCGTGAGTGTTTTGGTGTGGTACTCGTCCCATGTCTGTACGTAGAAGGTGAGCAGGCAAGCGAAGAGTATCAAAACGGTCCTCCAGCTTTGACCAAAGTTCATCGCAGCAGAGAACAGTAGGACTTCGAGGGTGGTGTTGAGTGCATCGACGCCGTGGTCGAACAGCTCTCCAAGAGGCCCGCTCTGGCGCGTGCGTCGGGCTTGAGATCCGTCAATGGCATCGAGAGTCTGGTACAAGAAGAGGCCGATCGCCCAGCTCCAGTACACCCATGGCGGGCAGTCTTGGTCCATGTTGGGCGAGTAGTAGAGCATGGTAAGGACGTTGACCACGACGAAGCCGAAGCCGGTCAACGTGACAGCATTGGGAGCCATGGAGAGCGGGACCAGGTTGATGACCTGGCTCCACCAGTATGGCTTCAAGACATAGCGTGAGACCAGACTCTTGTCGACGCCTATACAGTCGATGCGGTTAGATGCATAAACGCGTCTCGTTCGCGTCGAGATAGCGTACCTGAGTACTTGTATTCTTTCAGCTTCGGTAGCTGCTCCTGACGGACATACATCGTGCGCACAATTGGAAAATGGTCTGGAATGTGCCGTGCCGTGCAGTGTGAAAGATGTTCTGTATGTCTCGTATGGCCGGAAAAATGATTTGGTGCGAGAGAAGTTTTGTCGGAATGGGCTCGGCGACGTGCAGATGATGTCAGTCGTCTTTGTCGCGTCTCGCGTCCAGTCGCCTGGAAAGTTGGAAGCTGAGACGTGGCAGATTCGGATCGTGTCTGAGTACGTAACCGACTCCGTTCGCGCTGTCAATCGATCACGGCCATTCGGTGTGTAGAGAGCACTTGTGAAGGGTGCGTTGGGCGTGTTCTGTCTTGATCAAGATTCCATTCCTTTCCTTCGTTGAAATTTTGAACCGGAGAAAGACCGAGCGACCGCCGACCTAAGCCCGTATCACGATGGTCACGTGCGTCTTTCCCCCGTTCGACGCCGTCCTCGCTACTGGAATTCAGAGGTCCTACAAACCGCTGACGGTGATACACTGGATCAACCATCCATCACACTCTTTGTTCTCCGAATAGATGTGATCACGAGTCGCAAATGACCTCAAGACCACCACGGTGCCTCCAAGACTTGCCCACAAGAAGACGCGCACGGCACGGCCGGACCCTTACTGTCGGTAGACCCACGATGGATTGTACTCAAGGGCTGCAGACGTTGTAAAGCAATGTGACGAACGGTCTTCTTGCTACCACCGCAATCCACGCATCACGACAGAACGCTCGCTACTGGTTCACTCTGGAAAGCAGGGTAGGATGATCGATCTTGACGGTTGAGAAGACATCGCGGGCTCAGCTGCCTGGAAGACTTTGTCTGAGAACAGAAAGGCTATTCTTGGGCATTCGCATGCTCCGGGCAGCATTATCGCCCAGCCTTTTGCAGAGAGCTTCCGTTCGGAGAAACTCTCTGATGTTTGACCCGATGAAATGGTTCAGACTGTCGCGCGGTACCCCACTGATCTTTGAGCAATGGCAGGCTCAAGTTGGCAGACGCTGGTTTCTAGAAGGTATGTGACCGTGTGACGGTCAGAACCGCGAATAATTTGAACGAATTAATAGCTGGCGGTATGTACGGCGAACCCAAATCTTCGAATTTGGAAAGCTCTTTCCGCCGGAACATCAGCAGCCTTTTCGCTATCTCCTGGGTTGAGTGCACGACAACGTGATGATCGAAGAGGACCGCGATGCTTACGAGCACACTCTCAGTTACATCGGTCTCATCTACAGGGGCATCGTGGATAAACTGGATCCACCCCTGGGGTCAGGACGAAGAGTGATAGCTATGCCCGCGCGAGTATCGCTGTACTCTTCAGATCTGGTGGAGACAATCCAGCCGCGCGCTCTGGTTGTAAATCGTGCATATATGTCTGCTCCAACCATAATAGCAAATTGGCCAAATTTGGGGTTTCGCAACACTCAAGAGTGAAAGAAAGGCCTTTCAAGCGTGGACCCAAGCCCCCGAGAGCCTTTACCAAAATCGTGCTGTCCCAATCTTCCACGATGCAATGGGCGTTGTTGGGTGGAATGTACTAGATTTTGAAGCTTCGCGGTAGATTTGGGAATTTACTGACAGGAGGCCGCGGGATTGGAACTCTTTGTGGAGCGTGATTCGGTCGGGTTCGAGGAGGGGACGTGTTCGTAGATGTGGTTACGGAGTGGGTCTAGGAGTTTGAGGAGACCGGTATCTGTGGCTTGAGAGGTATTGTCATCCCCTATACCTGGAGCTGGTCTCGCTGGCGGAGCCTCGAGAAAGCCTACAACGCCTGCCTTGGTCTTCGGCGCGCTGGTGTGTGTGCGCGGCAGCGCGTACGGATTCGCGTTTGGCTGCATCTCGGATATGAGGTTGCAGTGTGCTTGGAGAGAAAGCGGCGTGAATTCGTCGGTTTCGCGGAAAAGGTTGGGAGTTGGAAGCGCGAAAGCTTTAAGTTGACGCTAAGGACCGTCACATGCGCCTGCCCGAAGCACGGACAGCCTGAGGGGCAACTGCCGTTTCTACTCACAACACTCAACGTTCACCTTTCAAGCTGCAAGGCCTCCAGTCACTTCCATCAAATACGGCATCACTCGTCCACAGATGCCATGCTTTCCGCGTCGTCCTGGTTCAGGAAACCGCCATCGGCGTCCGGAGTGTAAGCGAAAGGGGTGAAAATTATCAAACGGAAGGTGCGAGGCTCTGATGGGAACAACTTCCACTCTGTGATCCATCAGCAAGGTCGACTTGCGCTCCTCAAGGTGAATGTTCCATCAGGCATACATTGCTGCCTTATTGGCAAAATCAGACATCACCAAGTGACTCTCATTACTTACCTTTCGTCCCCATGACAACGACGACAAACGGAACCTCCAAGCCATACAACTTCGCTTCTTACTAGTACTGCAGCTTCATAACGCCAGCTTCATGACACCCAGCACAAATACTCCATCTTTTGCGACGCGACTTCGAACAGGACATTGATCCGGCCACATCCATCAACTCTCTCGGCACCGACGCTCACTACAACAACATATCTCAGTCTTCATCCAGGAGAGAGGTCTTCATGGACTGACGGCATACTTACTATCCTTTCCGGTCTCAAATCAATCCACCATCATCGCATACCGGCGCCATGTTTTCAAATCGGCACCAGATGCTCGCGCAGGCTGTAAGTCATATCTCCCGTCCGCTACTCACATTCTCTACTGACCAACTTCAGCCGATCGAGCGCCGCGTCTTGGACGCCCAGACATACTGGATTCCTCAATTTCTCATCGCCGTAACTCCAGAACTCCAACCCGAGCATCTGAAACCCAAAGGCACACAGGCCTGGCTCAATAGGATAACAAACGACATCCGCACACTCGAGACATTCCGTAGCGCCATGACTCAGCTCAACCTGCGCTCGTCCGACTTTCCGGCGGATGTAAAGGACGAAGGCGGTCGGGTCGTCGAATTTTTGAATCCTTTCTCGCTAGTGGACCTGCAGCGGGACATCCTATGGCATCAGCTACGGATCCTGGAGGGCGTACGGCGAGAAACGACAGCATTATCCGAGGCCGAGTCGCATGCCTTGGATGAGGTCTTGCAGCTGAGAGATACTTACGTTGAGAATGTGCAGCGCGAAGAGACGAATAGACAGCAATGGGCGCAAGGGTTGGAGGCTCACAAAGCTTGCGATACTGGAGCGCAGAGAACAGAGAGAGTCGGACAGTGGGTGCGTGGAGTCGATCCGGCGTTATTTTCGCCGTCGTCTCGGTCGTATGGACAGGACACACCAACACCTGCTCCTCGCGTTCCCGGTAGAAGCGGCATGCCAACTTCGGGCAACGCTCACTCTCCCGCCCTGAACCTGCCACCAGCAGGACTCTCCCCGTATCCTGCGCCGAACGCGCCAGAGCCCGGTCCTGGACCCATGTTTTGGCCTAATCCGATGGGCCTTGACGCATTCAAACCGTCCGCGACAAACGGTCTTGCGTATCCGTATCCGTATCCAATGACCCAAGGCAGAGCATTTGGGAACGCGGTCTATCCAGGTCAGATCCATCCACTCCCTGCTTACACGTCCATGGAAAGGCCTACGTATCCGGCTCCAAATCACTTGGGAGGCAACATGGGTGGTATGCTTCCTCCGGACACAGTTCAGCATTCAGTTCGCCAGTCCTTCGAAGCCAGAACACTTACATACCCGGCGCCCGATGTTTATCCAAATGGCACTGGGCATACGCGCGACGGCATGTCTGCAGCTACGCCTAGGTTCAATCCACCGATGGCAAACACGTTGCAGTCGATGAATGGATTTGTGGTTCCGAGAATGGGAGGTCCTGTACAACCTGCCCATTTCTACAACCCCGGCACACTCGTCAGAGGCATGGTCTTACGCATGGCGCAAATGCAGAATTCTGCATATCACGCTCAACGCTCCATGCCGGGACGCTATCCTCCAGCCGTTCCTACGGCGGGTGCGTACGAACACGGTAGACCGCTGTATGGCCACCTGACGCAGTCGTACACCACCGGCACGGGTGACGGTGGGTCGCAGCAGACTGCAATCAAGGCAGAGACGCCCATTAAGCAGGAGCCCTCGAGCTAGGAAGAGAATCGTTGCAGCTTCTCAGTCTCATTGCAAGCGGTGTGACCCCACCGATATGCCATCTCCGGCCATTGACTGTCTTCGAGAGAGCGCCGAGTCTCCGGGTAGAGTGGAGCCAGACGACATCAACCGAAGCAGCAAGAGGATGGGAAAGCGGTGAGGTGCTCTTGTTCCAGAGAGGAAGCCATGAGATAAGGGAGGCCTAGTGTTCTATCTATTACTCATTCCGCACGATTCTCGTGAACGAATGACCAGTGGAAGCTTGTCCAAGTCTCGCTCCAGTGGTTTCCGCAAGAGGTATCAAGTTCCAGAATACATCTTGCGCGCTTCAAGAATTAGCTCGCTCGATTCAACGACGATAGTGTCCTTCCGTTCCGATACAACGACGATTTTGTCCTTCCAATTGATCCAATACGATGAGCATGGATTGTGGGAAAGGCAAGAAAGGAACTTGGAAAGAGACATGTCTAATTTTAGTTCCCGCGCTAGCTGGGTTCGGACTAGTGAGTAAAGAGTGCACCTTTCATCACTGCATGTGCACTCCACTCTTTCCATCGTCATCACTACAGTACCTTATCACCGCCGGAGGTTACTATATGCAAGATTCACACGAAGATCCACAAGAGCCGCCTCAGGCCTGGATGCGAGAGAATTACACTCACTGTTATTTAAAGGTCTAACGGTAAATGCCACTAAACTTCCCAGTTTGGTCCATTGAGGAAGAAAATGAATTTCTCGTATAAAGGAATGGAGAGCGAGGTCTAAATCACAGATCTCATTAGAATCTCCAGACCTGCGCACAGCTACGCTGGACGTGTCTCCCCCCCGGCTAGCATGTCTCTCTCGAGGGAATGTCTTCTCCGCGATCAGTCCAGCCAGCACCTTTGCCTACCTAGCGAGTGATCACACTAGCGGTCTCCTACCAGTATCGAAAAGGATACACAACTCCCATCGTCCGGTCTAGAAAAAGTTGCTTAGGTACGTACGGAGACCCGGAACCTAGTAGATTAAGCGAAGCGAGCTGTGCGAGGCGAGGCGAAGAATCTCCATAAGCTTAATCTTAAGGCTAAGTGTAGGTACGGTAGATCTTGGTAGTACTGTAGTAGATCTTGGAATTCCTTGAGTATAGTGATAATATTTGTGACCCGTACGATACCGTAGTGGTCGAGGTCCTTCCGAGAGTGAAGTTTCACAGTCTCGAAGGAGATGTCCACGTGAATGATCTGTGAATCGAGATAGATGTAGCCGACGAACGATGCTGCATGTACACTGCCGGGACTTTAGCCTCCTCCACCTCAAGCTGTGTGCACCTGCCCTGCCCTCTAACGATGACCGAGCAGACGGCATGTGAGTGAGGTGTCGGTGAATGTGACTGCCTACTGTACCTGCCTACGACGCAGAAGGGAAAGGACGTGACGTGGCGCGTTCGGCGCGAAGGAAGAAGCGCCTGAGTGGAGGTACATGTAGCGAGTGCATGAGGTGCGTGGAGCGTCTACGTAGTACGCCGCGGCAAATGAGGGTCGTGTCTCACTTCCTGCGGACTCGGACGTTACGACATCTTCTCGGCAATCTTGGATGTATTGACCATATCCATTCGCGTCTTGTTGCCGCCCAGGTGAGATGGTCTGAGCCATGGCGCGTTACGCAAAAGCGTGACTACAATGCTCACAATCAGCACACCACAACAGGCCGATTGATAGCACGAGATACTGTACACGTGGGTTGGGCACTCTGATCCCCCGTACATGTGCCACGTCCTGTTCGCGATACGCAGTGTGAGACAGAAGAGCATGGATGGTGTTACAGCCCGGGGCACAGGGGGCCTTCTCCAGTGTCTCAACTCCACATCTCCACACCAGCTCCTCCTGACCCAACACACAATGTACTGTAAGAATGCGGGTGTGAAGATCTGTGTGTGATATCACAATATGGCTTATCGAAGCTGGGGCACGTGGGTGTTGTCGCATGCACTCGTCTAGCCGCTCGTTTAGCTGCAGGGGCGTCAGGTGCCGCGGGGATCTGCATGCGTGGACAACCACATGCGCACCCAACACTCCGTAATCAGTCATCACGACATTTTCTCTATCTCTCAGCATCAGCGGCACTATCAGCAACACTCTCCGTATCTCAGCATCGTCAGCCAATTCTCGCACTCGGCTCTGGCACATGGCAGTGCGCATGGCAGCGGTGTGCGGTGCTGCCTCCCTGCCCGCCTGCCACCGAAACCACCGTATCCCATCGGCCCGCCTACGCAATCCAGGCAGCGTGCTGCTGACCGTACAATTACTCGTCGCCGTGTCCTGGGCACCCGCTGTCCTGTCCGCCTGGAAGACATTCACCTGCATCCCACCATCGCGCTACTGAAACCATCTTTTCCTCTGCCACATGTCAGTCCTCAGTCTTGCTTATGAGCTCTCCATTCTCTGCCCTCTCCCTCCGCCGCCCTCTCCAACTCTTTGTCCTACCATCTCTCCCCCATCCCTCTTCTCCCTCCATGCCCTTCACCACCTGCACCGACCATGTCGACTGATAGAATAGATGACGCCGCCGTTCAACAGAAACCGGAAGAGAAGACAGACGATGCTGCTGCCAACAATGGCCGAGCGAAGAGGCGCTTCGATTGGAAGAGGATGCTGGACAACAATAGGCACGGCCGAGCAAGACCGGCTGGAGGCAGCGGAGACAACTCGGACAATGAACACAGCGAGACCACGAGGCCCGAGAAGTGGAGTATGGGCGTCCTGAACGACACGGAAACCGAAGAGGTTCCTGGCTCAGTTCTGCTCCTGTCCAAGGTCTCCAAATACAACGAGCCTCTTGGATTGCGCAACGCTCCCGCTCCGACCTCTTCCTCCTTTCTGCCTGTTACATACCCACCTCCATCGCCGGCCGGGTCCATACACATACGAAGACCGTCCATTCAAGAGAAGAAGCGCACACCGGATGGCAAGTTCGTCTTGGATCCTCAACCCGACGACTCCGTCAACGATCC
This sequence comes from Lecanosticta acicola, assembly GCA_963674455.1. NCBI lineage: Eukaryota > Fungi > Ascomycota > Dothideomycetes > Mycosphaerellales > Mycosphaerellaceae > Lecanosticta > Lecanosticta acicola. The sequence continues at coordinate 821,661 of CAVMBE010000002.1, read as the reverse complement.
TCTCAACTGGAAGCCCTGGCGTCGAGATGCTGCCCTCTTCTCCCTCGGCTTCTACTGCATGCTAGGCGGTGGTATGACTCCCATCCTCGCGGCCGGTTTCAACAACGTGGCACATGACTTCGACATTCCAGAAGCACGAGTTGCCCTCACGACCGGACTATACATGTTGGGGCTCGGTCTGGGCAGTGTCTTGCTCAGCCCCACTGCCATTCTGTACGGCAAGCGTCCCGTATACTTGGTCGCAGCAATCTGCTTCATCGTGTCCGCGATTTGGTGTGCTGTCTCTCCAAACTTTGCCAGTCTGGTCTGTGCCCGTGTCTTTATGGGCTTCGCAGTCTCCAGCGTGGAATGTCTGCCCTCGGCTACTATCGCTGAGATCTACTTCTTGCACGAGAAGGGCTATCGATTGGGTATCTACACATTGCTGCTGCTCGGAGGTAAGAACCTGGTGCCGCTAGTGAGTGCTGCCATCATCGAAAGCTTGGGATGGAGATGGGTCTTCTGGATCGTTGCCACTGTAGTCGGCTTCGGTCTGGTCCTGCTCTTCCTCTTCGTTCCAGAGACCTTCTGGGATCGTACGCCCATACCATCCAAACCTAGACGCCTCCACCTTCACCTTCACCTCAGCGCATCGCATATCTTGAGACCTTTCTCCATGTCTCACCCACCAAGTCCTCACCCCGATCGAAGGAGTCATCGAGCCAGTATCAACGATGACAACACCAAGCCGCCGGTCGACGATGTTCACACCGAGAAGGATGCAGGACGACATGCCCAATTTCAAACCACGGAATCCGACGACGAACCCGACAAGAAATCCAATGCCGATGAGATGCGCCAAGACAGCCGCTCTCCCAAGAACGAGGCCTTCCGTGACGATAGCGTCCAACAACAAAGCAATCCTCCAGATTACTTCAACAACCGATCTATCGAGCCTTCAGCACTCGAAGCCCTCAAGCCTGGTAGTTCTGATGCCATCTCACACGTTCCCCGAGTCTCCAGCACCCATAGCGAAGAGCACGATCCCAGAAACGCCTATACTCGCGGGCTGGTCTCTCTACCCAAACAATCCTGGCTCCAGCAACTCAAGCCATACTCCGGCCGCATGTCTCACGACAAATGGATCAGAGTCGCCACAAGACCATTCATCCTCTTTGCGTACCCTTCTCTGCTCTGGAGCGCTCTTGTCTATTCCCTATCCGTAGGCTGGCTCATCGTTCTCTCCGAGTCCGTAACGGCGATCTATAAGAGTCGTGATACGTATAACTTTTCTTCGCTCCAAGCTGGATTGGTGTACATCTCTCCCTTTGTGGGCGGCGTCCTCGGCACCGCGGTGGCGGGCAAGTTTTCCGATCTGCTGGTGCGATGGCTCGCTCGCAAGAACGGGGGTCTCTATGAGCCCGAATTCCGACTCATCATGGCCATCCCCATCACCATCACCACCGTCATCGGGCTCATGGGCTTCGGCTGGTCCGCCCAAGAACACGACGCCTGGATCGTGCCGACCGTCTTCTTCGGCCTCATCTCTTTCGGCTGCTCACTGGGCTCCACCACCAGCATCACCTTCGCCGTCGATTCCTACCGCCAGTATGCCGGGGAGGCGCTCGTGACGTTGAATTTCTCCAAGAACGTCCTGCATGGCTTGGTGTGGAGTCTGTTCTTCAATAAATGGCTCGAGAGCGACGGGAGTAAGGATGTCTTTCTCGCGATTGGGGTCATTCAGTTGGCGTTGCTGTTGACGACGATTCCCATGTATGTGTACGGGAAGAGAGCGAGGATGTGGACTGTTCGGAGGAATCTGATGGAGAAGTTTTAGATTGTTTTAGATTAGAGGGTTGATTAGAGGGTTGGTGTGTTGGTTGGTGCTGGTTGGGCCATTACGATCGGTTATCTCTCGATAGGTTTTCCTGTTCTTTCAACACTTTGAAGGGGTTCCTTCGATAGTCCGTGACCTCCGATAGATGGCCATGTTCGTGAAGATGTCGGGGGACGTGACGATTCGATTCAGGTATCTTTCAACCTCCCCCATTCGGGTTTCAAATCAACATGATTCCCCTCCATCACTTTCCCGCGATCCCATTCTCGCGCTTCCCCTCTCTTCCTCCACTTCACGTGGGAAATATCTCCCTCCTGATGATTCCCTCGTCGAACCCCGCTCTCCTCGAATCTCCCCACTTCCTCCTCGCTGAATCCCGCCGCTCGCAATCTCTCCGCTCCCGACTTTTTCCACTTGGCTCGGTCGCGGAGGGCTTCCAATGCCATGTCCCAGTCATCTCCGTCTCCGTCTCCGAGTCCGTCTCCCAGTCCGACGTCTAGTTTTGGATCGTAGTTGGGATCGTTGAAGCGGAGGTCGATTTCCGCGGAGGAGGAGGATTTCTGGGCTCCCCTGCCGCGGGGCAGGGTGGTGGGAGGGGGAGGGGGTGGTTTGGGACCGAGGATTCCGTCCAATGGGTCCGAGTCTGAGTCTGATGCCAGGCTGGGAGAGCGCTTAGATTTGGAAGTTGTGGGTTCTGGGTTGTTGCGGCGGTGTTGGCGTTCTTCCACTGCGTGGTTGTCGTCCTCGTCGTCGTCGTTATTATTAGCATGGCGACGATGTCTGCGGTCTCGTGACCTATCGCGGTGATGTCCGCGCTCGCCTCCTCGTCTAGGGGATCGGGATCGTGATCTCTTGCGGTCTCGGGAGCGCTCTCTTCGGCTGTGGTGGTGGTGGTGGTGCTTCTTCTCCCGTGGACTCAGGCCTGCTTTGCGCCGCCTTCGGCTGTCGGGATCTTCTTCTTTCCTGCTGCTCTCATCTCTCCGTCGCACACAACGCTTTAGATCCCTCAGTCGTGCTCTGCTCTCTTCTTCTTCTCTCCTGCGCAGAGCGGCATTGTGAGTATCCGCGTCGCGAACGATGTTTCTCAGAAAGCGAGTGTTGGGTTTGGGGGCATTGCCTCTCGGTTTGCTCAACAGGCCGCCGAGGGAGTTCGTGAGGAAGCGGTTTGATGTGCGGGCGGCGTCTTTTTTGAGGAGTTCGGCGACGTAGTCGTCTGTGAGGGGCGTGTCGGCCATGGGGGTTGGAATTTGGAGGTTGTTAAGGTGAGAGACCGTTGTCGCGTGTGACTTGAAGTCGAAGGAATGATAGAAGCCGTAGCACACACGGTAGAGTCGGCATGATCGGCCCGGGACCCCGCGATCTGATCGGCAGCTTGCATGTGCGTTTGTTTGGAAGTAAACATTGATTTGACAACGCGACATAACCTTTCCACTGCCACTAGAATCGGACCAGATACTCGATTATAATTATCATGGATCCTCAGGCGGCGCTTCGCGAGCTTCAGCAGCCCATGACACTGTCTATCCTGACTCTCAGCGACCACATCCTCAACACGGCACTCAACAACAACCCCAAATCGCCCTCGAAGCGCTATTCCAATGCCAATCAGACGACACAGACGCCCTCTTCCCTTGCGGCAGATCTCGCGCATTATCGTGATTTCTTCTCGAAACTGCGCTTCAGCTATGTCGAACAAGTGACGAAAGAACGATTCCTCCGCGCCGTGACCGCTCAAGAGCCAGAATTCGTGACGAGCGTGGACAACGCGACGTTAGAAGTGGAGCTCGCGGAGAAGAAGAAGGAACTGAAGGAGAAGAAGAATGAAGTCCGGGAGATTATCGGCGTGCTGGAAGAACAGGGACGACAATTGGCGAGACGTGAGTCGAAGCAGCTGGTGGGCGATTGCAATTCACACATACTAATTGGGATCGTACACGTCTAGGATACGAACAGGTCCAGCTTCAGACAGCGCAACTCGAGAGTCTGCCTACCGACATCGCCCATCTAGAGTCCACGATATCCGAGCTGCAGCAGAGACAAGAACCCCGATCCTCCGATCCAGAAATGGCCATGCCGCTGCAACCTACGCAGGATCTTCTCGGGGAGCGCGAACGCGAGTTACGGAACGCCGATATGGAGATTGAGCGCTTGCAGGCTTCCCTGCCGGCCAAGAAGGCTGAAGTCCAGCGTTTGCAGGATGAGCTTGCGCCGATACAGATGAGGAAGATCAAGGCGGTCGAGGAAGCGCAGGAGGCGAGGAAGAGGCGGGAAGGGCCAGATGGTGCCGCCGATGAGCTGGAAGAGAAGGGCAGATGGCTTCGAGGCGTCGAGTCGGGGCTGAAGGCCATGTTGGAAGTCTGAGTGCGCAGCGAGAATTGGAGCAGGACTTGGTCAGCAGCGTGAGAATGAGTGATACCCTTTACGATGGATTCTATGGCCGGTATGGATTACTCCGGTGCGGTAGCTCCTGCAGGTGTCCTGTGTACCTGACCTGGCTGATGGCGATCTGACACCAAAACTTTACTGGTGGAATGTCTCCTTTCTCTTGCACCGTACCCCTCTCCACAATCCACTCTGTCTCTGCAGTACACAGCGAAATGCTGACTTGAAATCCCAAGCGACTTGAGAGCTTCATCCGCATTTATAGGGCGTAGCCTGGCCACTACGTTGGCCCACGACAGCCTGGCTGTCGGCTTTTGCTTGAAGATATCTTCGTGAAGGCCTACTGGCACGAACAAACAAACGACATTTGCTGCTATTGAGTGTCGTTGTACAAGCAGACGGAGAAATCCGATGCTATCGATCGATCTGCTCTCGTATCGACTCGTACGTGTCGAGCTCCGGCGTGGCCTCTCAAGCTCAGTACGTTATCTATCCTTCGCTCAAGGGCAGAGTGGTGGTCATCACATCACTGGGGGAACGGAAAGTCAAGAGTCTGACGACTTTCGACTGCTCCATTATCTCGCTGACGGCTCAAATTGAGGCATTGACGCAGCAACAGCTTTCTGCTTCGCACACCAAGGATCGCATGTGGCCATTCTCGACATCGCTTGATCCTCCTCTTTTGAAAATCTAGTAGCTCGACCTCAGGCGGAGAGCATGCTAAGCACTGTCACCCCGACGTTCTACGAATGCGACGTGACGGATCTGCAACGTCTCAGACAACGCGCCGAAATCGAAAACGTCATCGTCAATGCCTTTGGAGGCGTAGATCTTCCGGTCAACAAAGCCGCAATTACAGGCGGTCTCGCATGCGTTTTTTCGACATCAGAAGGCACGGTCGAAAGGTTCGAATGGGATATCAACGGCATTCTACAAAATCGATTCCTTCTAACGCGGTGCTTGGTCGAATGTATGAAAGTGGGGAGGAGGTAGTTTTATATACATGGGATCTATCTCCTGGCGAATCGTGCTTCATGACATGCATAAAGCGCAGACGTCGGAGGCGCAAGCGCTTAAGAGGTTCTGACACCGGAAGAGGTTGCTAGTGCTGTGGTTCTCCTTGGCGGTGACAGGGAGCAATTACTGCGTTGATGGAGGTTGGGTGGACGATGCTTGATCGAGGTCCGCCTCTCTCTACCCAAGACAAGAATTATCAGGTATCGGATTTTTACCAAATGAGACTGTTTCGATGCTCACACCGCTGGGTAGAAAATCCTATTCGCAGCTCTCAACAGTTCCTCTTTGTCAACACTAAGACATTCTTTGATCCCTGCGAGTTGCTTTGTCAGGGTTCAAAGATAGATCAGACGATGAACAAAGAAGCCGCAACAACCACTTCACTATATCTACCACTTCCCCATCGCTTACTCTATCTCGTCCCAGCCAAAGTACCTCCATCCCTCCCTCTCATGGCATCTCGCCCCCAACCCAGCTCTTGGAGAAAGGTAAGTCCAAATCCCACGCTGTATTGCTAACTTCGAGAGGTGTAGGCTGCCACATGATCCAGCTCGGAATTCAAGGTAAGTCCTCCCTCGCCCTTTATTGTTTACTAACATCAATCACGGTGTAGGTCTTTCGCGGGACAGGGGATGTGAGATGCGCATGAGAGGAATTACGAGTGCTTTTGGTCTACCTTTTTTTTTTCATCGGTTTGCCTCTACGCCTCACGGGGTGGAGAGGAGTCGGAGAAGAAATTAGCGTTGCAAGAGCTGGTCGGTCGAGTCATAAGTGGTGCTCAAGATATTGGTGTGAGCAAGTAGGCCTGAATCGGTAGAGCAATGGACCAACGTCAAAGCTCGTGCGTGCATAGAATCGCGTCGCTGTTGGCCTAGAGCTCTGGAACGGTAGCTACCAGTCGTGGAATGAATTATATTAAGTTAGGAGCTCTTTAATCTCTGTTTCCATCACCTCCCCTCTCTCCCTAATTGTCCAAACCTGCAACATACCCGAATCTGTGGGCAATCTCCACCAGAAAGGCTGGCACATATTCAGATCCATTGGCTCTATCTCGCCATGCTATGGAGTATGACAAATCAATCAGCAATGCAGAGCTTTGTCAACACATTTCGAAAATATACTCAAGGGAAAGAAGCGATTGAGGTTCATCGTAGATTGCGCTAGTCGCTTAGCGCCACACTAGCGCCGCGCTAGAGACACAAAAAGCACATGTGGTCAAAGACAAAAGGTTCAAACATCTCTCTCTTCATACATCCTTTTGTAAATCTTCACATTAAGAGCATATTCCTCTGAAGAACTGAAGTAGTCAAAAGCAGAGCGGAGCTGGTATGTGCTCTGACGACGCAAATAAGAAGAACAAGTCCGTCGACGCTTGTAACAGAACCAAAGCGATGCGAGGTCCAGCTGCTCTTGTCTCGATCATTCGCACGAACTTGATACATGAGAATGTAGTAATTAAGCAAGCACCTGAAATTGCAGTCAATCCTGAGAAGCACAAGTCAGGACGAGGGTGTGCATGAGATCCACTCTAGTCTCTACTCGTGACTATATTGTCGGTAAGATGAGGTTTCGCGAGGTCGCGAGATTGATGATCTAGTGAGACAAGACGGAAAGTGCGTGCGAGACGTGCATCCACAAGTATGTCGGAATTCAACCAGGGCATAGAGCGATGCTCCGCCCTCATAGCCTGATCCTTGCCAGGTACACTGCTTGGCTCCAGGTACTCGGCATGACATTTTGACATCTGAATCGGTCGGGCATGGGCGTTTCCGCATGGTTCTTCTCATTGTCAAGACAATGAAAATCATTTCAAACCCACCAAAAAGCCGTGGCATTGCTTTTGCCTTCCGCTCGTCACAACACAGGCTCACCAGGGCGTCAGATCGGGTCATCCGATGTAATCGAGTGTTACACAGGCATCGCTAAGCAGGTGCGGCTGAGAAGACATGAAGTTGCACAGTAGATCATCAACATTCCGAGGTCACCGACGTATGTGGCCCTTAACGTAGAGACCAGGTTCAGATGATGTACTTGTGCACCGAAAACTCCTTGTACGGCGGTTTCAATTTCTTGAGCTCGCATGTACTCGTGCCTAGTGGTTCTCAGATCGAGATCGTCGGGTCATTTCTGCAGCAAGTGACACCCAGGGCAACGGGAGATCTTGTCGGGTTGCTGGTAGGACGGTTCGACGTGTTTGTCTTGCAGTTTCGAGCATGCTGAAGGCCAACGCGGGCAACGCCGGGGTGCTGTTAAAATTCTTTGTGTTGCTGGGCGAGCTGGAAGGCATTGCCCAGTGCTCATGAGGCCATGGTGTCTCGTTGGTGTGGAGGTTGACGAAGCAAGATCAAGGAGTAAGGTCTTCAAACCTCAAGCACAAGCCAATTCGACACACATAGGAGCGAAACTGACTGCGACAGGCACCTCGATCTAGCTGCGCCCTTGAAGGATTCGAAACATGCCTTGTGAACGCGTATATCTTCCGCGGTGTTGAGACGGTGCAGTTCGCCCGAAGCGGGAGCTTTCAGAGTCAGCAAAACGCAGAGCCTCTGATATACATACCGACGAATGATCAGAGAGCCAAAGATTGACGAGGCAATAGCACTTTTTCATGGCGTCTGCATCACGCTGGCGACACGAGTTGAGTTTCGCGAGATAGGAAACCGCTCCTGAAGCTGAAAATCGCAGGACTGTCGTCAAGCCCAAGGGCCTCGCGAGGAAGGCATCGTAGATCGTAGCTAACCGCAGCCAGTGCATATCATGCCACCGCTTCAGCATCGACGTCAGAAGGCTCTTGGTTGGTAGCACAGCATTTCAGCCTCTCGAAGCGAAATGAGGGGCGCCTAGCTGCTGGAGATGCTTGGACTAAATTGGAATTTGGTGCGTGGGAGCAGATCATTGGCGATCGGTGAGCAAAAATAGCCCGAAGTCTGGCTGCGCCTCAACATCCAGAGCGCCGCTTTCTCGACATCGGACTGGCGTATTCATTATCTGTGAGTGGTAGGAGTCGTAACTTCCAGAAGCTCACTGTCTCGAGGACGCTCTTCGAGAGAGCATTGTGAGAACGTAATAGGCAATATTGCGGCGAGCGTGAATCGAGACCTTCCTGTGTTCTGCAGGTCGTACGACAAAGGTGCGTGCGTCGAATATGCAGGAGGGGTAGAGCCGACGCTGATTCTGCGTGGCGAACGCTGGATCTTAATCAAGTGACGAACGTCGGCGATGCTCGCGACATAGCGAAGTTTGTCTCAGAGGAGCCAATTGGATTCCATACAGCTTGTCGATTGAAGGAATAATCGTGGATGTTGTGGTGCTAACAAAATAAGGCGGAGAATCGTGAAGTGCCAAGAACGCAGAGCCAAGCTGTCACGTGCGAGCTAGAACAGATATGGTTAGCGTACCGAGCGTTCCGCGATTGCCGCTCCGCTGGGATATGATCGGTGTGTGCAGGATCGCCCGCTGTTCCAGAACGCATAAGCGGTCCGCATAAGCAAGGCGCTATCTATCTGTCTGTCCACATGTCCACATATCGTTCACATGCCTCTTCTTATCTCGAATTTGAGCGACGTCCCTCTCGTTTGCAGAGCCATCACCCTGGCCAGCTGGACTGCAGTAGCGCTCATCGTCGGCCTGCAGCACGCGGTTCCGGCCCGCTATTAAGGTACCGCCATACATACGCTGTACGCCATCGACGTCTCTTCGACTGCTGGTGGAGAGGACAGCGAAGAGAAAGAAGAATCCACCCGCGTGACCTGACCGTGTCTCGCATTGCATCTGCTCAGAACCGGGGAACTCCTCCTCGAGACGACTCTGGCGCGCTATCTATCCACGGTGCCCACAGCGTCCTTTGGTCGACCTGCGATGTAACGGCATCCCTGTTAGCCATTCGCGCCTGGGAATGTCCGTACTCAGGATAATAAGGTTTCAAGAGCCCACCACGCCTTCGGGACAATTCTAGCACCACAAACCACTCGCCCACGACGATAGCGATGTCAAGCCTAAACATCCAGCGGCCTCTGGCTCCAGAGACTAGCGCGTCTGGTAAGAATCCATCCATCCATCATCTCACATGCTTCTTGACTTTGAGTTTCGCGTCTGCCGGCCCATTCCCCGCTCATCATATATTACGATATGCCTAATGATAAGCTTACGTTTCGTAGGCAGTAGCCATGCCGATTCGGACTTCAGACCGACTGTGCCTCTTACGCAGCTCCCCCAGAGGAAGAAGAAGCCTGGACCGAAGCGCGACAGTAAACCTGCGCCATCAGAGAAGCTAGAAAGGAATCGACAGGCCCAGAGGTAGGCTGCCAAATCAAATATAGCGAATGTATGTGTGCTGACTTGTTCTAGAACCCATCGGGAGCGCAAAGAAAAATACACAAAGGAACTCGAGCTTGAAGTTCTACGCCTCAAAGAGCTCTTCGCTGGAGCAGCTCGAGAGCGTGATAATGCCTTTTCTACCCGAGATCAAGCTCTTCAGGAGGCAGAACGACTTCGCCAGGAAAATCAGCATCTTCAGACCGAGAATCAACGGATGAAGGAGGTCATCCAATCGTCCTCGTCTTCTACCGATTCGGGCGATGATGGCATGTCTGTCACTTGCGATGCCACAAGAAACAATAGTTTTTCGACCACGGATGGGTATCCCGGTATGACCGCTCCAGTAGCTCTACAACCGGGCGTAACAGGAATTCTCAACCTGGCCGCATCTGACGGGGCAGCCCTGGATGGAGGTAGATGCTCTGCGAAGACCGAGATGGTCCCACTGGTAAAGCAGGAGAGTCCAGCTTCGTCATCACAGCTGCAGTTGATGACCGAGCTACAACCCGTCTCTATCAACTATGACGACTTAGGCCTCGACTTCATTCTGAGGTAAGTTCTATCGAATGCTTTGTGGGGAGAAATTACTTTCAAGTTATGGGCACTGACATTCCCGACAGCCTCGAAAGGCCCTGCATGGGTCATATTCAATTCCTCCACGTACGAGCGCACAACGTGCAGACCGCGCCTGATGGGTCCGTCGCAGGAAGACCGCTAGAGGTTCCTGATGACGGCGAAAACCAGAACATATCTGGCCACTCTCTCATGGCGACATCAATCCCCTTCAGCCACATCATGGCTAATCCAAATGCACGATATCCCACACAATTTCCTACCGATCTAAAACGAGAAGACCTCTTGAAACTACTAGATCTGAGTTCACAGCTGGAAATTAACGAGATTGAATTGCCGCCCGTGAAGGCATGGATCAAGATCATGCGAGATGGACGTCTGGGTCTCTTCAGCGTCAACGATTTTGCTGTACTCAAACAGAAATTGTTGCAGAAAGTCCATTGCTATCGGTAAGCATCACGTCGACGACGTTTTTCTGATGGAAACTCTGACCTATTCTGCTCAGCTTCGGCGCCGTAATTGAAGAACAGGACATCGACGAGGCTCTGTCACAAGTCCTCGAATACAAGACCACTGGCACATTGCCGCCAGCGCCCTCGACCTCATGCGCGATACCAACGACATCACCGCTCCCAGCACACTGACCCAGTCGCAATTACGAATCTTTTCAGCTCAACTCACGTTCTTGAACACTTTGTATTGCGCTTAAGCCGAAGAATGATCGTTAATACCACACGAGCGAAGGCGTTATGTATCCGATCTAGTGGCATGTGATCCAGGGGGTCAGAACTACGCGGCTCGTACGAATAAAAGCAATAATGTCTATGGAGCATCTCGCCAAAAACAATACCTCGAATGATTTATCGGCTAATGGAACGAGAAAAAGAGCACAGTGAAAGCCATGGGCCCAGACACCATACTCGTAAGATGGTTAGGGCTTGGTCGAAGGATCGCAGTATTCGCCAGCGGAAGAACTATCAAAAGTCAAAACGACTGCTGACCTACATCCTTCTAGAGGCGAAGCTGCATGCAACAACCACTAGAAGATGAATCTGAACACTCTCACATTTCCTCCTCAAAGATCAATCGCCAAGAAGACTTCCAACCACACCGCTCCCACGACTAAACCGCAACAAGTCATCCTCTAGTCTCACGGTCGTGCAGCTTGCCACCTTCTAGAACGAATGCTCTCTTCCAAGCAACCAGACACGAAGTTCCTATGGCATCCCCGCGTACCCGCACGACCTCCACAGGTCGCCATGCTCTCGACGAATCCCTCGCTGCTGGAATTCGGCAAGATTTTGGAAGACCTTACCTGGATGGAAGCGATGAATGCCGGATCGAAACAACGGGGGGAAGAATTAAAGCAGACGAAGGCCAAAAGTAAGCATGAAGGAGGAGCACAAGTTCGGACGACTAATGAGATGAGTTCCTTTCGCGGTGGTATAGGGAGAAATCCGCCTGGTGCACGAATATCCCCCATTCTCCCCCTTCCCCGATCGGACATTCGAGTCCGTTACCTCGGACGGATATACTAAACCCCATTTCATCGACCTAGAAGACACATCATGACCCTCCTTCCCAATGAGATCATGCTACACCCACCGCAACACCATCGCCATCATCTCATTCCGCCATGAAGACCACGAAGACTTTTCATCCAGATCCCTCAATTTATTGGCAACCAACCAACCAGAAACATGGACTGGCAGAGGGGGAAATTTCTCCGACTACTACTACCTACCTCCTCATCCACAATTTCTTCGCTCCCCCTATAGCTCTCAACGACGCGGAGGATTTCATGGCCGACGCGGCTTACGTCTAAACCTAACTTCGCGCGGACAGCGGGATTGGAAGCTCATGCGTGTGTGTGTGTTTGGATGGCTTGCTGCTTCGGAAGCAGAGATAGAAAAGGAATGAATCCGCTGTTTGTGTGTGAAATTGCAGCAGACTTTGTTGAGGAGTCACGGGAATTGAGGAGGTGGAAGTCAGGAAAGAAGGTGGATCCAGATTGGGGTTGAGGCGGAGACGTGGAAGCAGGAGGGGGGGCCCCCCCCCCCCCCCCCCCCCCCCCCGCCCCCCCCCCCCCCCCCCCCCGCCCCCCCCCCCCCGGGGGGGGGGGGGGGGGGCCGGGGGGGGGGGGGGGGGGGGGGGCCCCCCCCCCAATGGCGGAGTTGATGAGGGAGATGGTAGAGGGGTGGATGGGGCAGTATCAGTATTTGAGGGAGCAGACGTTGAAGATGCCGGATGATGTTTGAGGTGAGGGTATGCTAGCTCATGTGGCTTGGAGATTTGCTGACCGGTTGTCTCAGAGATGAGATGAAAACGTTCATTACGAGGCGCAGGATCAAAACAGCAGCAGCGAAAGAAGTGTAAAAACGACAAAAGAAACCCTCCACTTTTCTATCCCGAAAATGTAAGCGGCTAAAACGGTATAATTATTCCTCCGCCCCAAAGTAGTTTGGAGCTCTCTCTGACCACAACAGCAACGTATATGCACATTTGAAGCAACCCCACACACACACACACACCCAAACAATCCAACAAAGGGAAATTTGGATATATATAACTCATCAAGAGGTCCTTTGGTCTTCAGACTTGAAGAACGAGGGGCCTTTTGCCCTGCCCTGGGGGGTCCTTGTTGGCTGTCCGCTACCATGAAGTTTGCCGTCGTAGGAGTACCGTCGTCATCCCGAACCGACTCGCAGGAAACGCCCATCGTCGTAATGCATATGCATTCCGGTCATGCCATTTACAAGAAGAGAGCGGCGAAGACACCGGCAGCACCGACGAGAGCACCGCCAGCAAGCTTGGAGGCGGCGCCGGTGTAGGTGGCTGGGAAGGTGCCGGTGGGGGTGACGGAGCCGGTGCCGGCGGGCTTGGTGGTGTTGCCGTAGCCGTAGGGGGTGACGGGGGTGCTAGGCTTGATGGCGGTGGTGATGCCCTGTTGATGAGAGTCAGTCATGAGTAGGGGAGATCGCGGGCTGCGAGGAGGACGGGGGGTACTTACGTAGACCGGTGGCACACCGACGGAAGAGGTGGCAACGGGGGAGTTGGGGGTGGTGCTGGACTCGCTGGCGTAGACTGGTGGCACACCGACGGAAGAGGTGGCAACTGGGGAGTTGGGGGTGGTGCTGGAGCTGGACTCGCTGGCGTAGGCTGGGGGCACACCGACGGACGAGGTGGCAACTGGGGAGTTGGGGGTAGTGCTGGAGCTGGACTCGCTGGCGTAGACTGGTGGCACACCGACGGAGGAGGTGGCAACTGGGGAGTTGGGGGTGGTGCTGGTGCTGGACTCGCTGGCGTAGGCTGGGGGAGAGTAGGCTGGAACCGACTTAGTGGATGAAGTCAAGAAAGAGCCGTTGGAAGTGGTAGGCTTGGAGTTAGGGGTGGTGGTGCTGGACTCGCTTGGAGAGTAGCCTGGAACCGACTTGGTGGAAGAAGTGATGAAAGAGCCACTGGAAGTGGCAGGCTTGGTAGCGGTGGAGCTCAGCTCCCCAGTGGTGCAGGTGGTAGAAGCAGAGGCAGAGGAAGCGGGAGTGTCAGGCTTGCTCGGCACGCTGCTGGTGGACACTGGGGAGTTGGGGGTCGTGCTTGGAGTCGAGGAGCTAGAGCTCGAGGACTCCTCCCAGGTGGTAGAAGCAGAGGAGGCGCTAGTTGTTGGCTTACCTGGGACGCTGGTGAGGACAAGAGTCGTGGCGGTGGACACGGTGTAGGTCTTGCCGCCGTGGGTGAGGGTGGTGGCCTCAGGGCAGTAGGTGGTCCAGCTGGAGACGAGCTCGGTGACGGTGGTGCCAGAGGCGGTCGGGGTGGTGGCAGGGGCGACCGGGGTGGTGCTCTCGACGGTGGTGCTCTCGATGGTGGTGACGCTGCTGCTGGAGGCAGAGGAAGATGGCGAACCGTAGCCGGGAGCGCTGGGGACGGAGGTGGTCTCTGGGGAGGCCGGGGTGGTGGAGGTGGAGGAGGAGGTCTCTCCGCCGTAGGATGGGATGGTGGAGGTGGTGGACTCCACCGTGGTGGTGTAGACGCTGGAGGAGGAGGAGGAGGTGGAGGAGGTCTCGGCGCCGTAGGAGGGGACGCTGGAGGTGGTCTCGGCGCCGTAGGAGGGGACCTCAGGAGAGCCGTAGGCCTCGAGGGCGGCGTTGGCGGAGCCAGCGATGGCGGCGATCGCAACGAATTGGTACTTCATCGTGAAGGAGTATTAAGTATTGGTCGTGAAAAAGAACGTGGGTAGTGTTTGGACGGTCGGGAAAGACGACTGGAACGAAGGACGACTCTGCTGTGCTGAGACAAGAGAATGACTGGAGGTGAGTGTCGAGAGGAAACGGTTTAATACTTGGAGGGCGCGAAAGAAGGGCGATTGCTTTTGAGGCGCCGTGTCTTGGACGAGTGTAGGCCATGCGAGGGCCCACCAGGCGAGTAATTTGCGAGGGAGCGACGGCGTGTAGTAGACGCACGGTGGACGCACTGCTACTCGGTGCTACGCCGTGCTACTCGTCCACTACGCCGCTCCCGTCCACTCTTCTGCCAGTCTTTGCCAGTCTTCGCCAGTATGCGCCAGTACCGCGTGGCGCTTCAACTCCGGTGGGTGTCATCGGCGTCCAGCCTGGAATCATCGCGTGCTCCCGTTATTTGGCCGGGGGGGGATGCTCCCTGTCCATCCTGGGGTGCCCTGCAACACGAAGCGCCGCCTTTCCCAATCACATTGGTGCAATCAACCCGTTCCTGCGTCCTGACCTGCACTCCGCACTGGCCGGGAAATATTTTCAGAACATCTCTCCCACGCGCCGATTCCCCCTCTCCAATCGCAGGCAGAGACCTCTCCTATAACGGAGCACGCAGACCCCTTCTGCGCACATGCGGTCCCTCTGCGAACCCAACGTTTCGTTCGCGTGCTCGACGCCGCTCGTCGCATCTTTCGGCGACATTTCTTCCGCTGTCCATCATCAATGCCAAGATGCCAACCCTCACAATTGCATCCTTAGACACCCGAACATTTCGCGCCGTCGCCGCTCAGACCCGCCCGATACGACAACGGGCTCCCTCCCGCCGGCCCTCTCATCATCAACGCTGCTCTTGCGGAATCAGGAGGCTCGTGTTGTCAAATGAAATGATGAGGGATGTGACTCCTCTTTATTATCATGGCTCAGATGAAGTCTGACGCGAACCACACGATAGGCTCTGAACTCAATGCCAAGATCACCAGGACCAGGACAAGGGAAGAGAACGGAAGTCTTCGAGGTACAAGCTTTCCTCATCTCATAACAAGGCGGTGTCAGATTCAACGTTTTTGTTGAAATTTCAAGTCTTCTAGAAACAATGTCGTCGTTGGCTGCTGCTTCCTCAATCGCTGCGGTAACTGAAGGCTGCATGTTTCTGAGAGATTGCCGGCTGAAATGGTCGGTAAGCACCTTCGCAGGGCCGAGAACTTCTCGTATCCGGAGGACCCAGCAGTAATTGGCAAGGCTCGCGTCAGGACAGTGACAACGCTCGAGGTACGTTGAATGGTATTTCCCTCTGTCAGACAACCATGTCGAATCATTCTGGTCGCCAGTGCGATCTCTCGCCAGAGCAAAGCGGCTGAAGCAGTAAAGAACGCCGTCGGACGTGCTGCCACTGCAATCTTGATCGAACGCACGCGGACCTGCTTTGCGTGACAGCGACAGCACAAGTCCGCTTAATGCTCGCAAAAATTGAAAGTCTCGTCTTGCAACCTCGCCTCGACATTGTCAACAAAGATCTTCCTCTCCTCCATCAATTCCAACCGAATCTTCTTCGCTTCATCCAGATCGATCGGGAAATCCCCTATGCTGTCAACCACCCGCTCTGCCAACTCGGGAGGTAACTCGCCAACACGATCCAATGCGGTCACCATCTGCCGCCACCAATGTTTCTGCTGCGGAGGTACATTCGCGGTAGAAGGGATACGGTTATACGGATCCACAAGGAAAAGCGCGAGGATTTTCCGATGGCCTGGTCGTGACGGATCCGCGAGCTTGAAGGGTTCTACACGATGTTGGAAGACGTTGGGGAACGTGAGGAGGCGATTCTCGGTTGTTTTGACGCGGCCAAGGTATTGAATTGCGGACTGATGTTGCTGGATCTCGTAGAGTCTTTCGAGGTGATTGTAGTCGTCCTGCTGGTAGGTGGTGTAGCCGAAAGCGTCGGAGCTCATCCCCTCGCGGAAAGACAGATAGCTATCGGTGGTGTTGGACGAGTCGTAGTAGTACAGCGCACTAGCGCAGATGTGTTCATTCAATTGGCCTTCGACGTGCCACGATCCACCGTCGTAGGTAGGCTTCTCCGGAGTCAGATGGATATTGGCTAACTTGACGATGATCTGTAGGCCTTGTTCCGCAAAGAGTTTGCGGAGGCCGAATTTCTCCAGAGGATCGGGCTCTCGACGGTAGCGATCGCCTTCGCCAAGGACTGGATGTTGATAAGGAGGACGAGCTGAATAGGGTCCTGGCTCTGGCATGATGAGGACACGATTTTGTCGATGCCATTCGTCATTGAGCTCCTCGATCTCGTCTTCGTCCATTTCCGATTCATCTGGCTCTCGGACTCGCTCGCCCTGTGGCTCGATATACTCTGCTTCTTCCACGTCGATCCTTGGGTTCGGGCGAAGGACATTCGTCCGCTCCGTTGAAGCAAGTGTTGCATCCCACATTGAAATGACTCGGGCGATGATGGTTTCGATGGCTTCGTACAGCGACTTGTGCTCTTTCGGAGGAAGGTTATTGATGTAGCTAGTGATCTTGACTCCTGCATCTGTGAGCGCAACTTCACATGGTAACCACTGGAAACGATCGCTGTAGAAATGGGGCTTCTTGTTGCCGTGCGAGAAGCGACTGGCGGCTTGCCCTGGAAAAGACTTGACCTCAAGGTCCTGCGGATTCGGCACAGGAACAACCTCGCCTTTCCCGATGTACGTATCCGAGTCGTCGAGTGAGACTGTTCCCTCTGGAAGTATTCGAGAGCGCCCGTAGAGAAGAGGGAAAAGAGAGGGATGCACGAGGTCGAGAACCTTCCCGTCTGAGTCTGGATGCCAGTCTTTCAAAGCCTCCGGGACATCCTCAAGTGGCGCAGCTGCCGTTCGGAGAGACTGCTTAATGTCGTCAGTGATGATGGCGTCGGACTTGTATACCGCGGCGTCGGCATCGAGCGCAGGCACAAAATTGCTGGCCTCTTGCGCTTTGGCGTAGTCTCGGAGCTCTGCGATACACTACCAGATCTGTTCAGTTCATCCCAAGGCCGCAAGACGAATACGGACACATGACTTACGAACTCGAACATCTTCTGTGACACCGTACGCTCCGGCACCTGGGTTTTGGCATGCTCGGCCGCTTCTTTGCGCCACTTCTCGACAATACCTTCGTCGAATACCTGCGCAACATCAGAGGAGCATTCTCCACGTCGACAATCACACCGTACCTTTCGAGTCCACTCTGGCTTGTCTGTAATATCAGCCATCAACGCAAGCATGCTTCTCTCACGCAGAGTCCTCGCAGAACCGGTCCAGTCCTGGATAGCGTTGGGAAACCTCGGGCGTCCTCCATTCCCGTACGTTCCCCAGCTATGCTTTGCAGTCGAATTGACGGGCGAGTCGTAGCCCAAGAGGTTTCGGCCATCGGCGCGTGTGGATTTCGAGCCACCCTGCTCCTCCGTTCGGCGTCTCATGCGTTCCTCGAAGGATTCCATGCCGAATGCTGTCTGGATGCGGTAGAACGATTGTCTCAAGGGTGGAACCGACACTACTGAACGAAGTGATTTGGCTGAAGAGTTGCAATGATGCATCACGTGGAGCTCTCCGCTTGCTCAAGATGGATTAGCTAAGGCTCTGTCACATGCCAGGCTGAGTAGCACACTTACCAGGGTTAGGATCGCATATGACGAGCCGTCTGGGAGATTTCGTGAAGATGGAAACTGGCTAAGATATATGTGCATTCAGGAGCAAAATGTGCCTAACCATCAAAGGATCTAGTGTAGGCGGCAGTGAGAGGAGAAGTGTTTGTTGGCGTCGCCGTGTGAGGCAGCAACAAGCCCCTGAGGCGAAAGTCGGTGCTCGCTTGTCCTCGATTGCCGCCACTTTCACTCACGGATCTTGGCGTCTTCTCGAAAGAGACTAGCGTTGAGAGCGGGACGGACCGCGCAAGACGTTGTATATCTCTCCTGTTTCCTCCAAACCCTCGACTTCCTTCACAACAATCAACAACACCGCACATCAGAGCTATGAGGCACTTGACTTTGACAATCTCTGCCACGATTACAATGGCACTGGTCGGTCGAGAGCATCCGCAGGCGACCTTGTCAGCAACAGCTAGAGCGCGGACCTCCCAAAATGGACACGACGAAGATGAGAGTGAACGAAAAGCGTTGAACAACCATCTATGTCATGCCTGATGGAATGATATAGACATGCTACGAGTCCTGCTTTTGGATTTCCGTGCAAATAATACCTTGCAGACGATCCAGGAACGAAAAATTCCGCTGCATCACAATCGGTTTCAACGCGCTCTTCCTAGAGTCTGTACTCCCTGGTGGATGCTAGCACGACCTTAGCCAGGGCATTTTGCCTCGCTCGCCAATTGGGCCTGGTTTCGGGCTATTCAGTCTTGTTTCATCCAGTCTCGGCGCTCCAATGCCATCTTGCTGGGGGTCCATTTCCGATGGCACAGGAATGCCTCCATCGTGCTCCCCTATTGCGTCTCCAACAGTTGGCTGCAAAGCCTTTGCCCGAGTTGTCTTGATTCTGAGACTTTCAAGCTCACGCCCGACAATCGCTGCCTTGGGAGTATTCAACTCAGCATCCTCGAGCTGTCTCGCCCCAGTACGGCCTTGTTGAGGAGGTGCAATGCCAGACCGCAAGCCATTGGCACCCTCACGTTCGACTTGTTGTGGAGATGTTTCATTGAGTGTCCCGATTTTGGAAGAGTCTACTTCAGGAACGTTCGCCCGCTCTTTGGGCTTCTTGAAGTCAAGATTTGCCTGGCGTTGACCCTCGGAAACTTGGACCAAATCTTGGACGCCTCCACTCGTTGTTCCTCCTTTCCCTACGAGTGCGCGTCCTGTGGCTTCACGAAGCGGTGGTAGTCGTCCGGTCTTTTCTGCAGAGCTTGCTACTGCTCTTGCTTCTCAGGCCTCAACCTGGCGCTCCTTCTCTGCCACATCCCTCTCTTTTGCTTCCAAGATTTCGGTCACACCCTGCTCTCGCTGGCCTAATTGCGCCTTTCGCTGGGCTAGGATCTTCTCTTCATCGCTCAGAAGTCGGTTTCTTTCGGCAAGCTCTCTCACCCTTACATCAGGAGAATGCCATTGCGACTTCTGCGCGATGCCGTCTTGATATTCTACACCATTCATCATAATGCCTAGCAGGAGCTCATGGAAAACAGGACAAAGGAAGCAAGCCAGAGGAGAGCAGTTTGAGAATCCACATCGTATTGGATCTTGACGTGGAAGTCCATTTGATGGCAAGAGTAGAGGGAGATATCACAATCGGATTGTTGTAGGTCATCAGAGCTTGAGAAGATTGCCACAAGACCTAAGCCGACCTATGATAGAACTGACTAAGACGGATGGTCGTCAGACTAGACGAGGGCGTCGCGATGCGATGAAGCTCTTGGATGCTTTCCTGTCTACTCGCTCAGAGCCTTCTTTGGCTCCTCTCATTATGGCCGCCCCGCCACTTGTTGTCTCGATCGATAACGGTACACCACCGCAACGATGACGAACGTGGTGACAGCACAGAGCTCCAAAGGCACGGACATGCAAAGGGCCTGACGCAGGGTCCAGTGAACAGATCAATACCTAAAAGGGTATACACACATTTTGACCTTTTCCAGACTCGCTTTAATTTTCAGCTACTGCGTAAATTCCCCGAGAACGACTTCAGCCTACTGCAGATCGTGCCGGCAGCCAGAGAGCTCTTTGATCATCGGGGCAAAGAGCTCCGCACCGTGGGGTTAGCAAATTCCAAAAGTTATATGTCTTGAACATGGTGTTGCATCCTCATTGAGTTTCAATTGCTTGAATCTTGAAAGCAGAAAAGAATTAATACTAATCGACCATGCACCGTAGCGGCCGTAGCAGCCTGCCCAGCCATCGTAGGCACCACAGAAGCAATCCGCTCGAGCCAAACGCCAAAACCAACGCGACGAACAACGCGGTAGGAATGTAACCTCCACGTCTCCCTCCTCCACCGTAAATTCTACAGTCCCCGCTTCGACGGAGCCCCCATCGTCCTCAAATCCAACAAGCCATGGATCGATACCGCCGGCATCGCCCAAGCCGAAGATCTCCATCCTGTTATGAATTACTTCCTCCCCTATCCGGGCATGGCAGGAGTGGGCTTTGTATTTTGATGTTGAAGATGATGCATTCAGGAGTGATGGGCGAATCGGGACGGAGCGGAAGAGGAGGCTGGCTTAGGTATGGCGGAGAGAATTGCGGATTGATCGGGAGACTGCTGTTGAGGAAAGGTTGGATAGGATGAATGCGAGGGAGGAGCACAATTCGAAAGATGAGTCGTGAGAGACGAATGTATCTTTGCAAATGCCAATGTCGTTGTAGATCGCGAGTGCTTCTCGCTTGTATAGATACAGCTTTTATCTATTCCTTCGTGAAAACCTCATGTTTCCATTGCTGTCTCCAAGATATCCGCGGAGATCTTCTCGGCCAACATATCTAAGCCAGACCACGTTAGCGACTTGCACAGGTGGACCACCTAGCCACGGGCGGGAAAGAAACTTACAAACGGTACTCTCCGGGTGTCCCGGCGGCAACAACGCAAAGGAGGATGCATCCGCGACCCGCAGACCCTTCACGCCAATCACTCTGGCTTGAGAGTCCACGACAGCCATAGGATCATCGGCTTTGCCCATACGGCCTACAGAAAAGGGTATGTCAGAATGGGTCAGACCATTGATGCAAGCGTCAACTAATGTCAGTTCAACTCACAGGTGCAAGAAGCGTGCCAATTCTGGTAGGCACTAGCTTCGATATACTTCAAGATCTGCTCATCTGTAGTGACGTTGGTACCTGGCATATACTCCTTGATCAAGATAGGCTGCATCGCTTGGGTGTGGAAGAAGGAGCGTGCGCGCTTGAAAGCCTGGGAGGAAAGCATGGTTAGCCAATTTCTTGCTCAGTCGAGAGAAGATCTATTACTCACCTGTACAGCCAATTCCCGATCAGTAGGATGGGAAAGCTGATTGGGGTTCACGAGTGGAAGGTCATTAGTATCCGCGGAAGTGATATTAACCCAACCTCTCGAAAGCGGCGTCACAGGAATCGCCAGGATAGTTCCGTATCTCTTCGAAGGATCCGTTCCCGCCAATGTAGCGCCCGTGACCTCATATTCAATCTCAGGCCAGTCAGCAGGGTAATTTGCCAAGTCTTGAACAGCACTTGGGCTGAGAGATTGACGGTAGGGTTCCGGTAGCTTTTCCCATCCGATGTAATCCACTCCGGCGTTTGTGAGCTGGCCTGTACGGTTTGCTTTGTATTCTTCTTCGATGGGACCACGGGTTGCTGGGTCTGCGTCCGCACCATCTCCGTTTTGGATATTTGTGTAGAAGACCGGCGCAAAATCCAGGTGGTCTTGCATGTTCGTGCCAACGCCTGGTCGGTCTGCTAGTACGCTGATGTTGTGTGCTACAAGCTGCTGACGAGGGCCGATCCCTGAGACCATGAGAAGCTGAGGGGACTGGAAAGCGCCAGCTGAGAGTATGACTTCCCTGCGAGCACTTAAAGTGAAAGTATTCATGTTCCCGTACGACTTCGATTCAAATTCGACACCTGTAGCAGTTTTGTTCTCGTCGAAAAGTACTCTCTTCGAGAGAGTATGAGGGAACACTTTGAGATTATCCCGCCCGCTGCGCAGGGCAGTGCGAAGATATGAAGCCTGGGATGAACTACGCTCCTCTTCAGGGTAGGAGATGGTCAAAGGCGCATATTGTCTTCCGAGTAGACTTCCGCTGCTGAAGTCCTGCTGCTCAGGAATTCCAGATTCTTGCATGGCCCCGTTAACGTAGCTAGAGAAAATCTGAGCGTAGTTTGGGTGGGACACCTCGAGTGGTCCACCGGTAACATTATATGCGTCCATATTGGCAGGCGGCGGCACACTTGCATTCGCAGCGCGCAAGGTAGTGTTGGGAGGAGAATAGTGTATCCCACGGGAGAAGTATGGTAGGATGTTGTCGAAAGTCCAGCTGTCGTCTCCAACGAGGTTTGCCCAGGCCTGATAGGAGCCTTTCGTTCCACGGTTATAGATCATAGCATTCTGCGCTGAGCTAGAGGAACAGTCAGCTTTCGATCCTCCTGTTGGCTTTGAGCAGGGATGTCACTCACCTGCCACCAAGCGTCTTTCCACGTCCGTAATGCAGTCTTCTGCCCCCAAGTCCCTCCTGAGGCTGAGTTACAAACCCCCAGTCCACGAGAGGGAATTGATTTGCAGATTGAGGCGTCGTATCGCCATAGTGCGTACAGTACGCGGGAACGACAGACTGGTTCC
Source organism: Lecanosticta acicola (assembly GCA_963674455.1). Taxonomy (NCBI): domain Eukaryota; kingdom Fungi; phylum Ascomycota; class Dothideomycetes; order Mycosphaerellales; family Mycosphaerellaceae; genus Lecanosticta; species Lecanosticta acicola. The sequence continues at coordinate 799,045 of CAVMBE010000002.1, read as the reverse complement.
CATTCTCGTTCTCGTAGAATCCACCAGCTTCGACCACGGCTACTGTGAAACAGCCGCTTTCTGCCAGGCGATATGCCACAGCTAGACCTGCAGTGCCGCCGCCAACCACAACCTGTCATTGCTTGTTAGTCTCGGGTTGCTAGCATCGCGGAGAAATTGGACCGACGTAGTCGTAGGTAGCATTCTGTACCAGACCGAAATCGTTTCCGGGCACATAGCCGAACTGCACATTACCATTCGATCCAGTATTCTGCCAGGCAGATGTAAAGGCCGAACCGGATAAGACCAGCAGCGTGGAGAAGAGTTGCGACACCATCTTCATGTGATGCAGACAAGAGAGCAGATCCTGGTAACGCTATCGAAAGGAGATTCCCTTGCAGTATATAAAGTCTCAATTTTCACATCGCGCGGCAGTACGCTAAAATGCACGGGCGCGTGGCAAGATATCATTTTCCTTTTCGGCGACCGGACGACCTGGAACAGACAAGACAGAATGTTCATTGAGAGCCGCGTAGCCTATCAACAAACTTTGGAGCGTGGTCATAGAAGTGGACGGCGGGAATCGCCGTTGGTAGGAAGTCCCACATAAGGCACGGACCTCGCCGAGAGCGCCAGCGACGTGGACGGCTCTTCCCGCATCTGTTGCCATATGAGGCAACTACAAGTGTCGGGGTCGGAGAAAAGATCATCCGTGGGTTTGTACAAGATGTAATCTGTACATGCTTCTTCACCAAACAACGCCTCGCTCGAACCGCGTGATCAATCAGATATATTCCATGTTCTCGCGATAGGAATCCTTCATTTGTACTGCGTCGTCGGACTCGGCGCCATCAACTCATGTGTCGCCTGATGTGCGGGTAATTCGCTCGGCCCCCGATCAGACGCCGCCATCTCGACAGGTTTCTCCTGGCTCGGTACCGCCACATAGCCTCCTCGTGGCGAGTATACCGGAGCTGAAGGGAGTTCTCCACTATTAGTCGGAGGCTTTTGATATGCCTGATACTGATGCTGTTGTTGCATGGCTTGATCGCTGCCGGAAAGGAAGTCTGGGGATGACTTGGCTGGTGCGTAGTCTCCGCCTTTTCGTCTTCGAAGGAGGAAGAAGGCTGCGATGCCGGCCCCGATGAGTACGAGTGCGCCTATTGCTACGCCAACGCCTATGCCTGCTTTTGCGCCGGTCGAGAGGCCCGAGTCGGAGTTCGCTACTGCCGAGGGGTTGTTCGTTTGGGAGGCAGGGGTTGACGACGAAGTTGTGGTCGCAGTCGAAGAGCTGGTAGGTGTCGAGCTACTACTTGCGGCCGCTGCTGTGATGTTGAAATAATGGCTTGAGAAGCTGGTGTCCGTGCTGCCGTTGAAGACCTCGAAGAAGAACACTGCGTATCCCATCAGCGTGTTGTCTTCTCATCATGAAACGGTTGTCCTTGCTCACCATTCCCTTTATTCAATGAGAACATCCCAGTCAAGTTGACGTTCCATGAGAATGATGATGTCGTCCGCTGATCATCAATCAAAGTCTGATAGCTCGAATTGTCGTTCTGCCACAGCACCAAGTCGACGAAAGAATAATTCGTCGCCCATTGAAGTTCTAGTGTGGAGCCCTCAGCGTACACATTATTGTCTGCGTACTCGTGGATATCTCCAGGCGTTGGCGGAGTGATGAAGTAGTTTGTATTCTGTGCTGATGCCATTACCGCCAAGAAAAGCGCCGAGAGCAGGATGAAGAGAACCATCGCGATGATAATCGCACCGCGCAGCGAGAACGAGACAAGAGATATGAGCAGCGAGAGGGAAGCAGAGGCGCAAGAGAACTGGAAGAAGGGCGGAGCACGTGTGCTGCCGTGGCTTGACACCTTCATATCGCTTCCAAAGAAGGGAAGCGCTGATCGGGGGACTGGACCTCAGCCGATGTCTAAAATTAGCCAACAATGATTGGTGAAGATGCTTTTCGAAGGATTCCATCGCGGCCGACGGATTTTCAAATCGCGGCTGGGGCTGAAGCGCATCGGCCAGTTGCAGCGGTCGCAGGCGCAGCAGCGAAATTGCAGCTGAACCATTCCGATAGCGTAGCTAGTCGCGTTGTATATAGCAGAGTGTTTGGTCGTCTGCAAAGCTGCAGAAGGCGGAGTCGAACGCCGTAGAACTGAAGTCAAGGCGCAGAGAGGGACGTCAATGGAGAAGAGACGTCGTCCAAGAGAGCAGAATGGAGCTTGCGGCTCTGGAAGCTGAGGTGAAGTACTCGTAGCAGTCCCCTAACCGATGTAGGCTTAGGACCGTTTGGACTTCAAATTGGGATCAGCGCAGTCATTCTGGATTATGCTGATAGACAGTCAAGGTATGGACCCATCAATACATATCGAGACAAGCCATGTTCGTTAGCAGAGCAGCTTCTTCAGATCTCGTCTCAATATGTTCTGAGCATCCGGGTCAGACGAGGAAGAGCACTATTCGGTCATAGCTCTCGTAGGTCTGTATGATATGCCCATACAGCGCTCCATGCCGACTCCCCTTCTCTGTAAGACGTGCGATCAAATCATCAGCACCAATCCGACGGGACTCTCTGCGGTCCCTATCGACAAGCTCGAGCAACAGGCGCCCCACGCGCCGCATCTCTCGGACGCTGCGCAGAGGCACGAGGAAGTGTTTGCGACTTTCACTCCCAGACGGCACATTCATCTTGTGAAATAGATGTAATGGTTTTTGCAAGACCACTAAATGCTACAGGCCTGTCGTGTGTGCCGATCGGTGATGCTCACAGGAGCGACCATTCTGGACTGTTTCGGATGCTCGATCTGCAGTGTCTTCTATGCAAGCAGTACACAGATCGCATAGTCGCATAATCTTGACTGCCTGTGCACTAGTTCGAGACCTAGGACATATCGTATCCTTGACGTTGTCGAAACGGGTGTGCCAATTACTGGCCTCATCTTGAAAGCTGGCTGTGCCAGATCATGTCGCTGGTCTCAATGCTTGCAGTCTTCTGTCGCCAGCCGAGGAGGATTGCGGGAGATGACCAATATAAACCGGATTTGGCGATGAATCGAGTAACGCCAATCGTTTGCTGGGTGCAACGCATTCCGACGAGATGCTTGTGAGTGAACATTGTAGCGCTGGTGAGGCATGATCGAATGCTAACATCATCATGGAAACACCGAAGGGACCCCGGCACGTTGATGGAAAGTTGGCAGGGTGTTGGAACAGATCACCTTGCCTCGGATTGCACCTGCAGCCGGCGCTTGACAGCTGGAAAGCCGGTCGCAGGAATTCAACATGTGAAGGCAAGACCGATATAATCTGAGCTCGTCGGTGCTTGAATATGAGCTTGGAGAACCTTTGAGACGGACACTTGGTGGCCGACACAGCATCTTCTTGCTCCCAATGATCCAGCGAAAATAATGGCAACAGCGAGTGGCACAGCAGCAAATCGGCTGCGTTCCTTGTCGAGTGGACAGCTTCGGCATACTGAGACTTCCTCTTGCCCTGCATCATTCTTGCACCTGTCAACAGGCCCTCCTGCCTCCACCGACACGTGAACATACATCGATTGCCTTCTCCTCTTCCAGACCAAACATCCCATCAACATCAAACCATACATTCATCCTTCCATCACGATCGCCTTCCACGCAACAGTCGACCATCTCTTCGACCTCGCAAAGACAACACCAAAGGTCCAAGATGTCCGGTTTCCCCAGTCGAGCTGCCAGAATCTACACGCCCGCAATGCCAGCCTCTCCGCCTCCAGTCTACCGCAGCAATGCCATCGAATGGCCCTTTCGCACATCACAACCAACCGAAGAAACCGAAATGTCGCCATTCCCACCCGCGCCAGCCTCGCAACGACCCGAGAAGAAAGACTTAGATCTTCGCGCGCGCCAACACCAAGAAGACGCCAAAGCGTTTGCCTGTCTTTAGTCAACGGGGATGCTGTTTGGCTTGGCGGTGATGGGTTTGGTTTTCTGGGGTATCACCGGATGGCAACGTCTGGATTATCCGAAGATCAATCCCGATGGCAAGCGGGTCAGCTACATCCCGCGTAACAGCACTTTTGATGCTACTGTTCGTACCTGGGATCGGCACCGCCAGGAGATGGTGACGGTACATTTCAAGAACGCACATTCGGCGATGCAAGAGCCCCTCATCAGTTTCTGTAAGTGTCCCAGCGTTCTTGCTCGACGGAAGCATATGCCCAGCCAAGTAATCGGGAACGGGGCTCAGGGGGGATGGAGCGGCGCCTGATCAGCGATGGCAGCTATCGGCATACAGTTCATTTCCTCCAGCTGACTCGTGTAGGGCGTTTGAGCCTCTTGATAGTATTGATGATGCTGATCTACCACTCGTGGGACCGCATCGGCTCGCTGCTAAGGGAAAGGTTGCCTGAGAGGACTACTCGGTGACGGTGTTGAAGGTTGTTTTGTGGGAGAATCTTAAACTTCTTGCACCTGGAACAACCTCTGTATTTGTGTTCAATCCCAATGTCTCCTAATTACGGGCCTTGCAGGATCCCATGGGCCATGTATTTCATTCTTGTAGCGCTGCAAGCCAATCAACCACCAGCTGGTCATGCCCATACTGAAGCAGCAGATGATACCTCCCAGCACGACGCCTAGAATTCCCATTCCCCAGCCACGTCCCGAGATTGTCATCGAAAGTCCACCAGAAGCCAGGATGACTAGAGCCGTGGTGAGCCAAAGATGTCCAGTCCAGCTGTGATGGCGCAGATGTCGTCGAAAGACTGGGAACAGACCGAAGACTTCGATTGAGAACAGCGTCAAGCTGAAGACGTGAGTAGTTGTCGGAAGTCGAGACGCGAGCACAGTGCTGGCCATCAAAGCGGCGTTTGTGCTGAGCGAAGCTGGAAACTTCGCTTCTGGACCTGCGCCGTAATCAAACGTAAAGATATTAAGCCCTAGCAGCCAAGAGGAGAGTGCCCAAATGCTATCGGATGATGTCGAAAGCGTGAGGGACTTCAGGATTGGCGAGAGACCGAGAAGGGAGCAGTAAATTAGAATGGCGGATTTGGCTGTCGTAAGGCGTTCCTGCATTCTGGGTGAGAGCATGGATGGTGGATTGCTGTATGAAAATGCAACTGACGATGGTTTTGGCGATGTGGACTCCGCGGTAGTAGGTGAGCTGGATGAGCTGGCTATGTCTTTCGAATGGTTGCCATCGATGCCGAGGCCCACGGACGATGCTGCGCTGGCATTACGTGAATGCCCACGAAACCCGAGAGGCGGCATGGGAGGCTCTTTGAACGGCATTCCGAAATCCGCTTCTGCTTCTGTGCTGACTCTGCCGGAGGATACGTTGTCATCTTCTGCAGTCCCATTCCCGTTCTCCTTGGCGTTGTTGTCATCTTCTGTACTGTCTTCGTCTCGACTTTGCCAGGAGTCTCTGAACACCCATCCCGCAACAGTGCATAATGTAGCCCATCCCACGACTGTTTGTGGAGATACTCGCTCTTGGAAGATGGCAGTGAAGCAGCAGACGAAGATGACCACACTGCAGATGTGCTGCACAATGATGGTGCTGTCGGCAACCAGCGGCCAGAACTCGTAAGGTCGCAATCTGGGATTTCTCTGCAGGTGGTCCAAGAATGTCTCTTCGTCGGTATAGTTGTCCGGATAGCTCTGCTTCACCCATAAGAGCTTCTTCCACTGTCCGCCGTTGACCTTCGGGACGGAATTGGCATTGCGCCTACGACTGCTACTCCGACCACGTCTCTTGTCTCTATTGCTTCGTCGTGATGAGTTCGCCGTTACTGTATCGCTGCGCGCGAAAGAGCTGTTGCGCTTCGGCGGAGATGTGAGGAAGGCATCTTCAGGGCGGAGGAGTTGAGTCGACTCGCGGAAATGTCGCCGATCGGACTGCACGCTGCTGGCACGTGAAGAATGCGCCGTGGAGGTGGTGAATTGGTATTGCGGCATGAAGCCAGGGCAGACTCGCTACATGTCGGTGTTGATGTATCGCAACAGAATGCGCGGTTGATGGGGGACGTGTGGGCAGAATACGCGTGAAGGATGCCGAGGTAATTCCGGAAGATCCCCATGAACCCCAACTTCACCTCCTGCTTTCTTCCTGGGCCTTATTCTCCCTCCCTTTTAATCTGATGCCATCGCCATCTATCATGGATATGCGGTGTCTCGTACGATGCATACCAATCATGCCGCGCTTTTGTTGAAACCTTGATCGAGGTATTCTTCCAAGACCTTCCTCCCAGTTCGCGATGACAGCAGCCATCTCCATGGGGCACGTCGACTAACATCGCAAGACCCGTCGGCCCCTTTACCGTTTTCAAATCCGGTGGCATGGAGATATTCGATCAAAATCGGACCGGATTCTTTGGCATATAGAGCCGCCAATACAGAAGTGTTGGAATAGCTTTCCACAGACATCTCTCTCCTGCAGGCCCAGGATAGTAGCACAAAATCGCTTCCAGTGGCATAGAAAAGCTCAACAGCGCGGAGACGTCTCGAAAAATCGACCTTGATTGGATCGAATTCCTCGAGGAGCCATTGTAGAGTCCATGATGAGATCTCAGAAGCATTTCGCCAGTTCACCCCCCGACGGCACAAGATCCTCTCCAGTGGCGGTGGAAAGTTCAATAGTAGGGAGATGTTTGGAGAAGGAAGAACTAGAAGAGGTTGGTCTGGTCCGCTGTCGTAGGAAGCCGGGCGGCGACAGATCATCTCCGCTGCGTGAGTCGAGAATATGATCGCGAATCCGCGCCCAGTGGCATGGAAAAGCCTTTGCCATCGGGATAGCTGGATGTTCACTGCTCAGACAGAAAGTCACGACATCATCACAAGGAAAGAAAAGATAAAGAGTGAAGTCATCACGAAGGTCGTTCCTGGGCTATCTGCGGCATCGCGCCTACCCAGTGTCATCCCTTTTTTCCTATCTCGAGGACCAACTTGGGCTCGTGCATCTCACTGTCGCCATTCCACCTCATTTCCGCTCACTTCTCAGCATTTGCACGGGCCACATCGGCCTGCAACTGCTCCGTCTCCTTCTTCACCTCCCAGAAGAACTCGAGGACGTGGTCGAGCACGGCAGGAAATACCAGCTCGCTGATGCCATCGTGGTAGCCGGCGCTGAATGTGGGGCAAATCGCAAAGTCGGCAGGCGGCTCCGGCTCATCGATGAGCTTGTCGTTCTCGTCCGTTGGAAGGCCTACGGTAGTGACTTCCTCCACCGTGTCGGGGTCTTCAAAATCGACAGTGGCGATGGAAGCGTCGACGGCCTCAGATTCGGCAGAAGCATTCAGAACCTCGTCCGTCTTGTCGATCATCTCTCCCTCCTCGTTGAACACGAACACCTTGTCGTCTTTGGAAGATTCGCGGCGATGGTACGTGGGCTCAAGACCAGCCTTCTCTTCGTCGAGATACTCCGTCGGAATCTCTTCCTCGCTTCTAGCGAGGGATGGCGGCGGAGCATGCAGAACTGGAGAGGCGTCTGGTGGGGTTTCGTCCAACGGCTCAGTCGAGTCACGGCGCTCAACTGGGCTGTTGGTTTCGGAATGAGGGGCGGAGCCGCTGTCAGAATCGTCGGCACTGTCGTCCGAGAAAGCGCTATGCTGGGGGTCGTCGCTGTGGTCTGCTTTGGACCTGGTGCCTGGAGCGTACTCGATGACTGGCCGCGTGGATCTGTACAGAGGATGATTGACTAGACTCCCGAACGGCTTGGTCTCGCTCTCGATCCAGCAGCGGCCCCAATTGACGAGATGGTTCTGCAGCTTCTCGCTACCGAGCTCAGGCTCCTGGAGCCAGTCGGGCTCGACGAGAGCGAGAGTTTCGAAGTATTTGCTGATACCCTCGTCACCGTTCAAGAATGAATGATCCAGGTGGTCGACGACGTGGCTGCAGCTGTCGCCCACAGCCATGATGTTGACGCGGGCCTCGTCGTTGACCATGTACGGAATGACGTGCTCGAGCATGGTCACGATGTGCTTGCGGTTGTCTTGGTGGCCTGGGAATTGTCAGTCTACCTCTGGTCGCCAGACAACATGCGTGACTTCGGTCGACATACCTGAAACTAGATTGTGTTTCGGATCAATTTCGTAACCTTCTGAGATTCCCTCCGGGCTTGCGCGGTTGCGCCAGGTCTGCTGTGTCATGGCCTTGTTCTCGTACCAGGAGTACAGGAGCTGGCCTGGGTTGAGAATGATGAGGCCCGGCGTGGTATCCTGTATGGTCAGTAGCCGTTCGTTGGCGTTGACAGGAGCTGGGACTTACCTCGTCCTGGATTGGAAGCTTCGCCATGCCCTTCTCAATCTCTTGATACTTGTCGAAATCGTCGGTGCGACGAGACTGGCCGTATGCCGCAATCTTCGCCGCCAGTCCAAGCGCGGTACCCTCCTCCGTGCCGCCCTCGCCGGTCACGACGCGCCACGCCCAGATACCTGCGTCCTGCCCGCTGCTGCTGCTGCTACCGCTGCTGCCGCCGCCGCTGTCTCCGATGACGACCACGATATCGCGCTTCTTGCGCAATTGACTTACCTCAGTGCAGAGAATGGTCACATGTGGACCCGTTGGTTTGTACCGCCCGACGTTCCTACCGCCGACTCCGTCAAGGAACTGTTCTTGGATGTTGTATTGGGACGTGAGAAGGCGTGCGACCTCCTTGCGGATAGCCTCGTGCATGGCTTCCTTGCGCATGTCGTTGTCGCGCTCGTCGATGCTGTAGTAGTAGCCGAAGAGGCTGCCGTCGATCTTGTGTCTGAATTGGCCGTCCTTGTACTCGAAGCCGAGCTTGTCGAGAACTGCCTCGTAGCGGGGCTCCGCCGACGCGTGCAGGCTGCGGAACATTGTCAGTGTTGTTGTTGGAGGTTGAAGGTTGGAGGTTAGAGGTTGGAAAGTTGTAGGTGGAAGACGAACCAAAGTGAAAGTGAAGGCGTTTGTAGGCGGCAGCGACCGAGCGCGGGTGAAGTGAACTTGTGGTGTTTGTCGTTCCAAGTGAGGTGAGAGCAAACGCGCATGAGGAAGGAGCGACCTGCTTCGCCTAACTTCGGCGCTCTCTGATTGGCTGGCATGTGATTCTTGGCCAGCCCTCACCTTGTGCACCGGCGCGATTACGTCTTCACACATGGAGCAAGCTTCACGCGATGCGTGTGCCCACCATTGCAACACCCTTTAATCTGTATAACGAGCTGTCCCTGAAAGGACCAAGAAAACCTCTCCCCAGGACTTTCTGGCCTCTTGAGACAAAAAATGAAAAGGCGTGCTCAAGAAGATCTCGAGCGCTCGACAGAGCACCAGCAACATCATAAAAGCAAGCAAAGGGCTTTTGGTGGAGTATGCGTATAGAAAGGGTAGGCGGGTGCGTATAGAAAGGGTGTGAGGAGACTGGGGAGGAAGGACGAAGTGAGGACTTCTGAGTCGCTTATGAATGAGCAGTCTGAGGTTAAAAGGCGGGATGAAGATTCTCAAGATTGCAGAGGGAAGGAAGAAGTTGCGTCTAGAAGAACCGAGGAAGTGGTCTTGTGTGCTTGGTTGTTCGACTCAGTGATGGAACATGTCTACCACTTTCTGGAAATTTGGTGAGGATGGCAGTTGACTGTTGATCCGGAGCTCCATGGACTATACTTGATGCAACCCTGATTGAAGCGGACGAGCTTGCTCGTGTAACTGCTTCTGGTGGAATATGATCAGGACGCTGACTTCCGTCAACCTCGAACATCGCCTCTCCTCATCCTTCAATCTCCCCTTCTTCGAATTCTCCCATCCGTACGTCCTTGTGCGTAAGCTTCGTCCTCTCCACCAGCTCAGCTGCTTCACGCATCAAGCCCTCTCCCCTCCTTGCAAAACACCTCCCCTCAACCCCCTCCGCATGCCTCTCCGCCTCCTCCACCGTATCCAAAGGCTTCCCGCACCCCTTACACTGCATCAGACAAACAACCCGATACGGCAATCGCCTTTCATACCCCTTCAATTCCTCTCGCACCCTAGCTCCCACATCCTCCCTGAAGGCATGTGCAAAGCCACAAACTTCATCGGACCACGTACAGCGCGAACGAGTCCAATGTCGGCATTCTTCCACTTGCTCTCCGGCGCTGTGTGCTCTCCACACAATTGTGGGGAAATAGTTGTGGGCGTATGGGCAGGCTGCGGCGGTTTTGGGGCACCCGTTGGGGTGCTGGGCCCAGAGAGCGCAGGTTTGGGTTTTGGCGGGTCGCGGAGGCGTCCAGGATGTGGGTTCACGATGGTGCAGGAGGGAGAGTCGGTAGCAGATTTCCGCGCGGTGGTCTAGGAGTCGCAAGACTTGATTGTCGTGATTGTCGAGTTCTTGAGAGTTGCGGCGAAGCTGGGATTGGAGGCCTTCGATTGGAGAAATGTTCATGATGGATTCTCCCATCCTCTCGGTGGTTGATGGTGAATCTCCTTGAGCAAGGAAGCTTTCCATCGGTTTGGCAGAGCGTTTGCTAGAAGCAGTGGCGTAGCTGCAGGGCAAAGCTGTCATGCAATGCAGCCTGAAGCCAACGCCTGCGATTCTCCCGCGGTCTCTCGGCTCGTAGCATGCCTACCATCCGAAGGTGGCAACATACTTTTCCGGTCCGAATTCCGATCGTGGAATCTCACTCTCGAAAGTCGACATGACATGTCCCTGTCCCGACGATTCCTCACTCTCCTCTTTGATAAACCCACCTTCAATCGGAATAGATGTCCCAGAATCAGGATTCGTCCTCGCAGCTTCTTCATCATTCCCAGCAGCAGCAGTGTGCGTGACAGAATAGCTATTCGTAACCACAATCTCCCTCAACTGCGGCAACATTTGGCTTTCCCTCTCCGTCATACTATCCGCGAACGTCGTGGATTCCATTAATCGATAATTTAGAGACTTGTCCGGATCCCCGCCAGAATGTTGGAGAGTAGTGTTATTCGGATCGCGGACGGAAATTTCGGATCTCAGAAAGGCGAACATGACTCGTAATTGGGGGATGGATCCGAGGATGATGATGAGCCACATTTCCGTGTACGCCCAGATCAGGAGAGGATGTTCGGCGTAGGTGATGTCCGTCGTGGCGGTGATCAGTTTGATATAAATCGTCTTGATGATCCCAGCAATAGCAGCAATATAGCCCCCTCCCATCAAAGCACAAAGACCCAATTTCCGTCTCCAAGAGAGATCCAGAGACCAAAAGACGAAGATGGGGTAAGAAGCCAGGACGATATCGCTAGCAGCAGCCCACGATCCTTGCAGGAATCCAACTTTCGACGTCGTGCTCTGGAAATCGCAATTGCCAGGTAGATTCCGATTCCAGATCTTCGACACCGGATCACATTGCAGAAGGATCATAATCATCTGATTGACATTCAGAATCAGATTCGTGATCCAACTTCCATGAAGAATCCATTTCTTCCTGACATGGCTCGGTCCTTGCATCCTCAATAGTAACGCGACAACAGCAATTTTGGCAAATCCGATCGCAAAGAGGGCGACTATCTGCCCTATCCAGCCCCATTTACTGGCTTGAACGACATCGTTCGGAGTGAGGATATCGACATGGTTGCCCATGCCATAGAGAGCGCTAAGGGTGATGAGGATCTGGGCGACGAAGGAGGAAGTCCAGGCTATGAGGACCCAGAAGAGATCCCATTCTGCTTTCTTCGCCAGACGACCGGCGGAGTAGGCGCGCAGGATGACGGCGATAGTGGCCAGAGTAGTTTCCGTCCAGGTGATGCCTAGGATAAGAGTGCCGCGGCCGCCGTACGCATGGGCTGGTGGTCCGGCGACCATGTCGGTGGAAGGCCCAGCTACAAGGCGGTCTCTCTTTTCTCCGTCACGCTTCGCCGCTAACGGTACAGTCGTAAGATAGACATGAAGTTCGTCCGGAGCGGCAGATCGTCAAGTCCTTCTGATTCGGCAGTCGGCACGAAGAGAGAGGGATCGATGATGCGAAGGAAGGGCGTACAGCTAGGCGAACAGTAAGCAAAGAGCCTTCGTCCCGTTCTTTGTGGCATAATACTCGCCTCCAAGGGGTTTTGGAGTCGAGAACTTTTCAAGCTGTCGCTCCTGTGCAGTGCTACGTTGGTTTCATGCATGGATCCTCATTGGAAAACCATGGGAACCGTGGGAATCATGATTTCTCGAACAACTGATCTGTCGACTTGTATTGCCTCCCTCGTCTTGCTGAAACGCGGGATTGGAGATCCGGCCATTCCTTGTCAGCCAGTGTCGTACAGCCGATCAATCCAACACGAATAACACGTCGATTGTGCGATCTTGTGCCTCAGATAAGGTAGAACTTGATAATCCGCCCGTGCCGCCTTTCAGTCTCGCATTTTCGCCTCAATAACAGACTCCACACCTGCCTCGTGACTCCACACCTTCACAATCTCCAACCCTACAGACCCCAGCAATTCCTCCCATTGATGCCTCGTCCTCTCCATCCCAGACGCAAAGATCATCATGAGGACATCCATGGACGCTGCGCGCAAATCCGCGCCCGTGTCAGGTAAAACGTAATCATCAATCAGAATCCTCGAATACTTTGGATCCATAGCTTTGACCGTGTTCGAGAGGATGGCCCGACATTTCTTATCAGACCAATCGTGCATGATGTTTCGAAAGAAGTAAAGACGGGAGCCTCTGACGGGTTGCTCGGTGAAGAAGTCGTACGGCATGAGTTGGATACCTTTTGGTTTGGTTTGTAGGCCGTCGAAAGTGACCTGGAGGTCCTGAAGAATGAGTTTGCCGAGAAGGTTGGGGAATGATTGTTGGAATTTGGAGAGCTCGTGTCCGAACCCTCCACCGATGTCCACCACGAGGGCAGCATCATTGTCGGCTTTGAGGCCGTCGCTCAACTGCTCGATTGCTGGGTATATCTGGAACCATTGTGGTGCACGGGGATCCCGTCGAGCTGCCATGTAGTCGTGGAAGGCTTCTTTCTGTTCCTGGTCGTGCTTCAGGTATTCGAAAAGGGGCATGCCAAACGTGTATTCAAAGGGACTTCTCTCGCCCGGCCCTTCGGGAAATTGATGAAGACCTTCTTTGCGCTTCTGTTCCACGAGTTTCGAACCAACCGCAAACCCCAGATCTGTGCTGCTTTCAATCAGCGTCGTAGTTCAATTGAGCATCGACATGAGAACGGACTGGTGCTTCTCTCCGCCCATGAAGCCTTTGGTTGTTATGGCTTCCGTAGTGTCGTTGCTCGCATAGCTTGCATAGCCTGTTTCCTTGCATATGCCCTGGTACGTTACCAATCTCATGATCCGGACTGTCTGTAAAGTTAACGATGATAATTGCGAGGGAGGCAACTTTGCAGTGCTCGCGGGAACGTACTGATCAGCAGCTCATCGCAGCCTGTTTCCTGTGCCAGTCCAGCTGCAGTAATGTTCGAGCCTTTCATGGCGGCAATTGCTTGTAGAAGGCCATATTCGATCGCAAGCCGTACACAGAGATGCCCATTGATCTGATTCGCAAGAGCGACTGCATGTCAGCACCTGCCTCGGCCATCCAGCTACTGGAGTTGTACCTCGAATCTCATCCGCATCAACTTCTCGGCAGGCGTTTCGGCAGCGAGCCGCAGTTGATGGATTCCTTCCAGAAGACGTGCATGTGCAACTGCACCTCCGTTGGCTTCAGATTCGGCTGCGTGGTCTTTCAGTCCTTGCAAGATGTCTACGACGGACATGTCCACTGAAAGACGCATTTGATCTCTGAATATCGTGACCAATGGACTGCATTTGTTATCCTTCTTTCGATGTATTGCACGACCAGAGCAGACCTGATCCAGATAGCTTGCAATTTCGATAATTCGATCGATATTGCTGTGCCTCGTGGATGCATCGTGGATGTTTGTGTCTCGTCACAGCGCAAGCATCTGTGCGAGATTAATGGAGCGATAATTCCAATCAGTGAAGATGTGCATAGTTTAGCGTGGCAGAGCGTGTTTCGAAAGTTCGACGGTCACCTCTGGTCGATCTTTGCCTCGCCAACTGCTGCATGGGGGAAATGCTGCATATCACACGCAGCGCAAGTTCCACAAGGCACAGCACAGTGCAGGCAAGCAATTCGGCAGAATTCTTCGCATCGCTCCGCGCGCTTGTGGCCTGCCCCAAAACGACAATGGGAGTTCGGACAACGGAGATAATGTCAACTTCAGCAAATCCTGCTGATTGCACAGCCTGTGCGCAGTGGCACTTCTGTGGGATCATCTGAACCGTATTCTCTCGCTCATGCAGGCATCTCAGTCCTACATCGTAGGACTGCTAGGCTAGCATCACTACAGTATGTCTCACGATCCGAAGTATACCTCCACTTCACTCGAACCAAGTTCTGGACAGAAGTTCAGCGACTTTCCTGCCGCCCAGATACAACGAATGGCCGATGAGCGATCCAAATGGGTTGAGGCAACCGAGGGATACGAACTTGATGCCAAGCAGCTCCACGTCGACGACGACACGCAAGTCAAGACCGCCGACGACGATCACAATGTGCTCATCCCGCAACCGTCTGAAGACCCAAACGACCCTCTCAACTGGAGCTCTCGAAAGAAGAACACCGTCCTCGCTGTAGTTTCATTTCTGGCGTCTCTGCCAGACTTTGGGAGCAGTCTCGGTGCTGTCACGTTGATACCGCAGTCGTTGTAAGTAATGGCGCGTGCGTGCGAGATGCACACCACGCTGACATTGGTCCCGACAATGGTATTTGCCCCAAAATACGGTCCAACATAATCTTGTGGGAAACCTCTTCTGCCTTGGCGCTGGCGGTCTTCTCACCGTAGCGCTATCGGAGTACTTTGGGCGCTTGCCTGTTTTGCTGTGGTTCCAGCTGCTAGCATTCGGCACTGGTATCTGGTGCGCTGCAACCAAGTCATTCGATTCCTTTCTGGCTGCCAGGATTCTCAATGGCTTCTTTGCGATTTGTGCGCAAGCAGGTGGCCTCATGTGGATCAAAGACATGTTCTTCTTCCACGAGCATCCGCGCAAGATCAATTGGTGGTCTGGGGCAATCATCCTCTCGCCCTACTTAGGACCATTCACTGCTGCGTTCGTAATCTGGAGGCTAAATTGGACCTGGTGCTATTGGATATATTCCATCCTGAACGCAATCGGGCTGGTTCTGATTCCTTTGCTTGACGAGACGTATTACGATCGAAACCTGCCGGCGAATGAGCAGCCTGCGTGGAAGTCGCGTGTATGGCGCCTGCTTGGGGTGGAAAGGCATCCTCAAGGCACATTCCTTCGTTCCATTAGCAGGCCGGCAATCGCAATTACCAAAGTCCCAGTCCTGCTCGTTGTCGTCTACTACTTCGTCAATTTCGCCTGGATCATTGGCGTGAACGCAACCATCTCCACCTGGCTGACCACCTTTTACGGCTTCAACTCGAAGAATCTTGGCTTCTTCTATTTTTTCGGCATAACTGGTTCCATCCTGGGTGAAGCTTCTGGCCATTGGATTCACGATCTGGTCGGTTCCTTCTATGCTAAAAGACACCAAGGTCACATTGACGCCGAAGCCCGTCTCATCATCTGCCATCTTGCCGGAATCTTCATGGCGGTGGGAATCCTGGTGCTCGGGTTCGCTCTCCAATATCGCTGGCACTGGGCTTACGCTGCTGTGTTTGGCGGCATGCAAGTCGTTGGAATCATGATTGCTACCACGGCTATCAATGCGTACCTGCTGGACAGCTATCCAGAGGGTAGCGGTGAGGTTGGTGCTTGGATCGTCGTGGGCAGGACCTGGGGCGGATTCATGGCGACATATGTGGAGATCAATTGGGTGTTGAGCGCAGGTCCAGCCAAAGCGTTGGGAATTCAGGCAGCCATTACCGTTGCTGCGATGCTCATTCCCGCCTTCTTGCAGATGTATGGCAAGGAGATCAGGCAGCGCCAAGGTCCGATGAGGTTCCTGGAGGTGAGGCGAAGTGTATCGTAGATTTTGGCCGCTGTAGTCCAAGGAAAGAGATGATTCCGATGATGATGTCTTCTCTCAATGTTGTTCTGTCGGCGTTGCTGGCCTAAGGATCGTGACTCGGTATCAAAGCAGCAGGTCGGCTTAGCTAAGCAACCTGTCGGAACCCTCTGATGCCAGTGAATGGCTGACTGTTGATGATCTGCTGTGTTGCGATTGTGCAGGTAGTGGGAAAGCACTGAAAGAGAATTAGTACCGGCTCGGCTTCACGCGTGACCCCTGCTTCGCGTCAAGTTCGCGTGATACACCCGAGAGCTCGCCATTATTAGAAGGCACCATAATGCCGACAACGAGCGATTCCAGACTATTAAATATCGCAAGCCGTCAAACGAAGCGGCGCGCTGCCTTTGAAATGTTCCTTCGAGGCGCCACCGTTTTCCCGGCAGTCAAAGCAAACGACTCTGGACTCGTGATGAAGGCGGTTCCAGTCTGTTGGTGGATGCCCTACCGCACCACTCGCACTCTGCGGTGCATTTGCGTCTGGCCGTGAAAGAAATGACAACGAAGATGATGGTGGTGGTCGGGTAACGTGGTCATTTCATCGGCTCTCCTTCCCACGGCCCGCGCCGTTACTATGTTTGGGCTTCCATAACAGGTCAGTAATCGGTGATAGTAAGCATATTTTGCGCGTTCCATGTGTCCGAAGGTGATGCGAAGAAGCTGGGTACATCATGTGCGTACATGTACCTTACGTTGAGTCCAGTCGGTATGTGGTATAGAGTTGTAGGGGTCTTTTGAGCTTCGCGCTAGTAGACGGTTACTCCCGGAGAGCGCACAGGCCAACGCTGTGACCACAAGCTCGACCTCTCTCTCTCCCCAACGTCACCCCTTCAACACCTTCCTTAGCATTCTGTACCGACTGGCTGATCACTCTGCGTACCACAGAAGCTACGCTGGTGGTTCCAATCCGAAAGCTGCAAACCGAGGACCGGCATCGAAGAGCAGGGAGACACGATGCAAGGAGCCTCCTGACGACGGGATAAAATACATTGCCAGCCTGTTATCAATGAGAAGGAGGATAGTGTTGATGGGAGCTGTACGCTTGTATTCCGGTAGCGTCGTAGGATAAGAGTCGTATTGCCGGCCTGGAACAAGTTCCACTGGGGGGATAATACATCTCCTCGAGCTCGGTGTACGAATCGATATCGTGATAACATTTTGGAACCCTGCAATCGGGGCGAAGACTTTGCTCCATGCCGCAATGTCCAGAGTACAGACCAAGGCTGTTGATGCCCGTCGTGGGAAAGAATTCTCGCAAGTGCCTCGAGATTCCTGCTTGGAGCAGAATTTACTCGAGAGGGATATCAAGCTTTCGTTAGGCGCAAGACTCCATTACAAGAAACCTTCCAAGCTGCGCACAGTCCATTTCCTTCGCGCGTCGGCCTGCTCATCTCAGCAGACTCTTTCCCCGAGTCCCATCCCGTTCCACCCTGCCGAAGTCGCCCAATGATATCTAGAATTCCCAGAGAAACCATCATAGCAACTGATCACTCCCTTTCCCCTCTGCGATCGCACCACTCGCACTCCCCGCCGACGTTGTCTCCGGCGCCGTCGTGTTTCCCGCCTGAGGAAGCTTGCTCTCATCCGTCCCGTAGCCTTGTCCGGCCTCGATGCGTTGCTGCACCGGTGACTTCTCTGGTTTTGGAATAAGCACAATGCATTTCGATCCTTTCAAAAAGAGTCAAAACGCATCTCACTCACCATGAGTCTCTCTTGCCACGCCGGACGTGGGATCCACATCGGCATCCGCGCTAACATTGGGATGATCTCCCAGCTTCTGTTCGATCTTGCTCTTGAGTGTATCCATAATGTCTCAGATTCGTACCAGTTCGCGCTGTGGGTCTGTCTGTTGTTGGTCTTGTCTTTTTCTTTCAACAAACACGTCGGAGTTATAGAAGAAGCCCAGCTTCGCGGATGGAAAGAATGACGACATTTATCCAGATCTTTTCTGATGACAGCAACGCCGCGTCAGCGTGGGTCGAAAAAAAAGGCCACTTGCTATGGATGCCACGACACATGTGAGGTCGATTTAAAGCCGTCCAATAACCTCGGAGGGAAAATCCAGTTCGGGCGCAAGCGGCATCCGGAGATGGTCGAAGGTGTAGCTTATAGGCAAATGAAGTGTCCCGCCACATCCGCCAATAACAAGCAGAACGTAGGAAACGGACGTCCCTTTTTGCCACCAAAAAGTGGCCAGACCCAATCTTCGGGACGTTTCCTCGGAAGGCGAATTTGAAGACAGTCTGATCTGCCTTGCCGTGCCATGATCTTATCTCTCGGACAAGACATCAGCCTTCGCGCTCCGAAGGGGCTGTAGTCGCTCTCAATGTCCCGGGTACGCACAAGCACTTTTGCCCGGAGGGTGGCGTAAACGAAAAATGTCCCGTCATTAGAACCGCAGCTCCAGGACGCACAAAGCGTAATGTAGCCTCCAAAGAGAATAGCATTCCGGGAGTCTCCAGCAGGCAGGAGTGCAGAAGCGCCAAAGTTCACGGATCGGACAACGAGACAAGAAGATTCTTCTTCTCAAATCGGACCCTGTCCAGAAACCACGTGGATAGGGGAGAGAGCCGCCGTAACAGAGTAGATAGGTACCGTCCAAGCAGAAAAGTCTCGCGAGCTCTCGCTTAATCAGCGAGGTCGAGGGAAATGGAAGACCCTGGACCCATATTCTGCTGAGCTTAAAGGGATCTGAAAATTTCCCTACATCGTTGTGCCGCTAATAACTACCAGTGTCGATCCTTTCAGGGTTACACATTACTGTGCATGTCAGCTGTTCACGCTGGTGGTACGACAGAGAGAACGTCATCCGTACGTCTCGCCCCCAAAAAGGAGAGACCATGGGAAGGTTTTCTCCGTATTGTGCCAAATCTCCTTTTGCGGCGAATTGCCGAAGATGAAATAACCGCTCTTTCTCATTAGACATGATGCAGTCGTCTCCTTTTCCGTCTCTTCACGCTGCATCCGTCTCTTGACGGCTGCGTTGGACAATTTTCGCTCGCCGTCTTGTCTGTTACACCCGCTTTAGAAAACCCCCCCATCCATTGAGAAGTTGTCTCGACGTGTCAAGGCTCGATTATAGGCCGTTTCGGTATACCCTCATACCATTCTTTCTTGCTCCAGCTTGCCGAACCCCTCGAGCGCACGGTCGCACACACCTCCTTTCCTTTCCCCCTGGCACTACTGTTGAAGCGCAAGATCCAGTATGTCTGACCACGGCGATGTAGGGTATTCCGTGGACGCAGAAGTCAACAGCGCCTCGTCCCAACTGCGCGGTGATGCATACATGGAGGGTCCTGTGGTGTCTCTCGGGGGACCAGCACCCACTGGCAACGCCGCGCCATCGAAGTCTCCGCCATCAGTCGATATCGTGCTGGGACCTCCGGTGAGTGCTGTTGACAGGTGGCTCGAGCTGAGCTGTGCGGCGACGTGTGCTGCTTCCGGGGACATCTGTCTACCGTCCAGGCCGGGAGAACGGGAGCCTAGCATGTGATAGACTTGGTCGACGGTGCAGCCAATTCGCAATCGGGCCAGACACTCGGCGGCCTCGCTGTCGGATCCGCCCTGTAGGTATCCGAGCACCGCGTGGGCTCGGTCCAGTTCTCCTTTCTGCTCCTCATACTGCCGGCGGAGGTGCTCTCGGCGGGTCATGCCCTCTTCGCCGACGTCGTAGGAGCACGCGAGCGCTCGCGCGGAGCATCTTGTGCATGTCGGTCGGTTTCCACTGCACTAGAAGGCGAGAGGGAAGACGCGTCAGCAGAAAAGTGATGAAGACCGTGATAGAATGCTGCTTGGAGGATGCCAGGCTGCGAACATACTCAAGTCTTCGCGGTAGTTCCATCGTTCGATCTTACTTTGAGTTTGGAGTCTCTGCAGCTGGTGCATGCCGTCGCGATCTGTTGCCGTTTGGGCCGCGAGGACGAGGACGGGTCGGAGTCGTGACTGATGGACTGGCGGCGCTTGGGAGTCGAATGCTTCCTCGCTGGCCCTTGGTCGGAAGAGTCTCCGAGACCTCTAGTGGAGGATGGTCCGTCGCCGGCACTGCCCCTGCTCCTGTCATGGCGCTTCTCGCGCTCAGGTCTCATATTGGATCCTACGCTGCACGCCCGGTCAGATCGCGTCCGTAGAGGGAAGTCGGCTCACTCACCTGACGTTGTTGTTGGTCATGGAAAAAGGTGTGGCGAGGAAGTAGGGATGCAGGTGAGTAGGAAGTGATGGTGCTCAGAAGCCGCAGACGGCCCTTCCACATGATTCCGCTTCAAATATTACTTAGGAGTTGAAGGCAGCTTCCACTACTTATGTCCTGCAAAAGGTCGCTAATCGATCGATTGCTCCGCTCCATCGCTCGGGCTGGTCATCGTCTTGCGAACTGTCTTGCTCTGCCATTAAGGTGACATGCCTTGCGCAGAAGGTTGAGTGACGCAGGACTTGTTGGTTTGAGTTAAGGAGAGAGGCATGCTCCATCCGTAGACTGCACTCGTGCAATCCCCTCATAGTAGCAGTGGGTGGCGCCGATGCCTGCTCATGCCATGTCAGAGTCCGCTCCATCGAGCATATCAACACACCGATCCTCACCTTACAGTCAACACTCTAGAGCGTTGAGCGCACGACATGACGATGCCAAGTTCAGATGGTGAAGTGGGAGTGGGAGGTTGGGGAGTAGAAGAGGTGGCGATTATAGTGCTGCGGTCCCTATGTCGTAGTCCCTACCCCGCGAGCGACTCAATCGAGGGCCATTCGCCACGTGATTGTGCGATGTAGGAGATGCCATCGGCGATGCAAGAGATGGCCATGTCGTATGAACGCTTGCATCCATGCTGTGCATGGATGTCTCCTACTTCGCAGAAGGCCCCACCGTCGGAGAAAGGTTACTCCGAAGATGTGTCTGATTGGGTGTAGTGAGCATTAGCCGGAGAAAGCTCCGGCCGAGTTGGGCTGCCATCGGAAATCTCTCCGCCCGGGTCTGATGATTCAGCTTTCCGTCAGAGAGTGTCATTACCTTAGTAATCAAATGTTTTACCCACCTGCAAGCCCACTGCAGACATTCATCCACGAATTTAGAGTTTCACCCGCCCTTCACATGGTCCCCATGTGGCAGACTTGGCTTCTCGCACGTCGGATGCCACGGCGGTATTGTTGGGCTCAGTCGCACCTAGCTTGATGGTACGATCGAAACTGCGCATGCGCTCATGGCCGTGAACTCTAATGAGTGAAAGAATGCTTGCCATGTTAATGGACAACACAGACTGCACAGAAAAGAACATCCTCAGCGGCCACACAGCTCTATAGCATTGGCATTCAGAGCTATGGAGACGAGATCAACATCACATGCATCCGAGTTCTGGAAACTTTCATCGCTTTGATGAATGCGCGCATTCTCGACCTCGCACTTTCCCCTAGATTTTATACCGCCTCGCCACCACCGATGCTGATGACTGCGCTGCCTTCAGATCCGAATACGACGTCGTACTAGACGCGTTGTAGGCCAAGGAAACTTGTCTCACCCCAATCTTCCAACTTCCAACGCCGAAATTACCCCCATGTTTGGTTAGACCAGAAGAGCCCGCGCGTCCAGCCAGCCTTAACCTCACTAAAAAGGGTTCAATTCGTTTCCTCATCTCAAGCGTGATGCGGTGTACATAGCATCTGCCAGGGTTCAAGTTAGATTCCATCACGTTCGGCGCGACGCGAATAGCCTTGCTGCTAAGGCTTCAGCTTGGCTCTAGGGGATAGCACACGCTAAACGGACGGGCGAGAACACGGTCTGACAACTGGCAAGGGTATAAAGGACGATTCTCCCCAGCAAACGGACCTCGATCGTTCTTCATCAGTCATCGACAACGACCGAATCACCTATAAGGAAACAGTCAAGATGCAGTTCACTGCTACCGTCGCGATTCTTTTCGCTCTTTGCGCGCCTTCGTTCGCTTGGTTTGTATGCTTTCCCGATTCTTACTGAACTACTCCCCCAACCAATACTGTTCTCCTGACTAACACGTCACAGAACTGCCAACTTCCTATTGGAGGCGACTATGGTACTTGCTACGGCAACAATGGCGATTCTGGACGATACGCCTGCACCCAGGTAAGTCCTTCGGGAGCCACTGCGAATGAGGTCGCACACGACTAATCCGTTCGTCTAGTCGAACCCATGCAGGATCAAGCTCAACGGATGCAAACCGATTGCAGGGTCGCCATTGGCGAATTGTTCATAAGTCGGGAGTTGATTTCGACTCTTTTGCCCCAGGCAATAGCATTAGATGACAATGGCAATATCGATTTCTTGGCTTTCCAGCGGCACTCTTAGTCCCCGGTTTCCAAAAGGTCTGCACTTGGTTCGGAGGACTTTCTCATGTCTATTGACAGTCAGGTCTGGTTCGATGTCTTCTTGAGACTTGCAGTGAAGTTGGATGAGCAGACTCGGGTATGCGCGCGCGGGTAACGGGTGGAAGCATCCGAGCCGACTTTGCATGTGATCCTCGCCACGAGGACGAATTCAGCCCGCAAGCGTCGAAACTACATCTCTCGACAAACCATCTCATGCGGCGTATCCACAAAGCATACTTCTTGGTCTACTGTGGGCTTCCCTTGTCGATCGCTTCACTCGAGTCTTTCTTGACTTTCCAACATTGCCAAATGAAGTGCATCTCGGCCCTCGAGTGGTTTCCATGATGCAGCATCTGCCGTTCGACCGCACGATGAACCCAGAATTCGCCCCTCGGATGGTCGCAATGACTGATGCGGTCCGCGCAAGATGTTTCGGAGCCGCTAAACCGATGGGCGGGATTGCTCGCCGCCGTCCCGCAAACAGATACTTTTGCCGTCAATAGCATTGTTGCTCCTCAGGGGAATGTAGCTTTATGACGGTCCGACACTGGTGCTGGATGTTGACCGAGAAGCAGCGGTCGTCGCCTTGAAGGTATGAATGCATCTTGCTAACTTCAACCAGACACCATCGCATGCCTGGGCCCGCAGATTCCTGCCGATCAGGTTCAAGATGCAGATGGCCATCCAAACTGGCCTACCGAGTCCCTTCTTTCTATCTCCAGCGCATGCTCGACATTCACCTCTCCGGCTTGCGAATACCAGCATCTCTTAGCAGAATGCTCCTGGACGTCCTGGAAGGTACAGTCACACCAGGGCCGAGCTATCGTTATCGATGTGCTGACCGAAATAGCCCGGCTTGAGAGACTGGCGCAGGATGCACATTGAGGAATACGGATGGTCGACCTTCTTCGATGAGACCTCTTCGAGAAGAGAATACAAGGCGATAGTGCGGCGTCTGTGGGATGATGCTGAAGTGAAAGTGTGAAGTCAGGACAGGAATTCCAGTATCGACAGGCATTCTCAAAAATCAATCCCGAGAGGCCCGTGCTTTCTCCGTCCTCTCCAATTCCATTCCATTTGTTCATCATGTAACCAACATCCCTGACCTCTTCCACAACATCTTGATTCAACGTAAACGTCAACGTCCATCGAGAGTGGCGACGACATGGCAGTGACTGACTTGGACACCACTATCACCGCATCCCTCAGCAGCACCCGCTGTCCAGAACCCCATCTTCCCGCGAGCATCTTGTTCCCGCGCCACCCCTTTGAACATGCCGGGGACCACTAACAAATTCAGATTTCTTAGTATAACAAGATTGCGAAGAGCTCGAGTCCGGAGTATCTACGCTAAAATGCTCGCCGACGCATCGGAATTTGCCAATCAGCCGCGCCGGAAATGTTGGTCAAGCTCCATGATTGGCTGAAGAACGACTTTCCCTGAGAAAACTCGTCTGCAGCCCTACGTTGCTCAGCCGCGTGAGGAATGAGCCGAAGTTGTACAACAAGACCGTGGCGTGCCTCTGGAATATATCGACCAGCTCGCAGATATCATGACGCTTATTGGAGTCACAGATGGTTCCATGCTGTTCGCAGTGCGTTTACATCCAACTCCAGGGTGCTTCAATCCGATTGACGAAGCATTGGTGCATCTCGAGGCTCTTGATATCGAGGTCATGGACACAGCGAAGACCCTCCATGACTTTACTAGGATACGAATGACCTCCGAGCGAGACCTTCCAAGACCTGAGAAAGCTAGAACCGATGCCATGGTATTGGTCAAGTCTCGATCATTTCACTCCAATCCGGCCTTTAATTGCAAACTTGGACGAAGGCTGTCGAGCAACAGCTGTAGGACTGGTTGGCGGCATATGCCCTCTTGGCCTGGAGGTTTAAAGATAAGATTGTTCACCTCGTTGCAAGCATTCAACTCTACTTCGTATGGCTTGACAGGCTTCACTGGAGATCTAACTCTGAAATGAACTTTGCTCGAAATCAAATTGAACCGGCACACGCTCTTTCGCTCGCGGAACGCTACGTCGATCTTGCGCAGACGTCTTCGGCCATGCTCCTTGCATTGTACAGAGCAGCAAACTTCACGCCTTCACGGTGGGAGCCAACCTGTCCGCTTGTGTATACTTGATCGCCGAGAGGTGTCGAAGCTCAAAGGTTCGGCGGAGATGCGTCAGCCTGCTACAATCGATGAGTTTGGAGGGCGTCTTCGATCACCATTACACCGCCTCGCTAGTCGAGCATGTGGTGGAACAGAAGGGCGAAGAGCTCGAGCTTTGACCCGAAATCATACGAAAGTGGATCTGGAACCGAAGGATTTGCCGCAAAAGGTACGTCTTTGGGTTTCCGAGCTTCGCACTGATCTTGAAAATGGGATCGACTGGCACAGCTTTCATGTTTTGGACACAGGCCGTGTGCTTGCAAGCCGCTTTCTCGACGGCATTTGCCTATGAGGTTTAGTTCGTGGAGACGCTGTTCCAGGATCACGACGTCCAGTGAATACTCTTTTGTCGCCAGTCGCAGCCTCATAAACGAATCTGTGGTTGAACACCAATTGCTCTGGCCTCGACGACTTCACCGGCATATCTCCCGTCTCGGAGATGACCGGAAGTCAGCTGTCCAGCTCAAGAACCGGATGTGATCCCAGAGCCTCATTTCCTGTCCATCGAAACTCAGAAACAAGATCAACGTGCGAGCTTTCAAAGCCTCGAATACCGACATCCCGCCCAAAATACTCAGTCGAAGCGTTTTGATCGCCAGCACAAAGATCAGAATAGATATTGAACCGGTCAAAACTTTCCGAAATAAGCGATCCAACACCATTATCAGCATTGCACCTTTCTACTTCTATATGAATGCCTTCACTCGACGTGCGGGAAGAGGTCTGTCAAATTGAACAGGCTCAGAAAGCTGGAAATCGACTACTGGCAAGAATCAGCTTGAGCCAATTCCTTTGACCATACCGAGCAGTCTCGAGACTAAGTATTGCTCCCTCGGTCACGTGCTGATTCTTCGGGATAAAAGCTACTGAGAAGCTGTCTGTGATGACACGAGACATTCACAGTGTCACATGAAAGGGTACCCGCAGAGTGAAGTCGCTCAAGCATCACATGAAGATGATAGCCAGCTCTGCACATGCAAAAATAGAGTTCAATCTCGCGGCACTTCTTCTTAAGGACCTTCTCTCGCCCAACTCTCTTCTTTCAGAAATATCTACAACACCACTTGGAAACCGGAGCCGCATACCTGCGCGCATGTTTTCGACGAACGACACTCAATACGATTGATATGTTCCGAAATATCTACTACACCGCGTCGACACACGACCAGTAAGCGCAACTAGATATCTACACGCACATTTGCGACCATCGACACAGTCTGAGAGATACTAGCGAGGATAGTTGTCAACGAGGCGATGTCTTCTGCGAACACTGGAAAGCGGCGCGCCGAGGATGACGGTGGGGGAGAGCCAAAGCGAGCTTGGTATGATCTGTTGTTTCTTGACGGACTGATTACAACGTGTTAACATATTTGACAGTTTGCGCTACGGCAAGGTCATTCGCGTCAAAGTCACCAGAGACCCCAAACGGCCCAGGGTCCCGAACGAGGATGATGAGCGCACATTCTCTGTCCACAAGGACGTTCTCCAATGCTCCGAGTACTTTCGGGACTTGACGGCGAAGGACACCAAAAAGGAGGAACTAACACTGGAGAACATCGCCGATTGCTTTGCTTTTGAACAATATCTCGACTGGCTCTATCACGGCGAGATCGACAAAATTCATCATGGCGCTTCCAGCAAAGATCTCATGCCGCAGGCGATGCTTGACGGCTACATCCTCAGGACCATATGCAATCTCTTACTTCTAGCCGTCAAACTGGACGACACTGCGTTCGGCGACTACGTCTGGGCCTTCCTCATTTTAGACGAAGCTGCTTGGATGAACGACGATGCTTTCCGATACTTCCCTTTGCGTCTCGAAGAGGGAATCGTACTTTGGAATAGCCGCATGTGTAAGGGTTTGCGGTCCCGGATCGCCGACCTCGTGTTGCCCGGACTCAAGCGAACTGTTCTCTCGGCCAATTGTGACCGATGCCCGGAAGAATTGTACATTTGCCTATCACAAGCTCTTCCGTGCTCATACAAGGTCTACGTCGGGAATGATGACTCGCAAGAAGTCATCAGGGTGAATAATCGTCTGCTGCCAGTCGCCTCTACTCTTTTCCGGCGAGCCACGGAAGGCAGCCATGACGAAGAGGGAGCATGGATCATCCCCCTCGAACAACACACTCCCAAATGCTTCTATCGATACCTTCGCTGCGTTGAGCTCATGGAAGTCCACTATGAAGACATAGTCGACGCCCCATTCGAAGACCACAACGGCGTCCGACTGCCCGTGGCCGGAGAGACCCATCGAGAGCAATTGATGCATAACCTGTGTGAGATCTGGATGCTCGCCGAGCACGTAGACGACAAGTTGACAAGGGACGCCTGCATGCGGCATATCATTGACCTGTGGACAAACCACGGCTTCATGATTTCCTGGGATACTTTGCACTTCATTGGCAACGAAGTCCCCAAGTACTCGAGACTGAGGAAGTGGGCAGTCGACACCGTGGTACCCTCAATCACCACCGATGCTGCGGATCTCTTGGCCAAACTTCCAGCCGCGCTCCTGTCGCAACTTCTCGTAGCAGCTGCGGTGTATCTTCGGAAAGGCACCACACGAAAAGACCGCCTTGCTATGGTGCCGCACCTGAAGGACCTCCACGAGTACTGCGACAAGTAACACGCCGTTAGATCGACCAGCCAACACCGACAGCAATCTCACATCAACAAAGCTGCTCTCTCTTCCGGCGGACCTTTGAGGCATATCCGAGGAAAATGCAGCAACCGAACGAAATGCGTACTCGGCAGCACCACGACATCAGACCTTCTCCAAAAGCGAGCGGTCACCATAATTTCCCCAAATTGTTTCCCCAAAAGCACCGTGGCCATGCAATCTCAAACGACATGAATGAATGCACCAAGGCCCCGGGCGCGACAACCTCGGCCGAGAAGCATCTGAATATTCGAGGATGCTTTTCCGAAAACAGCATGCAAACAACACGGAGCCAAGCCGCAGGTCGATGAGCAGATGATCTAAGATTTCCAAGAAACCGCAAACCATCTCATTCGTACTGAAACCCAGCAACAAAAATCCACAACATCTTTCTTTCACCCTCACACAATAAAAAGAAGCGGAATAGGGAACCCAATTTTTTTTTTGCATCCAGCAAGAGCGAAAACATTTGCAATTCTGCCCTCTACTAGACACTAGCATTACACACTTCTCTCGACGACGGCCAAGAGCAAACGCGATCCTCATCTTAAATCTCTATCCAAAGAACTCGCGGGCTTCCTCCCAACATCCAACATACGAAAAAGAACATTGACTTCATTTCGTATTTTTTGTTTGGTCTCACTTCACTTCACTTCACTTCGCTTCGCTTCACTTCCTCTAGTAGCCGGAAGGAAGGTTGTAGCCTGGTGGGGAAGCTGGGCCGGTGGTGACGGGCTGGGCGGGGATCTTAGGGGTGGTAGATGGGCCGTGTCCGTACTGTGGATAATGGCAGATTAGTACTGACGTTGTCATGATGGATGATTGAGAAAGGATGAACTTACGCCAGGAGCGCTAGGACCAGACGAAATGGGGCCGGCAGGAGTCGAGCTCGTGGTGGATGGTCCGGGACCGTAGCCTGGCTGGGTGGAAGTCGAAGAGATGGGGCTGTTGGGGATGGTGTTCGTGGTAGAGTGGACAGTGGTGGTGGGCTTGCTCTGAGTTGGGCCGGGAACAGTAGCAGTGTTCGAGCAGGTCGTGACGGGAACGCACTCGGTGGAAACTGCAGTCTGCACGCTGAGAGTGTAGCTCACGTAGTCGGAGGTCGAAGTCTCACGGACTGGCACGCTGGTGGTGACGGTGTGGGGGACCTCGGTGACTTTGGTGAGGACCTTTGGAATCTGGGTGAAGACGACGGAGGACGACTGGACGGTGTCGTAGTCGATGGTGCTTGAGATCACTGGGACGGTGGAGGTCTGGCAGATGGTGGTGAGGCTCCAGCTTGTGACTCGGGCAGTCTTGGTCTCCGTGATGGTGCGGGTCTCAATGTACGACGATGGGACTAGCAATCGAGTTAGTTGTGTGTAGAGACATTCCGCTTCGGCTGCACGTACTCAGAGTGGTCTCATGGACGGTCTTCGTAACCTGCGCAACGCTGGTCTCGGTCTGGAACTCAGTCACGGTAACCTATTCATGTCATTAGCTTGAGACTTCGAGGAGGAAGGGGCTACCCATACAGTCGTCTCCTCGCCAACTGGCACAGTCTTGGTGTTGTAGTGAGAAACAGCACGGCAGGTCTGAGTCGTCAAGCAAGCAGGAGCAGTTGTCGTTGGGACACCGGGGGTGGTGGTGGTGCTCGAGATTGGGCTTCCAGGAGTGGTAGAAGTCGTGCTCTCGATGGTGGTGCTTGGGATCGGGTATCCAGGAGTAGTAGAGGTCGTGCTCGAGATGGGGCTTCCAGGAGTGGTAGAGGTGGTGCTCTCGATAGTGGTGCTTGGGATCGGGTATCCAGGAGTGGTAGAGGTCGTGCTCGAGATAGGGCTTCCAGGAGTGGTAGAGGTGGTGCTCTCGACGGTGGTGCTCGAGATGGGGCTTCCCGGAGTGGTGGAGGTCGTGCTCTCAGTGCAGCTGGTGCTCGAGATCGGACTTCCAGGAGTGGTAGAAGTCGTGCTCTCAATGGTGGTGCCAGGAACGGTAGAAGTCGTGCTCTCAATTGTGGTGCCAGGAACGGTAGAAGTCGTGCTCTCAATAGTAGTGCTCGAGATCGGGCTTCCGGGAGTGGTGGAGGTCGTGCTCTCAATGGTGGTGCCAGGAACGGTAGAAGTCGTGCTCTCAATAGTAGTGCTCGAGATCGGGCTTCCTGGAGTGGTGGAGGTCGTGCTCTCAATGGTAGTGCCAGGAACGGTAGAAGTCTTGCTCTCAGTGCAGATGGTGGATGGAGCCGGCGGGACGGTAGAGTTGGTTGAAGCAATAGGAGCTGGTGGTGGCACCGAAGAGGTGGAAGGCTTGGCACCATATGGAGGCACCGAGGAGGTGGTCGCGAGCGGCCCAGTTGGAGTAGTGCTGGTGGACTGCCCTGGAGTACCATACCCTGGAGGAAGAGCGTATCCTGGAGCGCCATAGCCCTGCTGTGGCATAGCCACCGCAAAGCCGGCAGAGAGTGCCACGAGGGCAGTAATGTATTGCATTTTCGCTATCTTTCTTCGCAAATGGATTCAAAGGAATGTCGTGAGAAACGTTCTCGTATCAATCAGAAGGATGGGGAAAAAATGACTGTAGTAAGTGAAGAGAAAAAAGAAGGTGACGGCAACAGTCCCGAAGAAGTCGTGAAAGAATTGCTGATGTCGCTGCAATGTTTGAAGATGCTGAAGGGAAGATGTCTTATAGGTCTATGTTAGCTCCCCCTTTCCCAGACGGTCCACTTCGGGCAGAAATCGGATGTCTCGTAAACAGAGATTGATGCTGATCTGCAGCGATATACAGCGGTGTGTGGTCATTGCGTGATTGCTTGTCATTGTACACTGGTTCTTTAGAGATCTGCGACGTCAATCACTGCGGTGAGTCTTGTTGCATTCCCGGGACGAATGCTTTTGGATCTACACCGGATCAGGCCTGATTCCTCCATACATACCTCGTTCCTCTGGCTGCGTACAATATGCATACCTCCCGCCTTCCGGAGGGTAGCCGAGACCAGTGACGCTCATGTGCTCGTATTATAGACCCAGCCTAGAATCGCATTGCGGTACGCCCTGGCGCGGAGGAGAGAAGGATGTCCAGCTCGTGAGGATGAAGCTCGGGACATCACTAAGGGTCAGCAATACGAGGGGATATAATGAGCCGGGTAGCCTTCTTTCCGGACGCGCCAAGAGTCTGCTCTATTTCATGTGCCCTGCGATGTGGAGTCGAACTTTTGTTGCCATTCTGCCCTCGGCGGACGGATTTTAGATGCGTGACGAGATGCTCCAATTGCAAAATTGAATCATAAGAGATGAGGTCCAAAGTAGGAAGTCGGATCACACCCATACTAGCGGCAGACCAGGGTCTCGTGTGAATGCCTCAGGCTCAGAGCGCCTAGCTCGTATACTTTCGTTGATGTGTCAACTCGTATATTTCCGAAACGCGTGAGAGCAGAATCATCAGTCTCTCTTCGTATCATCCCCATCATCATTTCTGCCCTCGAAAGCGGACGAGTTTCCATTATAGAACTCAGCCTGCCTCTCTTCCCCCTTCAATGCCCCAGCGCGCTTATCAGCGAGCGTCTTGACCTTGATACTCGCCGAAGATCCGCTCATACTGCTGTCACTTGAGCCTGACGGCTCCAGCCTCTCAGATGAAGCAGATTGTGCATTCGCCGTGGGCGGTGCACCGAAGCCCGGAACGTTGGACAGCAGCGACGAAGCTATGCTAGACGCTGTGCTGGCGATGCCGTATGCGGTGTGGAGAGCAGAACTCATGTACCCTCGTCCACTGCCAGAGTAGGCCTCGGTGTAGCCACTGATGGGCACGAGTACGAGCGTGGCCGTGGGTGTTAGACCAAGCTCCGATACCGTCTGGTGCTCCTCGGAGATTTCGATGCTGCGACTGGGCTGCGGCGCCAGAATTTGCTTGAACGTGAACGGGACATCAGCAGCTTCTTTAACTCCAGACTCGATTGTCGTCTCTTTAATCCAGTCCCTCACATTTGTAGCCAGCGTAGCACTCGGCTCAAAACGCCCCTTTATGGACGAGCCATCAAAGAGACGAACCTGTAATGAGCACATGCCGCCGGCTCCCAATCTGCGCTTCGATGCAGCATCTGCTGAGGGTGACAAGGGCTCGCTCGGTGCCCCTTGAGGCCGCAGAAACCTCGACTTTCGCTCTTGCTTGTCGGCCTCGATCTGTGCCAAAACTCTCTCCCGATCCCGCTTCGCCTCGTCTTTGCGCTTCTTCTGTTGCACAATCCAGTCTCGCCGAGCTTTCTCCTTGTCAGCCGCATCGCCCGTATCTTTGCCTTTGCCTTTTTCTACATGCGCCGCATGAGCCTCTTCGGCTTCTTTCCGTCTCCGATTGGCACGAGCTATGCGCTCTGCTTTCTCTGCTGCTTCCTGTTTGGCTTTCGCATCCTCCATCTGCTCGGCGCGATTGGGAAACAATGATGACATGTTCGAAGACGATGATTCTTGTTGCGGCGTCTCGGTTGTGTCTGACGCCTGAGGAGCGTGTGGTGGATTTCTGCTAGCTGGTGTATGTATAGCCTCTGGTGCTGCTGATACAGCCGGTGTGCTGGCTTCCGCATCCTGTCCTGAAAGTCGCGCTGCTTCCGTTGTCGCGGCGTCTTCTATCTCCTGAGATCCTGTTGGAGGCCCTCCACGCTGCTCTTGTGCATCTCTCATATCGTGGAATTCGTTTCGTGTTGCGATCGTCCCCTCTATGCCCAGAGCCTTGGTTATCCTGGACAGCCATTCCTCTCTACCGACACCTGATTCAACCTTTTCCAACACCTGTCCCTTATCTATCACCACAAACATAGGCGCCTTGTTGATCGGACAGAAGGCATTGAGGAAGTTCGCTTCTTTGCTGCCAAATTCAAGGCGAAGCACTACTGCTTTGGACGCAAACACATCGCCGATGGTAAATGGTTGTGCTCCGACGGAAACAGTACGTGCAGACTGCCCGAGCCATTCCTCTTCCCATACACGCGATTCTTCGGTTCGCGGTTCGTGGATGAAGCAGGCTACCAGCTTGCCTTCACTGATAGCCCTGCTGATGCCGGACTGCAGGTCGCCGTCATGGAACATGGCGTATGCCCTTCGAGGGGATAAAGAAGTTGTGAAATCGGAAGGCTGTGGCGAGATGCTTAAGGTGTAGGTCGTTGTGGAATGTGAAGTTGGAGCAGGAGGACACTGTGCCTGTTCCTGACTGAGGTATCGGTAGGGCTGGTCGCTAGAACGTTTTCCCGGGGTCGGCAAGTGAATTCGCCGTCTGTAGTCTTTTGCCCATCGTCAACACGTGCTTTTTGTCAAGCATGACCCCATTGCATCCTATTGTCTCCATCTCGAATCTCAAGAGCGATAATCGTTACTGATATAAGTGTGCGAAGATCTTCGTGACAAGTTAACAACCGATAGGCTGCCCTTCAAGCTCACCCTCGAAGAAGACTCGTTTCAACTCGCTGATACAGACTCTATAGACCTGCCGAGACTGCTTGCTCTGGACTGGCGTCTTGATATACACATCTGTGGTCTATGTCTGGCCTTGACAGATTCAAAAATGCACTGCAAGCTCCTCCTGGACATACTCCCAGAGTAGCTCCCTCTTCTTAGGGTCGCGGCTAGCCTTGGATCCTTTCCCAGTGATTCATGTATCGGTTGGTACGCGTCTTCACAGGAATGGGAAAAGTTCTCATGTCGAATGACAAATGACAAGGGCCGTGAGACGGCAAGTGCTAGCGTTGGCCGTTGCAGCCTCGGATTAACAGCTGTGGATGCGAACGCCTGCCCTGTGCTTCTTGACAACAACATTACTCGTGTGCCGCGACGGACAGCACACATGCCGGGAAAATGATCCAGCGTCACGGGACACGTGGCTAAACGAAGGCCTAATTGCGTCGACAATCTCGAGACTTCCTGCTGATCATTGTGATGCAGAAAGATCATCACATCGGAGCCTGGGCTCGGCTGCCTTGGCTATGGCAGGCCGTCAGACTGTTGACGCAGTCCTGAGAGTCGATGTACCCATTGACGCGAATGTCGTCAGACCGTTGACGCAGTCCTGAGAGTCGATGTGCCCATTGACGCGAATGTCTTGAACAACGATGTCAGACACTCTGGTGGCTCACTATGCGATTGCTTGCGCAAATGATGACAAGCAAATGGTGGCCTCTGGTTGAAGTCGCAAGGGAAATTGCTGACCTGCTTCAAACTCACACCGACATCGCGAGATCGTGAACCAGACCGCGATCTGTTGTTCTAATGATAGGTGTAGAGAACTACGCAAGGATCCAGTGACATTGCCACAGATCATTGAGACCACCGCGCTAAGTATCATGTAGACGAACTTACGAATAAATTTCGCTGTCGGTCACAAGGATGAACGACGCAAGGTCGATCTCTGAAGATGGGATACGTCTCATGCCCCGCCAGGTGCGCGAGGGATACCACGCTCCGTACGACAGGTCGTCCATTGACAAGCTGATCCCACAGGTTGCGTGATGAGCAAACGGACGTCCCAGTGATCGTTGTGGATGAGGCGCTCGGAAAGTCTCGTTCGAGGGGCAAATGGGATAGATGTATTGGTATCGTGTTCTTCGAGTCTGGTAGCGGCTCGTATGTAGTCTTGCAAATTGATGATTTGAATTGTCTCCATCTTTCCGCTTAGATTTGAGTATCGAAAGTCTGCGTCAGCACGAATGAGGTGGTTGCAGTAGGCTCGGCCGAGACCGAGAATGGAATAATGGAACCTGGAAGCATTCACTTCGGCTGACCGACCCCGCATGTGGATGTGGATGAGTCAGCGGACACCGGTAGGGCTGGGCTGTGTGGCTGGCATTGGTCCAGCCCCGACTGTCACACAACAGCTACATCAACTCTATCTTACATCTTGTCTCTTGAAAACAGTCAAGATCGGCTGGGTCGTTGCCAAGAACACGAATGAGTCCCGTCGCAAGATGACCTCGGAGGAGCAAGCAGAGGATCCCACGCCAACACCTGCCAAGGATGCGAAAGACACGAAGGACACGAAAGATGCCAGAGACTCTCCGGCAAAGCGCAAGAGCTCGGAGGGGCCGGAGAATGGGGAGAGCAAGAAGAAGCGGCGGAAGGTCAATCATGCCTGTGTATACTGTCGGAGGTCGCACATGACATGCGACCTGGAGAGGCCGTGCGCGCGGTGTATCAAGCGCGATATAGGGCACCTGTGTCATGACGAACCACGCGATCCGCCCAAGAGGAATAAGAGCGAGGTTGGAGTAGCAGATATTGCGCCTGCGCCGGGCGAGGGTGGAAAGGCAGCGGAGGCTCCGACAAGCAACACAAGCAATACAAGCAATGGGGGCGTGCAGTATGCTCAGAGCAACGGCAACGGCAACGGCATCGGCATGGGAACCGTGAATGGCGCTGGAGGAGGACCACAGCTGGCACAACCGCAGCCCGTCTCTCCCACGAGCATACAGAGACCCGCTCCAAATGCGACCAATCTCCTCCAGAATGACGACTTCAGTAACAGTGGTGTACACAACCAATTCCAGGACATGCACCATCTCCATCCGAACTACATGTTCAATACCTCCGAGGTCACAAACGAGTATAACTTGCTCAACGACTTCCTCTCGTCGTCTCTCATCGACGACGGCGGCATCTACAACAGCGACGAGACAGCCGCGCTCTTCAACGACCCTCTCTTAACGACAATCTCCTCGAATGCCTTAGCAACATCCAACATTGGCGCTCCATCAACCAGCAACGACCAAAACCAATCCACCCTCCTCCCACCACCCCAAACAGCAGCCGGCCAAGAAATCTCCCGTCCCTCCTCGACTTTCCCAATCGACTCCCGCGCCCGCGACAAATTCTACATGACAGCCGCGGATCCCGCCGGTCTCGAGAGCGCCGAAAACCGCCTCCACAAACTCCTCAAGGCAAAATACGACGCCGGAATGCTCAAACCCTTCAACTACGTCAAAGGCTATGCCCGCTTAAACCAGTACATCTCCAAGCACCTCAACCGCGAATCGCAACTCCGAATCCTCAAACAATTAGACCGCTTCCGCCCCAAATTCCGCGAAGCGATGCAATCACTCACGGACATGCAACTCATCCTCGTCGAAATGTGGTTCGAGCGCTCCCTGATGGAGTACGACCGCGTGTTCGCCAGCATGGCCATTCCCGCCTGTTGCTGGCGCCGTACCGGCGAGATCTTCCGGGGGAACACCGAAATGGCGGAACTGATACACGTCCCTCTGGACAAACTACGCGACGGCAAACTGGCGATTCATGAAATCATCGCGGAAGATTCGCTGGTGAGTTACTGGGAGAAATTCGGCGCTATAGCGTTTGACCAGTCGCAAAAAGCTATTTTGACGAGTTGCTCGATCAAGCGGCCGGGCCATGATGGGGATGGGGGAGAAGGGGAGCGGGCGGAATCGGTGAGGTGTTGTTTCTCTTTTACGATTCGCAGGGATGGGCATAATATGTGAGTCTTGACCGTTTCCCCTTTTTGCCACAAGCTGATGAGAGTGATGCTAATCGCTTTCTCTGTCTTAGTCCCTCTCTGATTGTAGGCAACTTTCTGCCCATTCGGCCTCATGGGCAATCTCCTTCCTGACGACATGAAGCCGAACTTTCTTGCCTGCATGCATGCATGTCCTCTTTGCGGGAGGCGTTTTCTGGATCTATTAAAAAAAAAAGGGGGCGCTGGCATTATACATTTTCATTATTGGCGCGACGACTTCCATGCATGCTTTTTTTTGGGGGGGGGGGGGGGGAGGGGGAGGGCAGCGATTCCGATGCAAGGCCTGGATCTATCTTTCTTCTTCTTCTTCTTCTTCTTCTTCTTCTTCTCCTGCTTCTTCTTCATCACGATACCCTGGCAAAATTCGCTTCGCTTTCCTTTTGTCATCTCAATCTCATCACGAAACGATTGGATTATTATTACGGCGAAGAAGTAGGAGGCTAATGTACATACATACACACAGCAGATCTCTTGTTGCGGCCTATAAGGCTATTTTTCCCCACGAAAGATCAGATTAGTTTTTTTGGAAGAAAAGCTGATATGAATGTCTTTCGTCTTCAGGATATCTGTACACACCACTTCAGCCTGTTCGGAGCGGCGAGAAAAAAAGCTACTCATACTCATACACATAACAACCGCTCCATCAAGGCCATTCCTGCTCCATCTCCCCCCTCCGCCGCCTCTGCCCTCCTCCCCCATCGCCCTTCTTATCCCTCTTATCCCGAATCCCCTTAATCCGAACCCCCCTCGTCCGCCCTTTAATCTCCGCCCTCCCACTCCCGGGCTCATCCTCCAGCCCGAAATCCTCGCTCCCGGCGGCGGCCCCCGTCTTGATCATCCTGCCCGCCTTGAATTTAATCTTCCCGCTCCTGCCCCTCTTCTCATCGAGATCCACGGCCCGATCCCCTGATTTCTTCGCCGCCTCCGCGGAACGATCCTTGACGACGACATTCCTCGGGACGTGCGTCTTGGCCCCGAGAGCCCACAAGTCGCCCCAGGAAGACTTCCTCGCGTCGCGGAAAGCCTGTTTCGAAAAGCTGCGCGGGACCGTCCAGCGTTCTAATTGCCCGGCGGGGGTGCAGAGGTCGAGAATCACGTGGCCCTGTCGCTTCATGGGAGGGAGGATGGCGCGGGGCAGGGTGCGGCCGTCGAAGTCGGCCGGGTCGGTGAGGTCTTCGTAGCCTTTGAAGGCGATGGCGGTGGTTTGGGTGTTCTGGACGGGCCGGTTGTCGCGGCCGCGCATGAGGCTGAGGTAGGAGAATTCGACGTCTTCGTGGTTGCGGCCCTTGGTGGAGAAGAGGTTCTGGAGGAAGAGAGGGCGGTGGTAGCGTTGCGGGAAGGAACAGATGTCGCGACGGCCTTTGACTTGGCCTTTGGGGATGTACAGGGGGCAGGAGGTGTGGTTCGTGCAAGGGGCGATGATCATGCCTGGTTCCTTGGTGACGGTCGGAGCGTTTTCTTCAGTCGATTCGTCCATGGATCTTCGTCCTTTTTCCAATCCCGGTGAAGATATGTGGTTGTCGAGAAGCATGTCTCGGGCTCCAGCGATCATTTCGAATCCTCTCGAAACACCCTTTTCCAGCAGGAGCAGAACACCTCCATCGTTGGACAATAAGCTCCAGAGATTCTGAACATGCGTCTTCCGCAGATAGTCCTCCCTCAACGGCCAGAGCGTGTGCGGCGCAATCACCAGGTCGAATTTCCCCTTGTGTTTCTGCTGCTCCGTATGCACGTAATCCGGAAGTCTCGGAACAAAAGTCGTGTTATCGAAGAGTTTGCTCACCCGTTTCTCCAGTGTCTTGGAGCCTACGAGCACAGTGGCTTTGCCCGTCGGAGTAGAAGCTCCCTCTCCGCCAACCTTTCCATCAACTTCAGCGAGAGCCATGGGCGATTCGTCTCCGTGGCCATCTTCGTGCATGCGCTCCCATTCGGCTCTCAGCACTTCTCTGACAGCGAGTACACCAGCGCCAGCACCACCAGCGTCCAGGATCCTGAGTTCTCCAGCTTCAGCTTTTCGAACAAGGTCCTCTGCCCATTCGGTCCCCAATCTCTTTCTCGTTTCAACCAGGACACTCATGACACTGCTGTAAATTCCAGGCATAATGGCGCTCATGTAGACGTCTGCTTCGATTGGGCTCATTTGGCTCTGATATGCGTCGAGAGCGATGGGTTTCTGCTGCATGGTTTTGCCCCGCGTAGGAGTGGAAGTACTGTAAGGCAAGCCAGGGCCACCGAAGATGCTGTGTGCCTTGTCGGAGAGATGCACCGTCGAGAGATTCGCGAGCATACTCGTGACGGGCTTGACGAAGGCGGTGGAGGGTATCTCGAGGGTCGAGGGGGAAGTCGTGAAGCGATGCGCCGCCGTCAGAGGGTGAGTCCGCTGATATGACTCTTCCTGCTCTTCCCCTACTGCAGTCTCCGCCTCGTTGGAGCCCTCTCCTCGCAGCAGCAGCTCTCGGATCTCCGCATCAACATGGTCATCTCCAATCCCGACCTCTTTCTCTCCTCCGTTCTCCAGTTCCACTGCCCTATCCCCTCCCTCCTCCACCTCGAATTCCACCTCTTCCAACCCCCCTTCCCCATCCTGCCGCAAGAGCCCCGTCCCCGAATCCCCCTCTTCCTCGTCAATCCATCCCACCTCTCCCTCTCCTTCCTCCATCACCCGCTCAAGAACCCTAACATCCCCAAACAACCTCTCATGAACCCTACGTTCCTCCTCCCCAAGAACAACACCCGGAACAGCTCCTCCCCCAAAGAAATCACGAATCCTCCGAACCCTCTCCTCAACCCCCAACTGATAGTTCGCTCCTTCCTCTTCTGGCTTCTTCCCCTTGACCAAAACCAACCCGTCTTCCCCTTCCCTCCCCTCCCCTGGCTGCTTCCGCAGACTACACATCTCATCGATGACCTTCCTCCATTCCCCCGCTTCCAAATTTCCGGACTTATACAGGTCCTCGAAAACTCCCACGCCTGCGAGATGGGAAGGTTCGTTGAAGTTGGATTTCTCCTGGGCTTGTTTGCGTCCATGAGGGTCTTTGGTAGGTGGTCGGGGGGATCCTGTCTTTGTTGACGCGTTCCTCTGCCATGGTATCCCTCCTCCTCCTCCTCCTCCTCCTCCTCCTCTTGATACAGCTTTCGTAGCAGTAACCCTTCCAGCACGAGCAAGTTGTTTCCCCAATATCATCCCCCTTAATCGACACGTCGCGCAGAGGGGTGTGTGTAGCAGCAGCATCTTGTCTTCCTCTCCCTTCTCACTCCTGGCTCTTTCAATCTCCAGTCCTGCAAGCAAAAGAAGATGGAGTGATATGGATGGCAATGGGAAAAGCACACTAGGTAAGGTAGACCCAGGAGACCTCGGCACGTATCCGAACGGACCCATCTCCATCCAATCAATCGTCAGCGATTTCGAACTTTCTCTAGCTTCCGATTTAGAACAAGCTTCGGCGGGAACGCATCACGTGCACCCTCGCCTCCAACCCCACACCCACACGTCTTCTCGAACATCTGGATTCTGGAACACACGTTTAACGTACCTGGTCCACAAGCCGAACGCTTCCGGCGGTACCAGGTCTTTGGATTATGCTCAAGTCTCAGATCCCATCTTCAAGATCGGAAACCATGATTGAAGCTCAGACAAGGAAATGGGGATCGAATAATAGGGGCAAACCAATTTGACATTTACAGAAGCAGTCTCATCCTCGGTCCATAGAGCAGAGAGAATACAGCCAAACCAGAGCAGAGCAGTCCGCCAGTCCGCATCAGGTACCGAAATACCTTCAGTCTTCCTCCACCAGCGACGTGCTGAAGTCGATCGGATGCTCGCTCAAAGTTCGCACCGTCCCTTCCAAGATGCTCTTCTCCTCTCTCCTATCATTAAACCTCCCCGGACCTCCCCTTCACGTACCGAAGCCATAATTAACGTCCTCCCAAAGCACCAAACAGAACGCAGCAAATATGCCCCATAGCAAAGCCCCAACAGCAGACACGCACCAAAGAAAAGGTGAAGTAAAAAAGCAAGCCCGGGATGTTTTTGTGTCGCTTGATTCGTTTTCTCATCGTCTTTTGCCGGGCGGAGGGTGGTGATGTCGAGAGTAAAGAGAAGTCGGTTGGCCTCATGAGCCTGCAGGTGAATCCGGTATCCGTTTCTTTGCTTGCCAGTTTCATGTTGAAAGTCGGATACCAAAAGCCCTGCCGAGTGACACTGCCAGAATGCTGCATGTTGCTTGCTCGGTAGCATCGCTCTGGCTTTTCCCCAGGTCGCGTGATTTTGAGCGAGCCTCTCCAGAAGAGGTTCACAGATCATGCCGAGGAGAAGAAGAACGAACAAGCCAGCCATGTACTAGTGCACCGATACCGATATGAAAGTGTATCTCCGGGTCCCGAAAGATCCAGAATCAAAACGCATACAGCTGCCGCCGCATCGCTTTGTCGAGTTGAAATCGTGGGTGACGACCCTGCCATCCGCATTCAGGCCGTTCAGTAGTTGTTGTATCCGGACTGATCGGCGCCACGCTTGCTGGAGCGGAGTTGCCTGTGTGCAGAAACGAGATGTTAGTTACAGTCTTCTGATCCCCTCGCGCCAATTGTAAGTTCGAACGCAGAGGAGAAGGCGCCTTACAAGACGTGGAATTCGAAGGCAGGTCGTGTGTATGTTTACACTCACATTCCGGTGCCCTCGGTCTTGGACTGAACGGGGCCGCGGCGGTCGCGTGAGAGCTGGGCCGTCTGGCCGCCAGTAGCCTGACCAGTGCCGCGGCGGCCGGACTTCTCCTCGGGCTCATCGCCGCCGGCCTGGTTGCCCTGGGCCTGGGCGATGGCCTGCGCATTCTTCTGGTACTTGTAGACGGTCCAGTCGAAGACGTAGTCGTACTGGAAGCCCTCGCGGACGAAGAGGTCGCGGAAGATCTTGCGCAGGTACGAGTAGTCGGGCTTATCGTCGAATCGCAGGCTGCGGGTGTAGTTGAGGTAGATGGCGAACTCGTTGGGGAAGCCGCGGCAGAGGACCTCGGTCGGGGTGGTCATCTTCTTCTCCATGATGCGGTCGTACTTCTGCTTCTTGGTGGCCGCCTTAAGACCCTGCCACGGGAGGGAGCCGCGGCAGAAGTAGAGCATCACGTAGCCCAGGGACTCCATGTCATCACGGCGGGACTGCTCTGAGGGGATGTCAGTATGATGGAGAAAATCCTGGATCGTATTGGAGACGTACCGACACCCAAGTGGGTGTTGATGGAGGCATAACGTGCAGTACCAGTGAGGTTCTTGTTCTCACGGTATGGAATGTGGAAGTGAGTCTTGGGGTCGCGGTACTTCTTGGCGAGACCAAAGTCGATGACATTGACCTGGTTGCCGCGCTTTCCGATGCCCATGAGGAAGTTGTCCGGCTTGATATCACGGTGAATGAAGGACTTGGCGTGGATGTACTCGATGCGGGAGATGAGCTGGTCGGCGAGCAACAGGACGGTCTTGAGGGAGAACTTGCGGTTGCAGAAGTTGAAGAGGTCCTCGAGGGATGGGCCGAGCAGGTCGAGCACCATGGCGTTGTAGTCGCACTCGGTTCCGAACCATCTCACGAAAGGGATGCCGACGCCGCCGGCGAGAGACTTGTAGACACGTGCCTCATACTCGAGCTGAGGGTGCTTGGCCTTGACCGACTCCAGCTTGATGGCGATCTCTTCGCCAGAGATGATGTTGGTGCCTGGTGAGAGAGTCAGTCGCAGTGCATCGATGCAGCACATCGGGCTTCATGCATACCCAGGTAGATGTCACCGAAGCTGCCACTTCCGATCTTGCGACCGATGCGGTACTTGTTCCCCACGCGGAGGTCCTAGGAGGATGTCAGCACCTCATGATTGTATGCGACCTGCTCGCGTGCACGTGTCCACCGTGCTGCTACTGCTGCCGCTGCTGCTGCTCTGCCTGCCTCCAACCTACCATGGTCGTCATGTTTGTGTGTGGCCTCAGCTGCTGAGGACGTGATGTGATGGCGTGGGTAGGATGGGATGAGGATGCTCAGTATCTCTACCGAGCGCAGGTGGTGTTGTCGGATCGAGGGCGAGGGCGAGGGCGAGAGGAGGGCTGAAGGAGACGGCAAGGTCAGCAAAGGCTTTGTACCAGGCTGGGTTGCAGTCGGTCGAGAGAGCGGGTGAGCGTCACAAGCGACAAGGGCGGTGTGCCAAGCTAGTAGGCGACGGGGGTGCACCGGCTTGCTGGCTTGTTGCTTGTTTGCGGGGTGTTGGTGAAAGAAGAAGAAGAAGCGAGGATGGGGAGGCGGGCGGGGAGATTGTTTGTTGTGCTGTGCGGTGCGGTGCGGTGCGGTGCGGTGCGGTGCGGTGCGGTGACAAAGGGATGATGTGATGCGCAATTGGCGGACGAGGCGTGAATGGGCGATTGTGCTGGCGGGTGAATGAATGGATGGTACGATGCAGGTGAAGGGAGCGATGAGGGAGCGGGAGCGAGTAAGCCGGTGACACGCCCGGGCTGCTGCTGTGTCCCGCTGACTACGTGTTGCCGGTCTGCGTTCCGATGATGGCAGGAGAGATCACGCACTCACCTGTTCGCGTGTGTGGGATGAACCTGCAGTGTTGTTGTTGTTGCAGTGTCTTCGCAGGGCGAGCGGGCGGGGAGGAGCCGGTGGGAGATGTACGGTTGTTTGGCGAGCCGTCCGAGGCGGCGGTCAGGCAAGGCGCGCAGCGCTTGGGCAGAGAGGGACGGAGCGGAGGCGGACAGCGCAGCGTCGTATTGCAGGGCCGAGCGGAATTGGCTCGGTGGAGTGGAGGGGGAGGAGCGCGTAGCTGCGTCCACGGTCTCGGGCGCTGTTGGGTGTTGGGTGTTGGGTGTTGGGTGTTGGGTGTTGGGTGTTGGGTGTTGGGTGAGAGGGCGAGGTGGATGTCGGGTGGATGTTTGCCCGTGCAGTAGTAGTGTGAGGAAGAGCGAGCACAGCGCGAAGACGCTCGGCTGTGTTGGGCAGATCAGGCCGTCAGGCATCCATCCGAAACCACACCTCGCCTCTTTCCAACCTTGAACGACGACGACGACCACAACAATCTCACCCACGCCCTACGCCTCCTACGCCTGAAGCGTCCTATCACCTCATTTCTCACTCAATCAAATTCACTCTACCCCCCATCCCTCAAGTGCCGTCCAGACGACGCCTCATTGCCCGCCTTGAGCCGATTCATGCCCAACCGCAAAGGCATCTTCCGGCCGCGGCTACTGCGCTTCGTCGTACCTAGATCTCCCAGCTCGGCTCCCGATCCCAATGCATCCTACAACACGCAACACGTGCACTCGCATAGCTCGTTCGAATTGAGTGTGTAGTACATGACTCTGGCTCTGGGCTGTGGAAGAAAGGCAGGGCGATTTGACAGATGTCTAAGACATATGAGACACTCCGCTTAAGTCTGGGCTCTGCTTTCAGCTTCCCTCCACCTTTGCCTTTTTGGATTTGTCTTGGGCTGCCTTCGGAAATCGGCGCAACAAAAGGCTCGGTACAGGTTGCACCTATTGCGGTCACGAGCCATTGTCGCTGTCAGACCTTGAACGCTACCACTGACAGCTTCTCCCATGGTTCGCAATAGCTGCTGCGCTGTCGCTGGCTATGTCACTGGACTCGGTCAGATGAGCAGCATTTGTAGCCGCGGATGGGTCAAGCACACGGATGAACTGCAATTGTTGTTGCCACAAATGGAACCGTGTCACTACAGAGATGAAGGCAGCGGACGAGGTCTGTTTCCCTTCGGTATATATGTACAGCAGCACACTCGATCCATCCGCTCCATCTTCGGATGCCTCATTTCATGGCCCAAAGAGCTCCGAGACGTCTGTCCTGCCCCTGCTTTCATCGCATCGCGTAATTGCTTCTAGTGCTTGTCGTTCGACTTTCCGGCTTTGGGGTTTCTGGGATCGTTCTTGTACTCGTCGGCTGCAAGTCGACCATGTCAGTATCCACGTCTCAACAATTCCATTGCAATCTCCTGTAGTGTTCTTTCTGGCTCCGTGACTCGTGCATTCCGGGAGGGAGGGACATACTGTTCGCAAGAACGGTCGCGAAAGAATTGATGCCGTACGCAATGATGAGGCCTGTGATCCATTCTCAGTATCCAGCTCTCAGATCTTCCACTTTCCCAGTCCTTCCAGATCTTTCGGTGCATCTCTCCGTGGGTTGCAAGGCATACCGGCGGTGTAGAAAGGCCACATCGGCCGGGCTGTAGAAGCAATCATGGTCAGTCTCTTGCTTCGCGCAGTCTCCCGTGGCGGGGATTGGACCACGTACCGACGGGCGTGGGGAACTTCTTTCCGAGGAGACCAGGCATCTTGAATGTGTGCTGTTCGTGATGCCTTGAGGTTGGGTTGTGGTATGTGGAGGTCGCGCTGGTGATGCAGAAGGAGCTTCACCAACGACACCCTCGGCAGAAGCCGGACGGACCTTACCTTAGGCTTGGCAGACCGGATATCCGCGAGCCGGTCCGGATAAGTGCAGGGGCCGGATGTGCCCGGTCTAACCAGCCCCCGGATTTGTAGCCGAACAACAACACCTCCACCAAAAGCTCAACCTGCGCAGCTCTCACAGCTACACAATCTCGCATGACGCACATGAGTGCACCGTCAAACGTTCCTCCAATCCCATTCTACAACAAAACATGTTACCACCGCCCTGTTTCTCAGAGCACCAACGAATAAAAACGGTAAAGTCCC
This sequence comes from Lecanosticta acicola, assembly GCA_963674455.1. Lineage (NCBI taxonomy): Eukaryota > Fungi > Ascomycota > Dothideomycetes > Mycosphaerellales > Mycosphaerellaceae > Lecanosticta > Lecanosticta acicola. The sequence goes on along the minus strand of CAVMBE010000002.1, from coordinate 754,796 downwards.
AGCCCTCTCTCCCAGCCTCCCGCCATCTGCTATATCCAGCCTCTCGTTCATCCCACCAAGACTCCCATTTAGGTAGGCAAGGTACATACATCTGCGTTCCTGACGTTTGCTTCTCCCGAACATCCGATCCACGGTTCCCACCAACAGCACAATCCTTTCTTCTCGCTCTCTGACACGCACGTGGAAACCGAACCAACCCAAGTCAACGATCAATTGAAATGCAAACGACCATCTTGCGTCTGATCGTTTGAGCTTTCTCGTTCGACATTTGACCAATGTCGAATACGCTCTCTCCCCCCAGCGATGCCAACGAGGTCTACAGATTACGACAGACAAACGGTACGTTGCATCCTTGCTGCTTATGCATGCGAAAGAGGCCTTCACATGAAGTCGCAAGCAAGCACCCATACCCATGCAGCAGCTTCATGCACCGCACCTCCACCTTCTACCGCCGCCAACCTTTTCTTTCTCCCACCAATACTCCGTCAACGATCAATTCATCTCTCCCGCTAACATGTCACTCTTCTCTTACCAGTCTCCAACCCAAGCATAGTCCACAGCCGACCTTCCCAACACTCCATCACTGCCTCCGAGCACTACTACTCCTTCTCCGGCTCCAACTCCTCCAATTCCTCGGCCCGATCCGCCGAGCTCGCCAATGCTGCATCTATATCGCAACAGACGATAACACGATACCAAACTCCGCCTTCACGATATCGGACGCCCCTGGCATCGAGGGACATCTTGCCTCTGCCGCAGCATGCGGAGGAGCAACAGAGTGAGGAGGAAACCTTCAGAAAGACGCCAATGAGAGGCCAGGGGAAGAGACGACAGAGCGTTGGTGAGGGTCCAAGTACCAATGTTGCTACCACTGCTGCTGCAGCAGCGCCGTTGCTACGCGAGGGAGGGATCAAAAGAAAGCCTGTACCCAGCACGGTGATCGAACAAGAGTCTCGACCTGTGAGCGAGATCAGAATCTCTCCAACTGCTGCCCAGAGCTCCGTTGCGAGGGATATCAACCGAGAGCGAGATGCACCGACCCCTGGTGTGGATGACTCGCCATACATCCACTTCGCTCTGGATCAATTGACGAGAGACGAAGAAGTAAGAGGCAGCAGACGCTATCCAGGCATTGCACCTGGAATCGATGGCAATTATCCCTGCATTACACCTCCACATGTGCAGCAAGCGACTTCTCCCAGACGGCAGACACGCTACGAGCCATTGCCGCAAGAAGAAGAGAGAGACATCGTGGAACAAGCGCCTTACCCCGACGATCCACCCCCTGAGAGCCCGCGGCGAGGAGATGGCCCACCTTCTCTACCACGTCCACCACAATCCCGTCCCCAGAGACCACAGGGCCCGAAGATCTTCCTCTCAGTTCCCGCGGACAGATCACGGCAAGTGCCTCTCAACTTCAAGCCTGGCATCCTGAGACCTCTACAGCTCGGAATCTATATTTTGCTCGTGCTGGCCTATACCATCTGCCTCGTCATTGCAGCAGCATGGAGTAGAGCACACACAGGACTGTTGAACTACGGCACCTTCGGAGACGGTCGATATTTCGTCTTTCAGTATCTCCCCACAATGCTTGGCATGGTACTGCTGATGTGGCTCTTTGAAATCCAGAAAGCAGTTTACCGCGTTGGCCTCTACATTGCCATGGCTTCAGATCTGCCCTCGAGTCGAATCGCTGGCGCGACGCTCCCCATGCAGCCGAGAGGATTTGTCCTGCCATACTTTGGACACTTCCGTGCAAAACAAACCGTTGTGGGAGTCTTCCTGTTCATTGCGTGGCTGCAACTCTTCACTATTCCGCTGCTGAGCACGAGTTTCAACGCCTACCAAGACAACGGAAACTGGAGCTGGATCGCAACGCAGGGAGTGATTTGGGTCGTCATCGCGCTCTATATCCTCCTTCTGATGGCTTTGTCCGCTCTTCTCTTCTGGCTCTCCAGGCAGCCAACCGGGCTGAAATGGGACGCAAAGAGTCTAGCGGACATTATCGTCCTTCTCGAACGAAGCAACGCGCTCGATGGCCTCGGCGACGGCGTGCCTCAGCTAGGCTACTTCCGTACCACACACCAACCCAACGAAGTGTTCCATACTATTGGCATTGAAGAGAAACCGGCCCGCAGCTACGGAGTCATCGACGGCCAGATTCGCGAGAAGCGATACTCAGATCCAGACAACGAGCTTCAGCCCGGACGACATTCCAAAGACGCGATGTTGCCACGCTCACCCATCGACGAAGAAGGTGGCAGCAGCTTTACCCACAACGACAATGGCCTGCCATGGTTTCTCCGGCCTTCCTTGGCTCTCCTCTGGCCCATCATCGCCATTGTGCTGCTGCTCGCTTTCCTCATCGTCTCGTACCTCCCCAGCACCAACGTCTCCGCCGGTTTCCGACCCATGCTCTCTTCCGAAGTGAACACGATGGGTTTCAACAGCGCCAATTTCCTCTACAGCTTCATCCCGTCCCTCCTGGCCACGCTGTGCTTGCTCTTCTGGCTCGACATTGACCTCGCCCATCGTCGTCTCGCCCCATTCGAAAGCTTAACCTCGATCAACCGCAAGACGCCGTCGTCTTCCGACCCAGAAAAGGACGAATCAGAGGAAACAATCGGCGACAGACCCGAACGTACCCTCCTGCCCTCCTACCCAGCCGATTTCCCGCTTTTCGTCTCCCTCTCCGCCCTCTTCAATTCCCACCTCCGCGTAGCTTTCATAAGCTCCGTCAGCCTCCTCGCGGCTACACTACCAATCCTCGCCGGCGGAATCTTCTGGGCGGAATTCTACATCCCCGACCAGAGAGTCCTCATCTACCCGGATCTGCCAGCCTACTACACTCTCACGGTGTTCCTCACAATCTACGCCCTGGCGTACCTCACCATCTACCCCGCCTCGGCCCTCCACCACCTCCCGCCCATCGAATCCTTCAACGACATGCGCGACCTGGTCCATCAATCGCGCCTCCTCGACGACATCGCTTTCCGCAACCCCGTCAGCAAGACGCAACTGGTCACCCGCCTCCTGACCTCCAACCCGCTGGCTCCCCACGGCATCGGCGCGGAATCCAAACTCAGCCTGGCGGATAGTATCCGAGGCTACGGAAGGGCACGCGCTGCCGTGGAACAACAGCCGCCTCTCTGCTCCCCCTCCAACAACCCATCCCCGAATTTCGCGTTTGGGAGGTTTCAGGGACGGGATGGGCGGGAATATCTCGGTATTGATCGAGTTCGGCGATGATGATGATTATGATGATTACGATGATGAAGGAGGGGGTGCGCAGTCGCCTTTTTTTTTTTTCTCTTTTTCCTTTTTTTTTTCTTTTTCTTTTCTCTTTTTGGGAAATTTTTGGGGTTTTCGAGATGTGAAATTTGGGTTTTAGCGAAGGCGCTTTTTGGAGTTTTATTTTTAGATGAGTGACTTCGTCATGATGATGGAGAAGAAGAGCGAGTCCGAAGGGCCTACATACATACATACATACATACATACATACATATGATCACGGATGCCATGAGATGCAATGCAATGAAATGAAACGGAATGGAATGGAATGGAACGGAACGTGTATATATGACAATGGGGAAAGGAAAGGAAAGGAAAGAAATGGAAAGGAAAGGGAAAAGAAAGGAAAGACAATGGATCGAGATGTAATTCATTAATGGAGAATGGAGAAGGAGAATGAAAAACCCCACACGACGATGAGAAGAGAGAGCAACAATAGACTTCTAGAACCGTCTTCTACTCAGGTGCTTCGCGTCACTCTTATGTCATTTTAATGAAGCACACAACGTAGAAGAGAACGGAAGGCTGATGTCTCTTTCTCGCGTCATATCGTGCGTGGACGGAACCGAACTGACATTCCTTCCGCAGAAGAGAATACAAAAGATATCCCAAACGCCTTTTGCGAGTGCGGGGAAAACTTCGACGTGACTGACTGAGGAAAGAACAGAAAGGAAGAAAGAAAGAAAGAAAGAAAGAGAAAGTGAGAGGAAGAGAGAGAATCATGACAGCAAAAGCCCTTGCTCTTTTTTCTTGCTGTCTGGAGTACATACACGTGTTGTCTCCCTGATACCCAAGCCCGAGGAACTCTCCATCCATCCGATCCGCAAACCGTGTCAGATGTGCCAAGTACTGTACTAGCCCGTGAGAGCCAGACTTGCATCAGCCAAATGAGCCCTCGAGGCCGTCAAGTTACGTCGTAGTAGTAGTGAGTCAGTCAAGAGCACAAGGTCCCTTCACCAACCAAGTCGCATGAGAGTATCCTGCTTCTTGTCAGAGCCAGCGCGGCGTAGAGGCGCGCCAGCTAGCCTGAAGTCCGAGGAGGGAGGAAAGAAGTCGATGGTGATCTACCAGTCGGAGGCGCCAGTATCACCGCCGTCAGCGGTGAAGCTGGTGTCAGCAGAGGCTTCTGGAGCGGCACCCCGGCCAGCAGCAGCAGCAGGAGGCGCGTCGCCGGAATCGCCACCCCAAGCTACACCACCATCCTCGTTGCCACCCTCAGCCTCGTCGTCGGTGTCATCCTCCCATTCGATCTTCTTGGCGTCTTCCGGAATGAGATGCGATAGAAAGTCAGGAACCTCGCAATCGCACTCCACGAGGACGTTGACAAGATCCTGAGCGAGGTCCTCGTTACGGTCGTTGTAGAAGGATGTAGCGAGACCCTGATTGCCGATACGAGCGGTACGGCCAATGCGGTGGATGTACTCAGAGATACCACCGTACTGAGTGCTCGGAAGGTCGTAGTTGATGACATGCATCACATCCTTGACATCCCAACCACGAGCAGAGAGGCCAGTGGCAATGAGGATGGGAGCACGGCCGGTACGGAATGCGCGGCTGTATTGATGTTAGCTTGTGTGTCAAGACTCGGTCAGCATTGTACTTACATGGCGTCCTCGCGCTCGCGCTGGTTGCGATCACCGTGAATGGAGGTGGTGGGGAGGCCACGGTTGTACAGAAAGTCGTCGAGCAGGTCGACGGCCGGCTTGGAGTTGCAGAAGATCAACGTGCGGGCTGGCTCGGACTGGAAGAGGAGATCGTAGAGAGCCTGGCGCTTGGCATCGTAATCGACGTAGATGACGTTCTGGCGAATGTTCTTGTGCGACTGGCCAGCGCGGCCGACTCGAATGCGAGTGTAGTCCTGGGCCATGTATTCGCGAGCGAGCTCACGCGCGCCCTTGGGAAACGTGGCCGAGAACATCATGTAGACGTGATCGGCGTCCTCGTTGGCATCTAGTTCAAAAGTCAGCAGGCGTGTGGAGACCAATAGATGGGATATACATACCACCGCCAGCCATGATCTTGCTCAAGTCGTCCGACCAGTCTTGGTCGAGCATCTCGTCGGCTTCGTCGATGACGGTGTACCTGGAACATGTCAGTGTGTTGGACACGAGTCGCGTGTCGAGGTACGTACTTGACGCGCCCCATGGTGAGGACCTCTGGCTTCTCCATGAGGTCGCAGAGTCTGCCTGGGGTGCCGATGAGAATGTCGCAGCCCTTACTAATCTCGTCGATGTTCTGGCCCTTCGGATAGCCTCCGTAAGCGACACAGGGGCGGAGCATGCTACGATAGCATAGACGACGCGCCTCGTCGAAGATCTGGATGGCCAGCTCGCGGGTAGGAACCACGACCACCACGAGCGGCTCTGCACGAACGCCATGGACCTTGACGTTGAATCCAGGAGCGGTGACGTCTGGACGTGGCGCGCGCAGCTTCGCGGCCTTGCCCATGAGCTTCGACATGATCGGCACAAGGTAAGCGGCAGTCTTGCCAGAGCCTGAAATGCTTGTCAGCGAGTTCTCAAGCAGGTGTCCATCACATGTTACTCACCGGTCTGCGCGACGGCGACTAGATCTCGTCCATCGAGAATTGCAGGAATTGCGTAGGACTGGATGGGGGTGGGGTTGACGTATCCGCAGAGCTCGACGTTACGCTCGACGACGGGGTGCAGACCGGCCTCCTTGAACTGGGCGAAGGTCAGCGGGGCATCTGGGGAGGAGGACATGTGATATGACTTACCGACTCAAATGGCGTGATCTTGTCTGGTCCCTCCACCGCGACCTCCATGTTGAGGTTCGAGCGATGGGCTCCCTCGCGGGTAATGAGGTCGCTGGAGAAGAGGATCTTCTCGAGTTCCGGAACCTCAGGGGCGACGTCGCCGTAGTCGCCGCTCCACTCGTAGACACCGGCGCCGCCGTACCAGTCGCCGCGGTCGCCTCCCTGTCGCTGGTACTCGGCGTAATCGAACGCGGTGGTCTCTGTCCAGCCGGCAGATCGGGCACGGTCGAGAAGAGCCTGCTTGTCACCTTCTGGCACAGCATCGCCGCCAGCTCCGCCAGCATCGCCTTCCATTCCTGGTGCAGCGCCGCTATCCCACTGATTTGTGGGTTGGGCGTCGTCCGTCGAGCCCCAGTTGTCTGACATGCTGCTGATGATGCGGTGGTTTGCGGTGCTCGAGTGTGTTGGTTGTTGGTGGTGGACGCTGGTGCTGGTTGGGTTGGGTGTGGAGGGTTGGGGGAAGTCGCGTTGGTGGAAGGAACGGTGATGTTTTGACGGCGAGGAGCGCGTCTGCTCATGGTTTTGTTCCTGGGATTACGTCAGCTGCTTCTTAAAGACGGGACAACCCGCCTTGCTCCTGCCTAACACGTCAAGCGGCAGGCGCGAGGCACCAGTGACGACAGTAGCATGTGAATGAAGGTCCTGGACCATCCCAGAAACTCGCGTCGACCCTACGCCTCGATGATCCTATCCAGTAGCTCTGTCTGGCCTTAACTGCTCGGGTCCCTGGGAGAAGATGGTTTTCACATGATAGCCCGAGGGCCTGGACAAGGGGGGAGCCAAGATCCGGCCTCATCGCTTTCCTGGTATCCATGTCCTGGAGTGTCCCACCATGAGCGGCCATAGCGGACGCGTACGTGACGTGTCAGGCAGCGTTGACTGCCGCTCCAGGACGCTGTGCTGCAAGATCGCTTGTCAGGGGTCGAACTTGGTGGAAGACGCGTCTGATTGCGTTCCACTTGCAAGGCCATTGGAGAAGCTGCTATTCACGAGTGACAGGAACGCGACGCAGACTGATCTGACGGTTGGAAGGTTGGTCGTTGCTATCCTTGGTGACGCGTCGAAGGACGGGGTAGCATTGGTGAAAGACTCCTTGTTGTCCGCTTGGAACAGAAGCAAGCAACTGAGCCTGTTCCAGCGGTGCCAAAGCAACGTGTTTGAAGTTGTTTGCTGCCTAGTGGCTTACTTCGTGGCACGCAGAGGCAGCATCGGAGGTCTTACTCCAGAGCGCCAACGACATGGTCGACGCGTCTGGTGCTGAGTCCAAGACTTGGCGTTTGGCGAACGCATGAAGGCAGCCACCGCTTGGTGGCCTTAGGTGGTGGAAGCGTCGTTGGGAGTCGGCTGCAGCTCCATGAGCCATCGTGGGCCGCGAGGTGAAGAGATGGTGGAAGCCTGTCAAGCAGCCGCAGGTCCATCGTCGAGTTGATGAAGCGGCGGCGTCGACACCGTGGTGAGGCTGCTGAGGGTATCGAAGCGACAATGAGCGTATCGGCGGAGTCTGTGAACGCGTCAATCAATGCAATCATTCTGTTCATCAACACCTGGGCGTTGTAGGTACTCACGGTATGCCACCCTAACAACGAACGGTGACGGTCGACGCTGTTGGCCATCATGACCTTCCATCCCGTCGCTTCTACGCTGTTGCCGTTGATGTTCGTGCCGTTGAAGGTGTCCAGGCCCAGTGATCCAAGTTCAGGTCCAGGTCTAGAAGGTGGTCGATGGCTGCTGGTCGACCGCTTCTCATATCTCGCCGCCTTGGATTGCATCGTCGTCCAGCACAATATCCATCCGGCAGTTGCTGTCCGTGGTCTAGAATGATTCACAATGCTACTGTCGCCATCGTGCGCGCCGCTGAAGGCATGTTAGTAGGGCAGGGGGAGGGGATCACGTACCTCGTTGTTGTTGTCGAGCTCCAGAAGAAGATGTGAAACGAGAAGAAAGTCATGAAGGCCATACTGCGGCAGGCACGCTAACGTCGCTAGCGTCATATGGGGGTTGCCATAGAGCAACAAGGGTCCAGCTCATTGACCAGAAAGACCTTCAGTGACACCATCTCTTTCGGAAAAGAAAGATCCGTAGAAATAGACAGCGCTCTGAACGATGGCATCGTTGGTTTTCGCATGAGAAAGAAGAAACAGAACATAGCACAGAAGATAGGTAGGTAGACGAGGGTGAACCTCTCCCATGTGAAGCCAAGACTTCCCGAATCTCCTACCTTGAACTTCGCCCACATCTCGCGTACTCACGGTAAGAAGCCCCCAATTTCTCGCCCACACGCGCCGCATAGCACATTGTCCAATATAGGGAGCAAAGCAGGGCTACAGCGGCGGATAGTGGGGGCCATTGCGAGCTGCTTGGGAGCAAATTGCTTGCCAAACAGCCTGACGAAGGACAAAGGAAGAGACAGCACACCTACGGCGGCGACAAGTCCAGTGCATATTCACAGCGCTGATGAAGGCAGATCTCGCCGTTACGTTGCCGATGGCCACTCAGAAGTACGGTGGATCCCACCCCCGCAAGAGCAGACCACGCCCTCGACGGCACTCCAAGGCCAGATCAGAACCCGCAGAGAGCAGAGCCCCATTGAGAAGAGGAGGATATTTTGCGCCGACCGCAAGGTGGTACAGGCCATTAGCAAGCCAGGATACCAGACCAGCAAGTCCTCGAAGCAAGACGTCGCGCCCTTCTCAAAAGCTCACTAGCACGAGACTCACGCAGCCGGGCCTGAGACAGCTCTCAAGTCAGTCATCGGCAATGAGGCTCGAAGGGAGATGGCTCGGCGACTGACAGGGAGGCACTGCACCAACTCGAGGTTTGGACAGGGGCTCCACGAGGCAGAAAGAATTGTGCGCGCGACAAGCAGTAAGGGTTGCTCTGCTCTCCGGCCAGCATTGGGAAGCAGGAAAGCATGGCAAGAGCTACTGGGGACAGAGGCATCAGAGGCCGGATATCGAGCAGAGCGCTTCTTCGCAGAAGTCGCCCGTCCGAGACACAGTTGCGGGCAGCGTTCCGTTTCACACAACGAGCAGATGTGCGCGATGGCATAGAAGGCGCATTGGACAGCGGCGAAGGCTTGAGGGGCCCAGTCCAAACCGACTTGCTCTCGCCAGTAGAAGCAGTACCAACGACGCACAGGAAAGAGCAGATGCTTTGGGAGCCTCAAAGCCGAGAAATCTGCCTCGTAAGGAAAGACCTTGCCGGACAACCAGACCAAGCAGCTGGCTGCAGGACGCCGTGGCAATCAGTCCAATCCGGCCCACTGAGATTGAGCACAAACGTCCTGTTGCAGTGGTTTGCACGATAGCCAGGCACAAATTTCGACGGAGCGGTCTCGGTGGCGCGGGCAGTCTGTCGGTTTCTCTGGGCTCTCCAGCCTGAGCCTCAACGCCCCAGAGACTTCAATCAGATACCTGCTGAGGGTGGAGAAGCATCAAAACGAAGCAACATGATCCGCTCCCTAGCCCACCTGAAAAAGAATCTTAGAAGAAAATTGGGCGTATATGATCTTCAGCAGATGCGGAAACTCCGCTTGCACGCCGAGAGATTGCCAGAGGACGTGTTCTGCCATTTGATCTCGAACGCTGGACCGCATTACCTTGATACCGCCATGAAAGCAGGGCATTACGGAAAGCAGGGTGAGCGAGCGGGATGGGCTCGTCCAGCCGTGCCTGCCCAGCATCAATTAGGCCTTGTCTTCTCCAGCGCATGATGCCTTATCGGAAAGCCGCAGTGAAGACCTGTCAGCGCCACAGACTTTGGTCTTCGGAATGGACATCTTTCAGATGTTGGAAAGAGAAAATGGTCCGGTCAGTTTCCATTCAGGAGTTCTGGCGGGACGGCTGGGTTGTCTTGAGACGAGCGAAAGGAACCAGCACCAGGGCAATGTCGAGGAATCTCGACAGAGCCCTTAATATACCACTGTGCGCAATGGTATCCAGGCCTGGCTTCTCAGAGCATGTTCGTCTGCTCTTGAAACAATTCACAAATGTTATTTGCGAGGTATGCCGAACCATCCACGATCCAGTCTTTGGCCAACAGAGGGCACATGGCCAGCCTTTCAAATTGCCGCAATCTGCAGGTTCGCTGTCACCAAGACAGAAATCGTGATATGCAGAGACTCTGATGCCAGACGGACGATGGACCAAGAGCGTGGCCACTGCACGACTCTTCTCGCCGCCCCCGAAATGGAATCTGGAGCAATTTTGGCGACGATGTTGCTTTCGGGGGTGGAGATCCGTTGTACGATCAAGCGGTTACAGACAATGCGTTCTTGACCTCCGGAGTCCAGTCATGGATGGAATTTCCCAATGTCTTCCATCGAACTCAACAAGATGATGGTACGATTTTGTCATGTTAGACCGCACGCAGGCACGCCGAAGGTGCCACGATTGGATCGCCATGTCAGCGACTCCGAAGCCCGAGCCCAGGTTGACGCTCAGGATCTTGAGCGAGAGGATGATATGGAGACGACCATCCCACTGTAAAGTGCAAGTGGATCCCCTGCAAACCTGTGCCTCAGAATTGGAGTGCGCGGCCAGTGAGCATGTTTCCGGGACAAGTGGTGACCCCTGCAGCATCATAGCAGACAGAGTCGGTGGTGATCGCTACCAATCCAGGCAAGGACTGAAGTCGACCAGTGGAGACCGCTTCTGGGTGGTATGCGACTTCCGCGTGCATGCCTGCCATTGACGTTGTGCTCCCACAGGCCTAAAAGCACATTTGCCAACGACCAAAATTGGTCATAGACTGCCCCATGCGTTTCTGAGATATGGAAGCAGCGCCTTGGTTGTCGAAGAAGCATGAGCCATGCGCATTGTGACCGGAGCAGGTGGTTGTGGTAGCTGTTTGACCCTGCGGCGTTGCGACAGCCTGCTCTGGCTCGCGAGGGCAGCAGTGGCAGACTACGCTAGGGCAGGTTGTAGGGTGGAGGCAGCTGATCAAGCCCATTATCCATTCGCTCAGGATCTGGAATTGCAACGCAGCCATGGCAGCTCCACCTGGTATCGACAAATGCCAAATGTGCGCAAGTGGCAGAGCCTGTCGGGGATCCGAATCGTTATTGTTGACCCTCGGACGGACGACCGGCTGTTGTCTACGTGGCATGGATGTAGCGACCTTCAAGCCATCGGCCATGAGGGCGTGGCGAAAGCAATGGCATCAGAGGGAGCATGGGCTTCTCATCTGGAGGGCGTTTGCGGTATCGCATTCCTGCCGTCGTCCGTTGGGGGCCTGCCTTCTTCCCTGTTCGATAGCATAGCGGCCTGAGTCGCAGCTGAACAGAGGGCTGTCATCCATCTCCTACGCCTTCCTTGGCCCTTCACGTGCTTTCAACTGCTGTTGTCCGCCTCTGCGTTGTCTCGGGGCTGATCGATTGATGCGGAACGTTCGGGAGAGAATGCGGCGGCACGCAGGGCTGGCATGGCGTGGGATTCGGTTGAGAGGTCTTCTAGAGTCGACACGGTGCTCGAGTAGCCCGAGCTCGTCATTCTGGGCGGGTGTTGCGTGGTCAGAGAAGATGCAGGTGGACAGAGCGAAGATACCTTAGTGATGTGGGTGAAGTCGACCAGGCCTCGGCTGCCAAGCCATGCGGAGGGAGCCTCCTGCGCCAGTCTTCCTCGGAGGTCTGAACAGGTTCGACGCGAGCATCAGGGAGGTCGCAGGGTCATGAGGCATCCATTGGCGGCGAACGGGGAAGAGTGGAGAGGACGCAAGTTCATCGGCGATTGGCAGGTGTTGACTGCGGGTGAGAGCGGATACGCCTTCCAGCGAACTTGAACGGCGCCCTGCTCCCGTGCTTTCACCAAAGCAGGCGCAAATGAGAGGAGGGAAGAGCTCTCCACCACAGTAAAAGGACACAAGCACTGCCATGAGAAGAATGATATTAATCTATTTGATATCGGTGCCCGCGACAACACCCATCTGCGTTTCCACGCGTTGGACGTGGCGGGGGAGGACTAGGACTTCTTCGTCTTCTTTCTGAAGAACCGACTGGTGTCACCCATTGGGAAGCTGAAATGTATGCTCTCCTGACACATCAGATTCGCAACGGTATAGTACCCCAGCATCCCCGACGCAAAGGCAAACGCTCCGGCCGCTTTATTCACTGCTTTGGCCTCACTCACCAGCCCGTCCGCAGTCAGGAAATACGCTGCTGCAACGAGCGTAAAGGCCATCTGGACGGTGAAGAAGATGCCAATGTACACCAGATTGATTGGCAACGAGCCCAGCAGGAAGAAGAGATTCCAGACAGCCCACACTGCAGCGACGGGTTAGCTTGCTTCGAGAGGCAGGAGCTGAGGTCGACGACTTACTCAGGACAAAGAAGCCGACGGCATTGTTGTACTCCGCGCTATTCGCTCCACCGTAGGACTCGGCCACACCGAACGAAGGCGTTATGATGAACCCGAAACCAGCGTAGAAGAGACCGAAGGCTGCAAGCACAGTGTATGCGTATGTGTTTCCCAGGACAAGTTCCCAGTTGGCCGACACAAACTACAGGAGTCAGTTTTATATGTGCATTTGGCGCAGTCTCTGGGAGTACTACTCACCATGCCGATACCAGCAACACCAAAGAAGTCTCCAATGAAGGCATTCGTAACGCTCACACCTCGGAAACCCATCAGGGCGAGGGATAGGGTGGTCAACGTCGTCGCAAATGCACCAATTGCCAGCGCGGTCTGCAGAGCAATCCATCAGCCACGGTTAGGACCCAAAAGGCCCTCATTCTTTTCAAAGCCTACCGGACTTCCAATCTGCGACTTGATCGTGATCGGTACTGGGATGTAATACGGCTGAGCGGGCCCATTCGTGGCAACTCCATCATGATCGGAGTGCGACGACGCAGCGGATTGTGTCGTGGCAATCTTCCCGGATGCCAACTTCTCGTAGAAATCTGCATTTGTTTCGATGTTACGCAGGTTCTCCAGCTGCACTATACGATTTTCGTGTCCCATCTTGAGTATCGCCTGCATATGCAATTGTCAGCCCACGACTCACATCATCTTGGTGGTTGTGGCGACGTACCGAGGACCCGGTTCAGTGTCTCAGGATCCAATGCTGCGGAAGAAACGCCCAGGATTCAATGTGGATAAAACTGGAGAAAGGAAAGACACGGCAGCGGCTGCGACATTTTATAGCCAAGCAGCGTCTCACAGGCTTCTTCTCCTCGCTCGCATGGCGTCAACTGGACTAACATACGTTCCGGTGATTTTTGGCGTGGTAGTCGGGCCATTGGCGACGAGGATTGAGAACTCTAGGTTGTAGGAAATTTGGGGTCGAATTGCGTGCTTCGATGATCTGGGGTAGGTTGGTGGACCATGTCGATCATAGGACGAAGCCTGAAATGCTGTAGCTCTCGTGCGAGACCACATCTGGAGTCGTTGAGATTGAGAATTGCATTGCGATAGGCAGGTCCATTACGACAGCAGATAATCAAAGGGGTTAGTTCGAGGAGAGAAATGTTGGTGCCAAGATACAAGGCGCTGATTTCTTCAACGCCAGACTACTGACATGAAGGCAGAGAACTAACCACCGATTGCAGGAAGCATCTCAGTTTAGATGGCAGTGAGAGGCATCAGGTCATAGTGAGAGTCATTTGAAAAGAGGAGAAGAGCTGCTGTTAATATGTTCGAGCTTCATACAATGCCATCATGCAGCTCGTCCGCATGCGGCCGCCGTCGACCGCTCCTCAGGACTTGAGCTATAGATCCCGAATTGGCATCTTCGCCAACAGCATGCATTATTGGAGCCATTCGGTGGCTGGCGCTGACAATTGCAAAAGTAGACGTTGTGCGGTGCTGACAAAAGCCGTTCAGTCGCGAGACGGTCTTCGAAGCTTACAAAGCAGGGAACGAAGTACGCCTTGGTTTCATTATGGACAAAACCAGCTATCTCTCTGAATAAAACCAGCTGTCAGCTCAAATGTGAAAGAAGACCATGGCTCCAATTCGACTGGCTCTCATTGGGCTCTCTCAGTCCGCAAAGACGTCTTGGGCGAGGTATATGCCATTCTATCGGCCTCACCATGCTCTGCCACAGCTGACTTTTGTTGCAGCGAAGGCCATCTTCCATACCTGCTATCAGAGCGTGGCAGAGAACGCTACCAAATCAAAGCGCTTCTCAACTCGAGTGTCGAAGCCGCACACCGTGCAATCGAGTGCTACAACCTTTCTCCAGAAGTGAAAGCGTACGGATCACCCCACGAGCTCGCCGCGGATCCTGACATTGATCTGGTCGTCTGCACCACTCGTGTTGATGTTCACTACGATACCATCAAGCCAAGCATTGAAGCGGGCAAGGCTGCGTTCGTCGAGTGGCCTCTGGCTGAGAACGCGATCCGAGCCAAGGAATTGGCAGATCTTGCGCGAAAGTCGGGTTCGCAGACTATTGTCGGTTTGCAAGCTCGAGTGGCGCCAGCGATCCTGAAACTCAAAGACATCATCCAGTCTGGAAAGTTTGGCAAGGTGCTGAGCAGTAATGTGCACGCACATGCCTCCTACCTCAATCGGGACTCGATGTCCGAGGGTTTGAGTTATTTCCTGGACAAGAAAGTCGGCGGCAATCCCATAACGATTGCATTTGGACACAGTAAGACATTCTTGTATTCTTGCGGTTTTCCAGGAAAAAATTACTGATCACAGGACAGTGATCGACTATGTCCACTCAGTCCTAGGCGAGTTTCAAGCCAGCAACCATCATACCCAAATCCAACGTCCACAACAGAGAATCTACAACAAAGACACGGGCGCAGCCAGACCTTTCACCTCCGACGTCCCCGATCTCCTCTCCCTCCACGGCACCCTGAAATCTTCCCCTTACACCATCGACGGCGCAAGTCTACTCGTCCACTATCGAAGCGGCCCATCCTTCCCAGGCACCAAACCTCTTCTCTGGACCATCAACTGCGAAAAGGGCGAGCTACGAATCTCTAGCGATCGTACGCCTTCTCTGCAAGCGGAAGGAAGTGCCCATCCCATTCCGATCGAGGTACATGATTTCGAAACGGATGAGGTTAGCAGCATAGAGTGGCAGTGGGAAGATTGGCAGGTACCGCTCTTTCCTCGAGGAAGGAATATCGGAAAGTTGTATGATCTCTATGCTGAGGGGAGATTTGATGCTTGTCCTGGGTTTGAGGATGCTGTGGTGAGGCATGAGCAAATTGATGGGATGTTGTGGGTAAGGAAGTGAGAGGCATCTCGGCTTCTGCTGCTTTGCCAAGCTGGCCACGGCCGCCGAGCAGCTGAGATTCTGGCGGAGACCTCAGATCTCAAATGATTCTTACGCTCGCAGTGGCGCGGTTGCTTTTCTGTCAGCTTCTAGGAAAGTCGAACAATCGTCATGTGGTTCCTTCTGTCATCCTTACAAATATGTTTGTCTGTCCCCAGCGGTTCATTCTGAAAACTCGACCTTGATAGTGTTAGGAAGGCGATTGCGCGAGAGTCACGATGTATCCTCTCTCGCGAAGCCATGCCTCTCATCGTAAACATCTACAACAACTTCAAGTTTTGCAAAGTAATGTTCTTCCCTCACCCTACCCTACCCCGGCAAGCCTGTTGATCTGGTGGCCCGTGCGCGACGTGAAGTCAAAACTTCGAACTCAATTTGTGAACATCGCATCAACAATCTTCAGCACATCAACAACCTGCACCGGGACATGTCGGGCCACAAGAGTAAGGCGAGTTATTGAGACATCATTTGGTCGAGCTTATATTCTGACTAGAGGGCGCAGAAGCGGAAGACTGAAGCCAGCAGCAACGACCGCGATGGGGCTCCCGATACAACAAAACCCTCCGCCGTCTTCAAGCCAACGGGTGGTCGGGACTTCACGTTGAGCATTGCACTTCCGGGAAGTATCATTGCGAAGTATGTCGAAGATTCGACTTGACGTTTTCGTCTCCGTCTCGGTCTCCGCAGCGAGGTTCAAGTGCCGGAGGGAAAGGCTGACAAGTTTCACAGTGCCCTTACGCATGACCAAAAGACTAGCCTGGCCGGTCAAATTGCTCGGGCTTGTGCGGTATTCTGCGTGGACGAAGTTGTCATCTTTGATGATGGCCAAGCCCAAACTCGTGAGCCGGAGCGAGATGGATATACTGCCTTTGCAGACCCCAACTTCTTCCTGTATCATGTCCTGACTTACCTGGAGACACCGCCGAATCTGAGGAAGGCTTTGTTTCCCATGCACCCGGATCTACGGACTGCTGGCGCCCTTCCATCTCTCGACATGCCGCATCATATCAGGAGCGACGAGTGGTGTCCGTTTCGAGAAGGTATTACGACTGGCCCAGGAAAGACAGGCAGCTCGGCTATTGTGGATTGTGGTCTGCGGCAGAAGGTCGTGATTCCGGTGGAGATTGAAGCTAATACACGAGTCACTCTCTCATTGCCCACCGATCTACCCAACAGTCATGCCAGCACAATACATGGTGAAGCAGTGTCTCCGGAGACGCCTCGCGAGCAGGCGGGGTATTACTGGGGTTACAACGTTCGGCAAGCCTCTTCCCTTGGAACCGTCTTCACCGAGTGTCCGTTTGATGGCGGCTACGATGTTAGTATCGGAACGAGCGAGCGAGGAAAGCCAGTCAATGCGATCACCAACAGCCAAGATCCGAGCTACGTGGAGCTGAACTGGAAACATTTTTTGGTTGTCTTCGGAGGTGTATCTGGACTCGAGGCCGCCCTTGCTGCCGACGAAGAGCTTCAAGCCGCGGGAGTGAGCAAGGCCGAGGAATTATTTGATCGCTGGATCAATCTCGTCCCCGGACAAGGAAGCCGGACCATCCGAACCGAAGAAGCCGTCTGGGTTGGATTGACGGGATTGAGGCCCTTGATTGAGTCCAGAAGCGCCAATTGACACCTTACGAGTCGGAGCTGTACGAAGCGACTGCGATTCCGGAAGGCCGAGAGAATCAACGCTTCGGAGATAGCGGACACCAACTACATAAAAAGAAGCAGACACGCAGCTCAATGGGTGATCTGAAGATGCGTCAAAAAGCGTACTCATTAGCGTCCAGACCGGTGAGAGGAGACACTACCAGGGTATTATGCAAGAGCGAAACCCTTCCAAAGCCGGTGACCGGTGCTGACGTCCAATCTATTCATGCGGATGCCACGTGGTGGCCCACGGAATGGGAGACACGGCTTTAGGCGAGATGTTTAGCCCGCTGTGCACGACTCTGGTTCAGCGACCGCTACCACATCGCACTTGTGATATACGTATTTCCGGCGCCTAATAGCTGCAGCGGGCAATGCTGTGGAACTTGCGTCTTTCTCGCGACTTTCGCCTAGCACTGGTTGCCTTTCCAGCTTTCTCTCCTCTCCAGACCAATATCCGTGCAGCAAATCGACAGTGGACCGGGACAGTCTGGCGTTGGCGGTCGCGTGGCACACGAAATCGGCACCGCCAGCAAGACTCCTCGTGGCTCCTTTGCCCAATCATCCAGCTGCTCTTGTTTCTCGAGAATGTATCGTTGCATTGGATCCAGTATGCAGTCTCCAATCCGAAGCTGCAATCAGTACCTCGTGCAGCCATCACAGTGTGGCTTCGCGACGGCTACAACGCAGTGACAGCGAAATGACCTTTTCACGCCCACATCTCTTCACCTTGATGGAGGATTCGCGACCGGGAAACACCAGTGCTATGGCGACTCCAGCCTGTTGTCGTATTTCGACAATGCCGCATCGGCCAGTAACAGCACTCGTAGCGCAGCTGATACCTGGCCGGAAGTTAATCGTCTTCGCAGCTCGAGCTCGCCATGCCGGAAGCAGATATTGGTCCATTCATATCTCTGTTGCATGCCACTTGAAAGGTTGTAGACCGCCAGTTGCAACGAGATGACTGTCTCAGCTTCAAGGGTCCTCGAAATTCGACAGCTAGGTGGCTTCATTCGAGAGACTGTGCATGCGTTAGCTGCAAGAGCGACATGCAATCCAATGACTGCTGCGCTTTTTCAAACCCACGCGGCGCACGGGTGCAACAGAAGGCTTCTTGCTCCTACTTGGCCTGGGATGTCGAGGAGTCATCCAAATTGCTGGATGATTAACAGCCCTATGGGTATCTGGTCGTGCCACGAGGCTCCAAATTCCCAAGGCGCTCGCACAGCATGTATCGCAGCAACCTGCTGAATTGATCAAGAGGTACGAAGGAACGACAGCACGCTACTTCCCACAAAGGCAAGCTGTAAAGCTCCCGCGGATGGTGATGTGTCTCAACCACAGCCACAAGCTTGCACCTGTCTTTCGACGCCTTGACTAGTCGTGCCATCTACTGCTCTCTATTGAGGGCGCGATATCCTTCCAACGATCAGTGTTTGTTCTCGTCGTCCCGCAACTTCTCGACATCAGGAGAAGCCACTGGAAGCGCGACATTTGTGGTCTGCTTCACGATACCATTCAAAATCCTCTCTCCGCTCTCATTCCAGCCCTGTCTGCAGCTATCCTCTCAGCGTTCGGGCGCACAGATACCTCGGTTGTATGTTGGGGCGGGCTGTCGGCTAGCGCTACTGCGTTGCTTTGATGATGATTCCGCCTTCGAAGTCAACGAATCGAGATGAAGCCGTAGGGTCTGCCGGAGGTATACAGCAACTGATCGCCGCGCTGTGCTGTCCGCTCCGGACGAGGATGCCTGGAGTTGTGCCGGGCCGCGGTAACGAGCGGTACAGCAGGGAGCACGTTGGTCGGGATCTGCAGCTGGATTTCGGCGACGAAGCGGCTCAGCCAACAGCTCCAGCGACCTCGGGAGTCGGGAGAGACGGAAGGAAACGCTGACATGGGACTTCCAGTCAAGTTGTGGTGGACGGGTAACATGCAGCACCTGTAAGGCGTGCAGCATGGAGCAATACATGTAGCAAGGACCGTGTGATGATGGTGACGGCTGTCTCCGGCAGCTGGGTGGGATCAACATGCAGCCGTCGACCGCCTCGTGGGCTTCTTCTCCCGCCGGCTGAGCCCTTATTCCTTCGACATAGCGCTATGGACTGTCGGTCTGTGCCCGCCCTCTGGAAGGATTCATCGCTTCACGGCCCGTCTGCGTCTGCAGGAGACTGCAGGAGGCTGTTGGTGGCAGAGAGGATCGTCCAGCTTGTCTCTAGCGAAGCTTGTGCGTCGTCGCTGGCCATCGCACTATGCTGCCGTATCTGGTAGCGTGTTCAGGGCTGAGAGGCATGAGCCAATGCCGCTTCTCTGTTGCCTCTGGCAGATAGGCACTTGTATATGCCTGGCTCCATCCCGCGTCTCCCCAAGCCCTTACGCACCTTTCTATCTCTCTGCTCACTTGTGGAATCTCCAAGGCTCTACGCTCGCAAGTCAGATCTTCGCACCTACCGTGGGACATTGTACACTGATCAACCTCATCATCCTTGTCGGGCGTTGACTGAACGAGCAAAATGGAATCCATGGATTACAACTACTTCACTTCGGCGCCGCACTCTTACCACTATATGGGATATGAGGACATACTTCCCCAAAATAGCGGTAACGGATTGACTGCAACTCCAGTGTGTATCTCAAGCTGTTTGCTACCGTCAAGAGCTATACTAATAGGCTACCCAGAGTATGGAACCTCTCGACTCAGGCGCTTTCACCTTTGGCAACTCCGACTACGACTTCAACGCTCATCTACCTCAAAGCTACACCGTCACTCCACTTCCAACAGGCTCCGCATCTCCTCCACCGCAATCAATCTCCATCCTCCACCATGGTTCAGTGGACAGCGGTATTGCATTGGACCTCGACACTGAGCACGAACAACGTTCAGGCAGACGAGGCAGCAGTGAAGAGAAAGACGCCCTCACACCAGCGCAATCAAGGCGGAAAGCGCAGAATCGCGCAGCGTAAGTCACCTCACACTCACCCATAACCACTTCTCGAAAAACCTTAACATCTCTTCTCACACGAGTTTTAAAACCAAACAGACAACGAGCTTTCCGCGAACGCAAAGAACGCCACGTTCGCGACCTAGAAGCCAAACTCAACCTCCTCACCACCACGACGTCCTCCTTACAATCCGACAACAAACGTCTCAAACTCATGCTTCAACGCGCTCGGACCGAAAACGAAATCCTCCGAGCGACGGCTTCTTCTTCTTCTTCTTCTTCTTCTTCATCCTCTTCTTCCTCTTCTTCTCCCCCCACTTCGCATCATCCACCCAGTCTCGCGGCCGATCCTCGCATGCTCCCAAAAGCCGCCTCCCCGGAAAACCCCCTTTTGGACTCGAAGGGACTCTCACATGGATTACTATCGCCCGAGTCCTCCTCGTCACCCGGACGACGACAAGGCAGCTCGCCGCGCAGCGAAAGCCACCTGCTCTCCGCGAGCGCGACGTGGGATTTCATCCAGTCGCATCCTCTCTACCTCTCCGGGGCGGTGGATATTGGCGAGGTCTGCGAGAGATTGAAGACGATGGCCAAGTGTGAGAGGAAGAGGCCTATGTTTGAGGAGGAAGAGGTGAAGAGGGTGATTGAGGCAGTGGGGAGGGGTGGTGGTGATGAGGTGATATGATGAAAGCAGAGCAGATGGCGCGGGAAGAGAACATATTCTCGGGAGACTGCGTTTTGGGTGTGGTTTTGTTTTCATATTATACCCCACAGCAGGAATTGCCAGTTTTCTCTCCCCTTCCGAGGACAGGAGAGGAGTTAGTCACGATGAACGACAGGAAATTGTAAAATCACCTGCT
Source organism: Lecanosticta acicola (assembly GCA_963674455.1). Lineage (NCBI taxonomy): Eukaryota > Fungi > Ascomycota > Dothideomycetes > Mycosphaerellales > Mycosphaerellaceae > Lecanosticta > Lecanosticta acicola. The sequence continues at coordinate 734,058 of CAVMBE010000002.1, read as the reverse complement.
CAATACTACAGTCAATAGAACTTCCTCCACTCCCAACTCATCCCTCTTGCGCACACTCAAAGGTCCACATGTCCTCATCAACAACAACAACAACAACTCCAGGCAGCCATATTTCCCCTAATAATACCATCAATCGTCATCAGTTCCCCTGCCCTGCCACTCGTACGAAAGAAACCCTGGCACGAGCGGGAATCCTTCGGCATCAATCCAATCAGACCGCAGCGAGAAAGCGTGCCAATCTCGTGTCTCCCACGCAGCGATCGACATTCGGCACCAATCAATCCGATTCCTGAATCGACTTTGCTGATCACGTTATTAGTTGCCAACTTGCCACGTGGATTGATTGAGGAGGATGAGATGGTGGGACACAAGGGCTTGGGAAAGTTGGTCGTGGTTATTTTCGCCACTTTGGTAATGAGGTGGAAGGGCGTGATGCCTGCCTGGATGGTTGTAGAGTAGTAGCTAGTAGCATGGGACATTCCTGCCTGCCTGCCGGCCGCTCTTAAGGCATCCAAGACGGGAACCATACCGTGACGAGGTGGTACATCCCGTGAGGCGGGAACGAATCACACATATGCGAAGACAGAGCGTATACCGCATTCGCATAAAGTCATCTGGGCATTCGTGTTCGTGGAGAGATGTTGGTTGGTAGGCGCAGCCAACTTTAATACGGAGGATGCAGACGCGGCTTGCTTCACATTGCATCCTTCGAGACCTGGAAAGAGGGCATGTTGCGGTGCCGGCAAAGAACAGTGACCATGTGGCTAAGCTGCTGCAACGATCCTGGTTCCGAAGGAAGGCCACATCTCAGTTCAGGATCGATTGCGAGAACGAATGAGGTGGTGTGTCTCGAATTTGCGAATGTGCGAACGAACGAAAGCATGCGACGCTCACAGCAAGGTTCCGAAAGGTGAAATGGAAGCTGCAGAAGTCCGACTAGTAGCTAGTAGTACATTAGGCGTAGCTCTCTCCGTCCTGAGTGTGACGACAGGATATTGGCTCCATCTCAACACGAGATATTTAGAAAAATTCCACAGGATCAAAGGTGTCCAAAGACATTTGCCAGGCTCGCTTTGCGAGTCGATTCGTGGGTTGTTGCGGAGTCCAAGATTGGTGTGTGTTGTGGCCAATCGTATTTCCAAAATAGCGAAATGACAAGCCGAAGGAAGGCGGTGTTATTGGTACGACTCAGAGGTCCGGCGCTGAAAGAGTTGCACCATGGATCAATATCAACCGCATGGCTGAGGAGCTTGCGTGAGTGCTCCGGGCCCGAGTTTTTAATGCGCTGTGTGCGTGCATTGCAGTACCCGCATCTTCTGCTGAATAACCAATCTCTCCGAGACTTGATGTGTTAGCCAAGCTAGAATGTTGGCGCGTGCTTGGAGTATGTCGAAATACTGTACGTCGAGTTGTGTCTTTATTCGGGGCTCGAGCATACCATATTCCCGCGTCGCGAGATCAGCCAAATGGAACAACTCCCGACACTGGACTGGAATCAAGATCTGCACGTTCTGCTCTGATATCATGCTAGATGGACGTCTCTAGACATTGAAGCTCCATACTGCTGTCACGTCGGCGAGTTTCCACAATCTGGCATAACTCCTCTAGAACCTCGTGCCAAGCTCTTGAGGTTAAGCTTGGAGTTACAGTCCAGTTGTTGCGGCGTCAAGGACTGTGCCTCGTTCGTATGCACAACCTCGTCACTATCGATATTGTCTCCAGAAGTACGTGCAAGTGTTAGGGAGCGTTCCCATCATGGGGCTCCACGTTTCGAGCAAAGCTTGGAGTACTCCAGCTCGAAGTTTCAATAGCGCTCTTCTCCGTTGGCTCTCCTGAATTTCGACAAGGCCACCGTTCGTCGGAGCAGTCTCTGGCAAGTTTGGGCGGGAGAAGGCTCGTCTCCAATTCGCCCTTTCTGGTTCTTGGTATTCGGTATACCATTGCCGATCTCGTGAGCACATTCTTCGACGTTCCCGGTTTGCGTTGGCAGCGATTCATCATGTACACTGCCAAACCGTCATACCGTGGTATGGGTGTGTGCGCCACGTTTGCTTATGTTTCATCGCGGACGCGCAGACGAAAGCCAAAAAGAAGATGTAACGTGGACGGAAAGCAAAGAAAGAAGCCACAGCTCGGAACTTCCCGGTGTGCCGATCACATGCTCGGAGGAATAGTTCCTCCGGGAGCTCTACCCAATGAGATCAGGGCATTCTTCTGCCCTACCTAGTCACCGGGAATGCTATACATGGCAGTGCTCATGAGCGCACGCACACAGGCTGTTCGAAGAGATACCATTGCATCGTCCAACCCTCGTTCAGCGGTACCACAGGGAAATCACTCTAGTCAACAGATAGTTTCCACTAACTCCTGCATAACAATAGTGCTTAGGGCAGCAAAATGGATCTATTATAGACCGTCAACTTCCGACATTCTCCGCCCTACATTTCACAAATTTCCCTTGATGAAGATCCAATCCGTCTACAGTCCTCGCTGAAAGCTTTGCCGACCTTATCAGCGGAGCTCTTAAGTGCGTCCAATGCAGGGTGAAGCCACCGAAGATCTCACATAAACGTGGATACCGGGAGATGGGAATGCGCGACACGAGGTGGCGGATTTACAGGGCAGAGATAGGCGAAGAGCGACTTTTTGGACGGCGACCAATAGTGATGCCTCAACATACTCATCATTGAGCTGCATTCGGCGGCCGAGAAGGGTCCAAAAAGGCAGGTCCGGTTGACTAACTTGTTTAAAGCTGTATTCCTGGTTCGTGCTCTGTGGAGGCACTTCTGCAGAAGTAACGTAGGCAGCTGTCTGCTGCAGTGTTCCATTGCATGTGATAGGCTGGTAGAGCTAGCTTTTGGTACTGGCAGAAGCAACAGCTAGCTGGTCTTCTTCAGCCTTGCATGGTAGATGAGCTTCCACGCCTCCACGAAGCTTTCTTATGGGGAACCGGCTTCGTTGAAGTACCTTTGCTCGGCTCTGTGCTCATTGAAGTGACCACAATCACTATCTGCAAGCCCCGAGAGGTGCATATGCATGCATACAGAAGACGATCTGCGTTCGAAGAGCCGAGACAAGTAGCTCTCGGCCGATTAGTCCCAATCGCTATCGTCATCGTCCTCCTTCTTCTTGGAGCTTTGGAAAATGCTGCGTTTCGGATGCTCTGCCTCTGCATCCTCGTCTTTCCTCTTCAATCTCGAATCGTTGTGCTGCAGTGCGCCCATGCCGAGTAGCACTTTCTCCATGTCTGCAATGACGCTCGTTAGCTTCCAGCATGCCAGTTGACGAGTGGCCGCACTCACCTGCTACACTTGTCTTGTCGCCATTCAACTCCTTCAGCGTAACAATCTGCCTCTTGATCTCTCCATCTTTGTACGCCAACACTGTCGGTGTATTCCGGTCTGGATACCCGTCTATACACAGATTGGCTTGCATCTGACAGAACTTGATGTCTCCAAACTTCTTCGCCAGCTCGCGCCATAGTTCGATCATGAGTTGCGATTCGACATTCGTGCCCGTGGAAGAGGTAAGGAGGACCAGGACAAAGGATTTCGACGAGGTCTCGGTGACTTCGCGGGAGTATTCTGGCTTTTGGATGGGGTAGACTTGGTTGTAGATGCTCGTCTGCTTGAGGGTTGAGAGTTCATTGAGACGCTTTTGTCTGGTTGAAATACAATTGGAAGTTAGACTGTGTCGGGTGCATGCAATGTCGGGCCACCATACCGGTACTGATCGAGAAATGCCTCGTCCTCTTCATCTTCTAGCTCGTCCAGTTCATCCAAATCTTTGCCCTCTAATCTGTTCTCGTGCGCCAGCTCTCTTGCTTGTACGAGTGCCTCCTCGATCATCGGCGTGGGTGAGGGCGGCTTCTCGGGAATGACTCCATGTTTCCGCAGAATGTCGTTCCTGAGCCATGTACTCAGTATCGCAGCGTGTCTTATGCTCCCGGACGTGAAAGGGTATGAAAATGCCTTCTACAAGCGGATTCGAGCGATGAAAAACAAGATGGCATGTGCAAGCCTACCATTCGGTGTCTGCGTTGGGGTCGTCGATGGGAACATTCACTGGCATGTCCATATTGGCGGCTGGGATATGTTCTCTTCAGTTGCACCGCAGACTTGTATACTAGTGTACACGAGCTTTCATGTGCGTGGGATGGGATTTGTGCCAAGAAATCCAGATGGGAACATGTGTATGTATGTAGGAGTGGTGTGGTTCGAACCAATGTGCAAGGGTATAGGGGCTCCCCACTCAGAATTTGGTTCGACTTGGTTGCGGCGAAGCAAATCGCATGGCGAGTTTGATGAGAGACATCCATCAAAATTTCAATAAGGAGATCCAGCTATCGATCGGAGCCACAACGCCGACTTGGGAAGTAGCTGCGGCGTCACTGGCTCCGACTTTCGACTTTCCCAGCTGGCCACAGCATCAGCACCAGCGACACTCCCACCACCGCTCCACTAAGCTTCCTCGGCGCCAATTGATACTCGACTATGGCGCAGTACAAGAAGGACGAGGACGATGCCGGCATTGTCAAGGTCGACAGGACTTCTGTCTTCCAGGAGGGTAAGGAGCGCAACCTCACTCCGCCCTTACTGTGGCATTTGCGCTGACCACGATATCTCTCCATAGCCCGAGTGTTCAATAGCTCGCCCGTATCGCCGCGGAAATGTCGAATTCTCCTGACCAAGATCGCCCTCCTCCTCTTCACCGGCGAGAAGTTCCCGACCAACGAGGCAACCACCCTCTTCTTTGGCATCTCCAAGTTATTCCAGAACAAGGATGCCTCCCTACGACAAATGGTATACCTGGTGATCAAGGAGCTGGCACACACGGCGGAAGATGTCATCATGGTCACGAGCAGTATCATGAAGGACACGGCAGTTGGAAGTGATGTTGTCTACCGAGCCAATGCCATCCGCGCATTGTGCCGCATAATAGACGCCTCGACTGTGCAAGCCATTGAGAGAAATATCAAGACTGCCATTGTGGACAAGACGCCGTCTGTGTCTTCTGCAGCTTTGGTATCATCATATCACCTCTTACCAATTTCCCGGGATATTGTCAGGAGATGGCAGAGCGAGACTCAGGAAGCTGCCTCGTCAGCAAAGTCCTCCGGCGGTTTCATGGGCTTTGGAGGCTCATCAGCCCATCAGATGGCTGCTGCAAATACGAATTACATGACACAGTACCACGCAATCGGACTGTTGTATCAAATGCGCTCCCATGACCGCATGGCTCTGGTCAAGATGGTACAGCAGTACAGCGCTGCTGGTGTTGTGAAGTCTCCCGCTGCAAGAGTCATGCTGGTCCGACTAGCTGCAAAACTCGCAGAGGACGATCCAAGTCTGCGCAGACCAATGATAAAGCTCCTCGACGAATGGCTGCGCGACAAGAGCGAGATGGTCAACTTCGAGGCTGCCAAAGCTATCTGCGAAATGCAAGATCTTACAGATGCGGAAGTCGGACAAGCCATTCACGTCCTGCAACTTTTCCTGACCTCTCCACGCGCGGTCACCAAGTTTGCGGCCATTCGCATTCTGCACCAATTTGCTTCCTTCAAGCCCGATGCAGTGCGGCAATGCAACCCCGACATCGAATCTCTGATCTCCAACTCGAACCGATCGGTCGCGACATTCGCTATCACGACCCTCCTCAAGACTGGTAACGAAGCCTCGGTCGACCGACTCATGAGCCAGATCAGCACGTTCATGTCGGAGATTACGGATGAGTTCAAGGTCACCATCGTGGAAGCTATTCGGACATTGTGCCTGAAGTTCCCTTCGAAGCAGGCCCGTATGCTTGCATTCTTGTCTGGCATCTTACGCGACGAGGGCGGCTACGAGTTCAAGCGGAGTGTTACTGAGAGCATGTTCGACCTCATCAAGTTCGTTCCTGAAAGCAAGGAAGAGGCCCTAGCCCACCTTTGCGAGTTTATCGAGGACTGCGAGTTCACCAAGCTTGCGGTTCGCATCTTACACTTACTTGGGATGGAGGGACCCAAGACAGCACAACCAACGAAGTACATTCGATACATCTACAACCGCGTAGTGTTGGAGAATGCTATCGTTAGAGCAGCAGCAGTCACAGCACTTGCCAAGTTTGGTGTTGGCCAGAAGGATCCAGAGATGAAGCGCAGTGTCAACGTCCTGCTGACACGATGCTTGGACGACACAGATGATGAGGTCCGAGATCGTGCGGCTTTGAACTTGAGGCTGATGAAGGAGGAAGATGATGAGGTTGCAGGTCGCTTCATTCGCAATGGTAAATATCTCACCCTTAATGATGCTGTGATGATACTGACACTTTGCAGACTCTATGTTCTCGCTCCCAGCTCTAGAAGATCAATTAGCGCACTACGTCAATGGCTCCAACGCGGAGGCCTTCGCGAACCCCTTCGACTTTACGAATGTCCCGATTGTCACCCGTGAACAGTCTTTGGCAGAGGATCGCACTAAGAAGCTCACAACTGCTACGCCAACACTCAAGGCTCCCAGCGTTGGGCCCAAGAAGACAGACACTTCAAGCGCGGCCGCAGCAGCAGAGAGCGCTACGTTCGCCACCCAGAAATACGCCCAACAATTGGCAGCGATCCCCGAATTCTCATCTTACGGTCCAGTGCTCAAGAGCAGCCCCGTCGTGGAGCTCACAGAGAGCGAGACGGAATATGTCGTCAGCGCCGTCAAACATCTATTCAAGGAACACGTCGTACTCCAGTACGATATCAAGAACACTCTTGCCGACTATGTCCTTTCCGACGTCACAGTCGTCTCGAATCCATCGCCCGGCGAGGAAGGGGAAGAGTCACCGCTTGAGGATGACGGCTTCATTATTACGGCGCCTCTGCTCAAGACCGACGAGCCAGGCACGGTCTACACCTCGTTCTCTAGGCCCGCAGATGCTCAGTTTGTGCCCGCGTCATTTACAAACGTCCTCAGATTTACACTCAAGGAAATTGATCCTTCGACACAAGAGCCTGAAGAGGGTGGCTACGAAGACGAGTACCAAGTAGGGGATCTCGACCTCACTGGTGCCGACTACGTGTTACCCGCCTTCGCAGGTAGCTTCGAAAATATCTGGTCTGGCATTCCCGACGCAGACGAGGCATCAGAAACGTTGCAACTGTCGAACGCGAAGAACATTGCCGACGCAGTGGAGCTTCTGGTGAAGGCGCTTGGTATGCAGCCTCTGGAAGCAACCGATGTTGCCCTGTCGACAAGCACACATACCCTCAAGCTCTACGGCAAGTCAGTCACAGGCGGCAAGGTCGCCAGCACTGTACGGATGGCGTACTCTGCAAAGTCTGGCGTAACTGTCAAGATTACCGCCCGCAGCGAGGAAGAGGGGCTGGCTGCTCTTATCGTCAACGGTGTCGCGTAAGCCAGAAAATTCGGTCGGGTTGCATCTGGTTCTGCTTCCATGACAGTTGCGTGAAGCATTGCGAGTGGCGCTGGGCTTGGCCTGCCATTATGGAGTTGAGGAGCGCGTTGTGGTCATTCTGTAAGTTCACGCCAGAGGGACGAATGGCATTGGTTTGGAGCGTGGGCTGCAAGAATAGAATAAGTCGTGCGGCAGGACTGGATGGGCTGAAATTTTGAAATCATTTGATTTTTATGACTGTTGTTCTGCCCTTCTCTCCAGGTGACGCGCACTGTTCTCTTGCTCGATGTGAGAAGACTGAAATACTGTGATGTCTCCTTCTAAGAGGCTTGGCACGTCGCTCGATCAGGAAGTAGGGGGCGAGCTGGTGATTGACTTCACCTCATCATGCTCTTGAGTCTTGGCATAGTCGTGCAAATGCACCAGTATAGGCTTCTCGGTGCGAAGGGCATATTCAGAAGACGAGGAGGACGAAGGACGTCGATCTCGAGCTCGGCGGCGATTGGAGAAACATGTCATCATCTATCCAGCCTCTTCCTCCAACCGTAGGATTCCTTCCATCCATGGCACTCACCCGGCTCGAAGCGAGAAAGTAAACGTCCAAGAAATACTGCACTTCTTCTGAGATTTCGACCACGTGCTTAGGAGTCTTCTAGCTAACGCGAGGGTCTGTCATGCTTGGCTTGTTGCCGACATCCCGAGACTTACGCGTTGGGCATCGGAGAGTGGGAGAGTGGCTGCGGAATGGTACAGTCTTTGGCGTTAGGAGGGGCAATGGCGACGGAGGACGCCGTTGCGCTGGCAGGGTGTGCGGTGATGGGCGGCGAAGGTGCAGTCGAAGGAGGAGATGGCTGGGGCGACCAGAACTCTTAAGAGGAGTAGAAAGTGGAGGCGTGAGAGGGCGCAGGCTACTGCTGGGAGGAATTGAGTGGCGATAAATATGCCTGATGGTGAGTAGGAGTGTCGGAACAGGAAGTTGGCGGGGAGGGGATCAGAGAGCATAAGGAGATGGATCTTAGGTCACTGATGGAGAGCAAATTTGGTGCGTGGCTGTCAGGACGCGGTGAAATTGCGTATGTGAGTACAGGGGCGCTCAAGTCTGTGGGATAAAGCTGATAGCTTTTGGCTACAGGCCAAGAATTTAATCGATTAAGACAATCTTGAAGATGTAGTGGTGACAAGCAGCTTCCCTCCCACTGAAGCGGTCTGTGAATCACATAATGAGATTCTCTCCGCCGCCCTAGTGCTCGTTTCAGCATCCAGTGCCATGGCGACACAAAGCCCACGCGACGGCGCGATTGTGTTTCCGACAAGTATCTGAGTACGTGTGAAGTTCAAGTTCGTGGCTGACGCGCGGGCCGAACGTCGAGCGGGCGTGCACGAACTATGCCAAGGGTTAAGCGAGCCGGCATGTGATTTGCAAGGAGAGAACAGAGGCCGATATGCATCTCCGCTTGTAGGCCGCTCCATGTCTACACAGACCCCATTCATGACCATTACTGAGCAGCACCGGCGGGATGATGAGTATATAGGAGTTATCTCGATGACTGCTCTTCAGAGTCTTGTGCTGAGCGACTCGATATTGGCCTGGATGTAAGCAGCATATTCGAGAAGGTAATAGAAGCGATTGAACGCTGATGCTGCTAAGACTGCACTGTCCGCCTCGTCGTAAGCCTGGCTTCCAACGAACAACTCGGCGTGGAAATGGCTCGACGGCGAGAGAAAGACACTGGCTCCTGGCACATCCAGGGATGCGTACAGCTATCGACAGTGCAGGACTTAAGACTATTGCTTTATCCTCGCCAGTCGACTTGGATGTATTCCTTGCGTCGCATCGGCTCCCGCTCCAGCTTGTTCCTCTTCCACAGGCTTGGCCTTCGCGTCCTCTGATCTAGGCTTCCCGCCCTCTTTCTTCTCCTTCTTCGCCTTCTCCACCTTCTCCAGCTCAGCCCTCCGCTTCCGCTGCTCCTCCAACCGCACGTTCTTCCCCTTGATCTTCTCCTTCCGAGCATCCGTATTCCCTCCACCACCCGAGGTCAACTCCAAATTGATCTTCCTTGTGTCCTTCTTCTTATCCTTCTCAGACCTCTTATCTTCTTTCCCCTCCTCTGGTCTCCCTGCGTCCAGCTCGCTGTGATGGTACAGCTTCAACACGGTCTTCATGCGATCGTAGTTCTCAAATTCCAAGAATGCGAAGCCTTTGCTCTTCTTTGTCTTGGGATCTGTGCGATGTCGTAGGGTGAAGGGTTCGAGTTTCTTGAAATGTGCGCGAAGGGCGGCGTCAGTCGTTTTGTACGGGAGATTGCCGACGAAGACGATGAAGCGTGGCTTGACAGTCTTTTCTGTCGCATCGTCGGGTTCGCCCTCCGTTGGTGTGGTCTTGGAGGTCTTCTTGCGCTTCTTTGGCTTCGGCGCATCCTCAGCAGGTGCCTGAGCTGTCGCTGCATCTGTTCCCTCGCCATCGTCTTGCGCTTTGCGCTTTTTCGACTTCTTCGTAGACTCGACCTTCGCACTCTCTTCTCCTACCGCCGGCTCTTGCGATTCCTCCGTCTCGACATGCTTTCGCTTCTTGTCCTTCGTTCGTCGCTCAGCATCACGGAGCGCTTTCTTCTCCTTTCTCGAGATGGTGGCCTCCTCCTGCGACATCTCTACCGAATTGTTGGGTTGATTGAGAATTTCACATTTCACATGCGCGCGAAAGACAAAGACGCAGGGTTCTCGGCGGAGTCCCGGCCCGCTGTGTCTTGGCGCTGTGCTTCCGCTTTCTCCTTCCTAATTGGAACAGCGACTGTACAATGTGAATCCTCGTCGATCCTTCAGTGTGTGGACGATAGACAGACTCACATCTCGCAGTAAGCACTCAGATTCTTCGCTTATCATGTGGTATACGCTTGCCGCTGATATACGCTTACCCCTGGTATTGTTTCTGTCTTCTTCGTCTTCAGGTGAAAAGATTCTTTGTATTGGAGGCATATCATTGTTCATCTCGCAGCTGAGATAACCTCAGCCAAGACATCGACATGTCACCCACGGCGGATCCGACAAGGAGAGGCGACTCCGTTGAAGGTGCGAACGAGACATCGCCACTACTCGCTGCACCTGAGTTTACCGTAACGAGGAGCGAGAATGGAAAGGCGATTCCATCAGATGCCAACGGCAAGGCCAGCAACCATGGCACCATCAACCGGCATGACTCCCAAGAAGAAGCAGAAGCAGAAGCAGAAGCAGGAGAAGAAGAGAAGCCAATGCCTTATGTCCAAATCCTGCTACTCTGCTACGCCAGTCTTTCGGAGCCGGTCGCATACTTTTCCATCTTCCCCTTCATCAACGAGATGATCTCTCGGACTGGCGATATCCCGGAAGAGAACGTCGGATTCTGGGCGGGGATCATTGAGTCTCTCTTCTCCCTCGTGCAAATGCTCCTGATGATCTTTTACGGAAGACTCGCGGATCGGTTAGGACGAAAGCCCGTGCTTGTGTTTTCGTTGGCGGGAGTGAGCGTCGCCTCGGCTCTATTTGGATTGAGTACGAGTCTTTGGCAGATGATCTTCTTCAGGTGCTTCGCCGGCGTATTCGCGGGGACGGTGGTCACCATGCGGACGATGATCAGCGAAAACTGTACCAAATTGACACAGGGAAGGGCTTTCAGTTGGTACATGTTCACGAGAAATCTGGGTATTTTCGTGGGACCTTTGATTGGTATGTGGAGATCATCTGGGGCTGGCTAATGGGGATAGTATCAGACTGATGATATACAGGTGGTGCGCTGGCAAATCCTGCTACCCAATTCCCAGGGGTGTTCGGCCACATCCAATTCTTCAAGGACTTCCCATATGCCTTGGCAAGTTTCGTCGCTGGAGCGATGTGTTTGACCGGCATGTTGTCCAGCTTGTTTGGCTTGAAAGAGGTGAGTGTATGATGCAGACCCCGAAAAAGCGTACACTAACATCATCCAAAGACCCTCAAGAAACACGACTTCGCCAGCGGCAAACTCGAACCTCCCATGTCCACCTGGGAAGTCCTCAAAGCTCCAGGCGTCATCACTGTCCTCTACATCTTCAGCCACACCATGCTTCTCGCCCTGGCTTACACAGCCGTCATGCCCACTTTCCTGTTCACTCGCATCGAACTGGGTGGCATCGGATTCGGTCCCGACTTCATCTCCTACGCCATCGCCTTGGCAGGAGCTTCGCAGGCTCTCTGGATGCTACTGGTATTCCCTCCACTACAGAGGAAAATCGGAACTGGAAATCTCCTGAGAGCGTGTGCCATCTTTTGGCCTGTGTTTATGGCGGCCTCGCCGATCTACAACGAACTTTTGAGACATGGATTCAATACTGCTTTTTGGGTTATTGCACCACTCTTCTCGGTCCTAGGCAGTGGGGTTTCGATGGCTTTCGGTGAGTCACGCCGGTCTACTCTGTCCTGGATGAGATTTTTTTCTTGCGCGCGGCTGTCTGGCTGACTACGATCATTAGCATGCGTGCAGCTTTGCCTCAACGACATCTCGCCATCACCTACAGTTCTCGCCACAGTCAACGCCCTGGCCCTCACTCTGAATTCCGGCGTGAGAGCCGTCGCGCCAGCTCTCTTCAACAGTATCTTCGCCACTGGCATCAGGATCCACTGGGCAGACGGACACCTCGTATGGTTCATCCTCGTCGCCCTCGCACTCCTTCTCAACGTCCCGGTCTGCTATCTACCCGAAGCAGCAGAAGGGAGACCAATCAAGCAGAAGAAACCAAGCCCAGAAGAAGCAGAAGGAGAAACTATACACTAGAACTATCCATCCAATTTACAACCCACTCTTATCCAACAACCCACCCCTTTTCTACTCATACCTATAGCAAAATACCCCACCACTCGGATCCATAACTTCCCCCACGGTCACATTCTCAAACACATCCGTAAAACTTATCACACTCTCCATCCCGACTGTATCCGCCAATGCCCACCCTCTATACTTCCTCGTACCGCTGTAATCTTCGGGTCTGGCGGTCGCATTGCGTCGCGTGGCTTCGTCGCGGCTTTGCCAGAGGGACCATACGCGATCGATGTGGGCGTGATGGAAGAAGAAGAAAGGATCCGAGGGCGAGGCGGGGATATCGTTCTGCAGACCGCCGATGACGGTGTGCGGGATAGGATGGATTCCATTGGGCCAGGATTCGAGTTGGGTGAAGAAGGAATTCGAAGCAGAAGTCGGAGCGTCAACTGATTGGAGAGTTTAGCTAGAGGGAGGAACGAGGGAGGAGAGGGGGAAAGGCGTACCTTGATAATTGAGGATGAAGTCTACGATGTGGGGATAGGTGATGTTTTCCATGTAGGATTCGTCGAAGTCGCGTTCTAAGCAGCGCGGATTGTAGCCGAGACCTGATGGGAGGGGGTTGTCTTTGCAGGAAGCGCCGTTGTAGAGTGGGCCCAGGTTGACAGTCCAGTTCGCGAGCGGACCGGTGGTGATGCAGGAACATTGTCCTCCGTCTTCTGCTGTTTCGACCACCTTTCCATTCCCAGAAATTGATGTGGAGGAACCATCGAAGAGCGGGTTGTCTGAGAGAGGTTTGGTGGCGGTGCGGGACCAATCCCAGTATGGTTGACCTAAGCACTTAGTGTGAGAGATGTTAAAGGGTTACGAAGGGGAAATGGAAGATACCTCCAGTCCAATCACATTCCTCCTTCAAAGCGCGCTCCCATTCCCACGTGAAACGTCGATGCCAAGGTAAAAGCCAAGGGGAGAAATGCACTCTCTGCAAATTCACAACATGCGCGGCTGCGAAATCATCCACACGATTCCGTGCCCCGGGAGCCAGAGTTGCATTCGTTTTCGAAGGAAGAGTCTGCATGCATTTGAGAGCTTCGAGGTATGCTTTCTTTTCGTCCTCTGAAAGTTCACTCCTGGCCGCGTCCATTAATTTTCTTTCATGGTATATTTTCTTCCGGGCGAACATACCACTCCCTCCTCACAACCATCTTCTCCCACGTACATTCTCCCCCAAGCTCTTGAACTCTCTTCTGCGTCGCAGCCGTATAGTTACTCTGAATCTCAGACATCAACCGCGCAGACACCGTCTCATCCGTTTGCCTCTCCACCAAACCATGCGCCAAATGATCATGATGTCCAAAATGTCCCGCCTCATAGGCTGCCGCCGACGAGGCGATCAAGAGAGCGAATTTGAGCATATTATTTCCCCTTCCCTGATGATGAAGTGAGTGTTCGGTGAGAGAGAGAGAAGGTTGTGCCATCCAGCATGGTCTCTGGTGGGATCTTGGTGCGATTAATGATCGGCATCGTGTTCCTGTGCACCGGGGGCGAAGTGGTGTGCTACCACAGGGGTTCGCAAATTAGGATGGATTGACGCTAGTTGCTTTGCATACCACTCTGTATACTATCTCTACCAAATATCATCTTTTACACGCTGTCCACTATTCAAAGTGAGTTGGTAGCACCTCCATTGCATGCTCTGTATTCTATGCCTGATTTGATCTATTGAAATCTTATACTAGGCACGAATGCAAGCTGATTTAAGAGCCTGATAGTCTATCTAATATAGGGCCTCTCTATATAGCTTTTTAAGGCTCTCTTCAAGCAGAAGCCATACTCCTTTAATTGGATTAAGGTCAGGGCTTTGTGCAGGGTGCTAGTAAAGCTGAATTAGGTGTTCTTGCCTAATCTTCTCGGGTAGATTGTCCTTTGATCTGTGACTATATAATAGATTATTATCTTCTATCAAAATAGCAGGGTAGCCTTGATTCTTTATCTATTTAATCTATTTAATATGCTTTGGAAGGATATGCTCTGCATAGTAGAGCTAGCTTATTGAATTGCCCTTCTTCTAGGTGTGTGGGGGCTCTAAATTAGCCCATTCCTTTAACTCTGCTTAATACTGCTTTTCTGTCTTCTGCCTTCTGTTTCTTCGTGGTTTTTGGCCCTTCTAGATTTCTATAATATGCCTGTAGTTCCACTATTTATCGTTATAGAAGACAAGCTCTAATTTGTGCTACTAAGAGACAGAAGCAGTAATATGGGCTACTAAATAGTTAGGCTCAGGTTGCTCGTATACTATCCCTTTATAATTGCCCTTCTTACGAAAGATTCGTTAATAAAGAGACATAGCCTTATTAATATAAGCCTCGTCTGTCTAGTGAATCTATTGCTAGAGGCTATCTACTGTCTCTGCCCTGTGTTAGTGCCTATATTCAATCCTTAGCCTCTTGTTAGTTTGTGAGATCTATATGGTGCTCTACCTCTTACTACGTAGTATTTGTGGCTGCCTTTTATTTATCCTCCTTCTTAAGGTTGCATATAAGCTTGCTATATGCTTTTAGAAGAAGGAATAGTCCTGTTTCCTCAAATCTTAGGGACCTTTAGCTATTATCTCAACCTAGTAGGATAGATCCTTCTTTTTAGGCCTAGGTGCCTACTTTCGTGGTAGTCTTCGGGTAGGGGATAGCTCCCCTTCTGCTCTTAGCTGTATACGTTAGTGGAGCCAATTACTAGCTGTTATGTAGGCAGGGCACTATTCTTCATGGCTATAGAGCTGGCAGAAGTATTTGAGTATGTATTGGTCTCTAGATGCATCCCAATAGTCAAAAAAACGCGTTCTGTGTGGTGTCTTGAATTTCCCTGGTCTCTTTAACCTTTCTAAATGATTTCTGAGCACAGGAGGCATGGTGGTGGTAATACAGAGCCTTCAAAAGAGGTGTTGGTAGGGAGGTTTGGTATGCCAAGCAACTAGCGTCAATCCATCCTAATTTGCGAACCCCTGTGCTACGGCTTCGTTTCCGTGCAACACCATCTTGCCCGAAGAGGAAAGGAGGCGAGATCAAGCTTATTGTTAAGCTATTTAGCAAGCGGCGATGCTTCGGGAGATCGGAGATACCCTGCTTTGCCGGAATTTGACAGATGAATCCCGGGGTTCTAGAGATGCGACGTGGAGGTCTTGCGAGCCTCTTGAAAGCCGCCGACGTTGTTGTGTGAGATGAAGAAAGACAAGATTCGAAACAGTGGCGAGCATCTGAGAATCTGTCGAGCAGGCGCGTCGCAAGTCCCATTCAGACAGATACATTAGCCATTATGACCAGACGTTGAATGAGAAAACTTCTGTTAAGAACATCGAATAGGGAACCCATCATGACCTCAACAATGTGGTCGCTGATCGTCATATCATCGAAGACATCCAAGATTTATCTCCCTTTGGAAGCCAACATCTATCGCTTGTCAGGCTTTGCCAATAACGAGCGAGCGCTCAGGCTCTGAACTGTGCGGCCTTTTCATCGAGCCGCGGTCCAGCAGTCAATAGTCGAATAGCAAGTTCCTTCTCTGTAAGGCCAGCATTTGAGGTCTCATGCCTCCCGGCGAGAAATTGAGGGATTAGCAGGCACTTTCACTCAAAACGTGGCGGGCTCTGCGGACGCCTTGCTGACGCCGACTTTGGCTTCATGACTTTTTCTGGAACCTGCTCGCATGATTTGTGTTCTGAAAGACATAGCCGAGTCTCTTCGATAGAGCTGCAGGGATGGATCGCGAAGTATTAGATTACGGAGACAACGGTAGGCTTCAACCTGCTGTATCCAAAGATTGTGGATGATGACAGCCTGAACTCGATAAGGAGCCACGCGGTGGAGGCACTCAGAGCTGCGGTCATGATAGTCTTGACAGGAGACGTGAGAGCAAAAGTGATGTCCATGTCACGAGAAAGGAGGAACTTCTGCAGATTCTCGAGACTAGCACCGCGCTGTGAGGCCTGAGAGCATTATTACGTGATGTTGGCCCGTGCGTCTTGGCACTTATGCTTACTGCTCCTTCCCTAGTCTTAGATAAGTGGTCGACCTCACCTTTCACATGTCGGGCTTGTCATCAGTAGTCTCCTTGTTATCAGCCTCACCTGCTCTGGCGTGCTGGCGGACACTGATCTCCTCTCTGCTCTAATACATGAGTCTCCGCGATTCCCGCCGACAGGACGAGATGCCTGCTTCCGCCATTCTACTTGAACAGACGAACCATATCCGTCGTCCCCCTCGACCAGAAAGAGATTGGTAACACAGCAGCGTGTGGATTCGAGTGATTGCGCTCTTGTGGGCTGCTGCTGGTGGATGTGCATGAGCGAAAGAGATGAGGACGAGGAAGAAGTCACTGGCGATCGCTCAGTATAGGCATGATGCGAGACCAGAAGCACAAGCGACCACAAGAGCTGTCGATCAAAGGTTACTACCAGCTATACCCGGCTTGCTTCTGCGCAGATAACGATATCGTAGATTCGTGCAGAGAAAGTTTCAGTGCTGTAGCCGTGAAGCGAGCGTTAGGCGAGGATTCACCGGGCAAGCAGTCAAACCCACTCCTACCCGCCAAGCGCCAAAGTTGGAAAGACCAAAGGTCCAGACGTCAAGAGTCCAAAAAATGCAAAGAATGCTCGATTGCAGCGGACTGACTTGGGAGGCACTTCCTCGGTCGGGACTTCTTCAGCGACGCGCATGCCATTAGCGTGGTCGCACCTTCCTTCACCTGCATTGCGGCTGCTCCCGCTTCGGTAAGCGGGTGGGTACCTGCCTGCGAAGCAAAGCCCACTCGACTTCACTCCACTCTTCAACGTAACTTAAGTCTCGATTCAAATTCGAACTCCACCTCGCAACCCGCCGACCGCACTGGCGCTACCAAGCAGCTCAACGCCGATTGCCATCGGAGCGGCACCAACTCGACGACATGACTACTCCGACATTGATCGGCATTCCGCCCGAAGTGTTTGAGCGGATCGCCCAGCTGTCGGACGATGCAGATCTGCTCGCGATACGACTGGTGTGTCGGGAAGCGGCCTCCAAAGTCCTGCGCACCTACACCGAAGTTCACTTCTCGCGCCGGCATATCTATCTCCACCGTGAATCAGACCTGAGAGCTGCGATACCGGTAGCCAAGCATCCTGTCTTCGGTGCTGCACTTTCGGAGCTGGTCATCAATGTGGACCAGCTGCAAGATCCGGCGACATCTGTGATGGTCGACAGGTCTTTGAGCGAAGAGGCAAGACTGGAGAGAGCAGACCAGCTGAACGCAATCTTCCAGAAGCAGGAACAGTTGAAGGATATCAGCACGCATCTTCAACTATTGACAATAGTGTTTGCCCACACAAGAAGGCATGGGAATCATCCGGTGGTCACGGTTGATTCAGACCCTCCCGAGCTACGAGCGAATCTCGACACCTGCGGCCTTTACATCGCTTGGGAGAACACTGACCACCATAAGTCTCTCCTAGTCATCCTTGAAGCCTTGGCCCTCAGTGGAGTGAAGCCATCGGCTTTTGAAATGGTCGATGCGGAAGAGCAGATCAACCTCAATACTCTGGTCCAGAAAGACCTGCATATCTTCCGTGAAGCACTCGACGGTACGAGCAAAGTGGTACTGAACATCAAATTCGACAACAAGGACGGAGGAAGCGTTGTAGACCACGGGGCATGGAAGTTCTTTGAGGTCATCGCGTCGAACCTAGCCTTGACGCATCTGGATCTGTTTGAAGCACCCAATGACTTGCCTCTCGGCCAGAGTTCTGTATTGAGACACGTACTCGACCAGCGCTTTCGGTTACTCAAGAAGCTTGTGCTCCGCCGAGCTTGTCTCCGAGCTTCTGCGCTGCTCAACTTCATCCAGCAGACTCCACAACTAGAGCACCTGAGCCTGGTCGATCTGGAGCTTATCCAACATGCGACCCACTCTCTGTGCGCAGAGGGCAAAGGTCTGGAAGCAGCTATTCAGCAACGAACTCATCTTTCCAGAGTGGAAGTTTCCGGTTTTGTATGGGAACAAAATATTTGAAGTGGGCAAATAAGAGCTATGTTCCGTAGCGAAGACGCAGGCTCACCATCAGAGGTCAATTTACACCACGCGATGCTTGCGACTGTGAGGAACGACTGATGACAACCTCGGGACTTCTAAGTGGTGGGAGAGATACAACCGACTTCAAGCATCAGCTTGTAACCTCACAAGAACTCGGCCAAGAGTTTCAAGATCTATACGAAGCCGACAAAAATTCTCATGGAGCTGATGGAGCGAGACTAGCGCTAATCGAGGGACGAAGGTGATAAGGAAGAATCGCTTGGAATTGGAAGGAAGTCACCGTCAAAATGGCCATTGCGGCTGGAGCAGACAAGGTAGTCTCTATCTAATCTCAAGCTCTGACTTCTTCCGCCTGCAGCAACGCACGCTGCAGCACAGGGTCTGATTCATTCGAGCACATCAACAGGTTGCTTCCAAAAATTCAACGCTTTTGTATTCGCAGAAATCAGCAGCTATTCGCAAGAAAGGATTCACATCATGCACAACGCCACTATCCATGCAAGTACTCTCCAATCTATATCCACTTCCTCAGCATGCCACTCCATAAGCGCCCCAACCTCCGCCTCACAAACTATATCCAGCAAAAATCTCCCCCTCTCCTCCTCCGTCAGCAATCGGAAAGATCTCCTCATGAACCGCGCAGTCTCCTGTCTCTTGTTCCTCATCTACTCCAGAAAACGCCTCCCGGACACGCATTTCCGGATCAACGGTGAGGCGGACCTTTCTGCTGCTGCTGCAAGAATCTGCAGGAGAGGTGAGGCGGGGACTTTCCGACTGGTGTGCCATTGCCATCTGGGATGGAGTGCTGGCGTATCGTGATCAGTCTCTTGCTCTGCGCTTGTCGAGATGGAAATTGTCAACTCCTGGCTCTGGCTCTGGCTTTGACTCAGGAGCCACGATGAACACTCCCCTTCGCTTCGGACGTGGCATCTCTTTTTGCGCTGATGAGGGGATCGAGAGCAAACCTCACCCGCTTGAAGGTGGAATTGCCTCCTGGTTGCGACGACTCGCACAAACCGGACCATCTTGCACGCTACATCGGAGACCTGCTAATTCTCGCAAACGGTAGGGAAATTGAAAAATCTCCTTGAACTGGTTCATTCCCCTCTAAAGAGGATTTACACGAACCGTCAAAGATCTCGTCAAGACGAGGTCCTGATCCTGGCTTTGCTCGACGGTGCTGTCTTCTTGTGCATCTATCAAATCTCCACCATTCTCGGCGGGGAGTTCAGAAATTTCTGCATGTCGGGCAGTCCCGTCGATCTCATCGCGCTCATGCTCATGGCCTTCAGGATCACGCCCCTGCATCTGTGACGAGCCGGTCGTATCGGCTGAGACTGTCTGAAGGTCATCCGTCTCCTTATCCTGCGGGGCGGCATCAGGTGCGAGTACCGTGTCCCGCTCGTCTTTGCGATCTCCGGCGTCATTTTCAGGTCTTTGTGGCGAGCCTCCTGCCTCGGCGGAAAAAGTCTCAAGCCCACCCATCTCTTCTTCATCTCGCGCGGATCCATCAATCTCGCTCAAAATCTCCCTTTCCTCCTCACCGACCTCCCCATCATCATCATCATCCCCGCGCACCTCAACATTTCCATTTCCATCTCCATCAGCCTCATTCTGCGCAACAGAACCCTTCCAATCCACCGAAACTTCAGACTCCCTACTCCCCTCCTCCACCTCCTCTTCTTCATCAGAAAACCACTCCCCCTCCTCCTCCACCACCACCTCTTCCCCCTCAACACCCGCATCCGCATCCGCACCCGCATCCGGCGCCCGCCCAGCAAGCCTCCACCCCTCCCTCAACATAGCCTCCAAAGCCCTCTGCCGTTCCCGCTCCACAGCCAGGAAACCCGCAATGACGTACTCATGCACCAGTTCTTCGCGGAGAGGCATTTCGCGCGTCCCCCGGAATCTTCGCCGCACGGGCGGCAGGGAGCCCTGATGGAGTGGGAGAATTTCCGGCTCTTCTTTGACTGCGCTGGTGGCGGTGATTGTGGCGGTGGTGGTGGTGGTGATGGTGGTAGTGTCGAGGATGGCTGTGAGATGTTCAGGACGAGAAGCCGGGGCCTCGGACGGGATGGCTGGATTGGAATCCATCTCTCTCGCCGGACGAACTTTCAGATTCCTTCAAAGGGAGAAGTGTGGTGATGTGGTCTTCTCTACTTGCGAAGAGCTATCACGAAAGTTACGTCGAGTAAAAGTATTCGCCAGCGTTGTGATATTTCGCGGAAAGAGAGAGGGGGATGTAGGAACAGCAAGAGTGCAAAGTGGGAAAAATCTTACTCTGAGATACCTACATATATTCTGCGATTTTCGGTGTCCTCAGGCTAGACGCAGCTCCACACACTAATCACAAAGGTTTAGTGGATTGAATGTTTGCCCCGAGGCCAAGAGGGATCAACACCATATCCAATGGAGAGCTTGCGCGTGTCGGAAGGTTTCCTGGTGCGCGGGTTCGCGGCGGAGCAAGATGCGGCGCCCCAGACCTCTTCTGTCAGAGAGAAGCCCTGTGAGAGATATGCCGAAGCTTGCGATGTATCCCGGGGCCACAGCAGAGGCATGAACTGTCTGCAACAACAGAGGGCCCGAGAGCTTTCACAGGGCCGAGTTGTGCGTTCCTTGCAAGCCCAGCAAATGATGTTGCTCCATTGCGTGAGTGTTGTAAGGCTCGACATGACGTACAACTTGCAGGTCCACGATGGATCTTCTTCATCCAAGTATCCGGCACGCCTCCTCCTGAATTTCGAGAGGCATGCTACCTAGGACGTATGAGAAGTCGTGTCCGCCTTGTACTGTTAATATCCCTAGCCCGTACCCGTTGCGGCCAAGATGTCTTGACTCCTGGTTGATATATCACTTGGCAAGTTTGCATTTGTGGCTGCGATCAACCAAACACGAGAGTGCGCGTCGTATCATGCCATAGGCCTATCGATTGACAGTCGCTCCAGGGGCTGTTTGCCCGTTGCCAGCTCTTAGGCCTTCCAATTTGGGATCCAGGAGCAAACTGTTGTGAAGTACTTGGCAGTATTCTAGGGACAATGAAGCGTCCTTTTCGAGAAACGAGTCAAGCCAATCCGCGTCTTCATCTCGACCTTGAAGTCTGAAGATGTGAGCAGCCCTTAAAGCCCAACGGTTTCGGGAGCGGAATGCACCAAGCTCATGTTCCACGGCCCCAGACCAGG
Organism: Lecanosticta acicola; assembly: GCA_963674455.1. Taxonomy (NCBI): domain Eukaryota; kingdom Fungi; phylum Ascomycota; class Dothideomycetes; order Mycosphaerellales; family Mycosphaerellaceae; genus Lecanosticta; species Lecanosticta acicola. The sequence goes on along the minus strand of CAVMBE010000002.1, from coordinate 712,680 downwards.
CAGTCCGTGCCATGTCGAGAAAAGGGTCCGCGTTGGGGTTGGCAGGATGATACAGCGGGAGGGCCGACAGAATGTCCACTTTGTAATCGCGCGGTTTGAAAGCGAGGGTAGCGATATGCTTTTTGCGTAAATCATTGTATTGATCAAACAGATCCCCTTGAGCGGGTGGACATTCTTCCCTGAGCAGGATCGAGTCCAGAACATGACTTGTCTGGTAACAAAGGCCAAATGCGTGTTGGGGCTTGAGCTCCGAGCCGCATCGCATGCATTGCAGGGCGCATTCTAGCGCACTATTAGGGGATCCCTCTTCGGACCACTCACAACAAGCGGCTGCTATCCCAGCAAAATAAGCACCGAAGGCAGCTGATCGGTTCCTGCTCATACCGATTTGTGCAACAGCTTCGTACCATCGAAAGACGTAGCTATCCTGTCCTTCGCCAACAAGAAACCAGCCCAGGCTCCACTGGAGGATCTGTGCGGCAGTCAAGTTCTCTGGGCGGCGCATCGGCTTGTCGACTGTTCCGAGATCCCAAAGCCAGAGCAAGACGCGGCCTCCAATGCTGAGACGGCGACACTCCTCGCGCTGGCTCTGGATTGGCAGGGGCTCCAAGTCTTTCCTCAGATGCGTCAAACACGAGACGGCGTGGTGTATCGTGGCTCTTCCATTGCGGGACAATTCTTCAAACTCGACCGGGGTGACTCGAGGGGATTGAGGCTCGGGCCAAAGAGCTCTCCAGAGGGACGGCTTGTCACGCAAGGAGAGGGTCGTGGGTTGGAGATCTGTGGTGGTTGGGATAAAGCCGACGTTTCGTGTGTGTTGCGAGGAACGCGGTACCTGGATCGCGCCTCGTTGCTGCAGCTGACAGCGGCGCAGCAGAGACAACATCATTATAAGGGGAGGAATGCAGCAGATGGTGCCTTGGCGACTGTGCGGAGAGGGCGCGCAGGAAGGAGCGGAGAGAAGGGCGATGTACGGGTGTACATGGATTGAGGTGTGTATACTTCGCTGTCGTGGAGTCGTGGAGCATTGCATTGTACGTGACGGAGCTGAGTCCGCCGTGGCTTTCTCCTCATCTGATTGGGTCCCTCACCTTCCACCTCACCTTCTCCCTCCAGCTCGCTCTTCTCCCATCTCGCCGCTGCATCTTCTCACCCGATGGAACGTGAGGTGTGCTTCCCTTCCCCATCAATCACATGATGCGACAGGACAGGATCCATGATCAGGGCCCCAGTCTCGGATACCGAAGGAAGGAGCAGTACTAAGCCTCCACGCACAAGGCAAGAACAAGCCCGTATCGATATAACAAGGCAGGAACGAGCCCATATTGAGATGACAAGGCAGGCACGAGCCCACATCGAGATAATAAGGCAGGAACGAGCCCATATTGAGATGATAATGCAGGAAAGAGCCCACATCGAGATAACAGCATGAAGGCAGCAGCGATAGCATACCTTATCTGATTCATCTAAAGCGCACGACGGCACGACATTCACAAGAAGAATCTATCTAGCGGAGAGTGTTGCATATGGACTAATCACGTGCCAACTATAGCCGCGCCGGTCAGCACATGTTGCACCATTAGAGATAATCCTTGGCTAGTATCCCTTTCTTTGTCAAAAACAACACCATGCATTGCAAGAGTAAAGGGTACTCGATCCCTCTCTTTGTTTCTCTTTGTTCTTGCGGTGCGGAAGTAGGAGGTGTTACCCTTTTATCCGATAGAAGCCGTCATATATGAATCACGACTCGACTCGGCTTAAGCGAGGACTCTATTCACTTGCCGGATAGACCCGATTATTCACTCGCGATCCCTCCCTTCACGGTCCCTCCCTTTACGGTCCCTCCCTTCACCGGCTTACCTAAGGCATATTTCTTCCGCATTTGACGTCCCCATCTTCTCCTTCTCCTTCTTCTTCTCCCCAACTTTTACCAAACCTCCTACATCAAGCTACAGAATACAACCACTTGGCCACGTCTATCAGAGGAAGATATCGAGTCGGCGAGCGTCAAGCCCACAATCATGACGAGCGACGTCTTCTTGACCTCGTGGTCGCTCATCCACGTTCTTCTTGCCTGCTCGCTCGCGAGCATCATCCTCCTCCTTGTACGCACCCTCTGCGCCCGCAACCACCGCGGCAAGCTCGCCAAGAACCTCGGATGCTACGCCTGGGGACCAGCATACCCATACCTCGACCCCATCTACGGATGCGACTACGTCTGGGAGAACGCGCGCAACATCTTCGCGCACCGCTTCGCCCAAGGCGTACGTGAGCGCTTCCAGAAGTACGGACCCACCTACTACTCTCGAGTCGCCTTCCAGAATGTCATCCATACCATTGACCCGCGCAACCTCGAGGTCGTGATGGGCTCGAACAACCACCACTACGACATCATTCCCCACCGCCGCAAGCTCTTCCGTCTCCTGTTCGGCGACGGAATCTTCACGTACAACGGACCGGAATGGAAGCACTCGCGGCATCTCGTCAAGGGCAGCATCGGCACCCTCAAGGTCGACATGGGCCTTCTCGAGAAGCACTCCCTAATATTGATCGAGAACATCCGCAACATCGCCAATGCTACTCCTACCAAGGCCATCGACTTCGTAGCTCTGGCCAACACCTACAATTTCAACGCCGCAGCGGGTTTCATGTTCGGAAAGCTCTCGGGCCAAGTGCCAGACGACAAGAGCCAGTTTGCGGCTGACTTTGCCAGTCTCAACGACATGGGCCAGCAGATGACCATCTTCATCCGCGAGCACATCAATTTCTTCTTCGCAAAGCGCATCACGGCAGCACAAGAGCGCATCTTCGCTTTCGTCGACGATTGTATCGAGCATGCACTGAGCCTGCCAAAGAGAGAGTCCCTCATGGCAAAGCACGACTCCGTAGTCGAGGGACTCGCCGCCCGTGAGAAGAACATCGACCGCGTCCGAGGCGAGACCCTCAATCTCTTCCTGGCAGGCTATGACACCGTCCGCATTGGCTTTACAGAGGTACGTTCAACTCACACTCCCAGGAAAAGAAACTCCTACTGACTCGATCCACACAGATGTTCTGGCACCTCGTCCGTAGCCCCGAGTCCTGGCGCAAACTCCGCGCCGAGATCGCCCACCTCGAAAACCGCGCCCCAACGCTCGATGAACTCAAGTCCTTCCCCTACCTCAAGAACATCATCTACGAAGCCTCCCGTCTCTCCCCTCTCCTCGCCGTCCACGGCCGCAAAGCCCTCCGCGACACTACCCTCCCATTCGGCGGAGGCCCAGAAGGCGAAGGCCCCCTCCTGGTAGAGAAAGACACCTACATCGCCTATTCCAACTACGCCCTCCACCGCAACCCCGCTGTCTTCGGCGAAGACGTCGATTCCTTCCGCCCCGAACGCTGGGAGAACCTCAAGCCCGGCAATTACGAATACCTCGGTTTCGGACATGGACCTCGTGCCTGTCCCGGTCAAGACATCGGACGTACCGTGGTAGCTTTCGCCACCGTACGACTCGCCCAGGCATTCGAATCCCTCCGTCCCTACGATGCCGAGGAGAAGTGGGAGGAAGCCGGCTCATTTTCTTTCTACAACCGCCATGGTGTCAAGATCCTCGCTACTCCGGATGAGAAGTTTGAGGTGAAGGGAGACGGGGTAAACGTTCCAGGGGAAATGCTTGGGATGGAAGATGTGGTTGTTTAGGATGGGGAGTTGAAGCTCCCGATTTGAGATTCGCCGAGTAGAGGATAAGTTGTGAGTTTGGATGCAGAGGAGAAAAAGACAGAGAAAGAGACTGAGATCACGGGAGCTGTGTTTTTCCTTTGTTGCGGATATCAAAAAGTAGGGGCGCTTGTAGCTCTCTTTGGGCTTAAGGCGGTAGACGGTACTACTACATGGATAGACTGTACAATAGACACGAAGAAAGGCTTTTCACCTCAGGAGCGTGCTTGGGTCTTTCCCTTCGTACCGCCCACTGTTGCCGTCCATTATCACCTAGATCTCACCCGACGGCCAGAAATATGTGCACGGACTTTTCTGTCACATGGGCATGACTTGTTCGTCGACATAACTTATCGTTCCCCGCAACATGGACTCTCAGTGCGAAATTCTATGTACCAAATGCATTTTTGCCGGGCACTAGAGGTCTTCGTGGTCTCACATTCCTTTTTTTGTTTGGACGAAGAAATTTGATGCCTGAGGCAGAACTCGGCTCATCTCCGAGATTTCTCCATCCGTACCTTTCCCATCTTCTCTCGCACCGACATCACTCTTCCCTAACAACCCCTATCGACCCCATCGCACTTTCTGTCCCTGCTTGCGAACCTCCATGTTGATGAGAATGGCAAGAACATGCTGGACTGCGATGCGCCGAGAACGGACGAGAGGCAACGAAGGTGAGGGGGCGATCAGCATCTCTCCCTCGGTGTCGTGAGCTTAATCCTGCCTCGCGAGAATGTGAAACATCTTTGCCTGGCTGCGATCTTTTAGAGAAAGACACAGGCAGCGGTGTAGCACTTGCGGTGGCTGTAAAATTAATCGAGACCTGGATTCGAATACCGGACGACTGGGATAGAGGGATAGACGTCGAGTTCTATTTGGACGCAACGCGGCGCATGTTATGGAGCGCTGCATCAGGCCGGTCATAGGTGCGTCGTCTAGGAGATGGGCACTTACTCTGCCACTGTCTCTTCGATACTCACAGCAGACGTCGATCTCCGCTACACGAAAATCCCAATCCCACAGAACGTTCGCCACACAACCAGCCAGTCTCGAAATCGAAAAAATAGCAGGGAGCTGCGGCGCCATCATCAAAAACATAAACCTCAAAAACCTCGACCCCCCCAACACAAACGCGATCCGCCAATCTCTCCTCCAAAACGGCGTCATCTTCTTCCGCGACCAGGACCTCTCCCCTCAACAATTCCTAGACTTCACTTCCCACTTCGGGGAACCCGTCGAATACCCCTTCGTCAACGGAATCGAAGGCTTCCCGAAGATCATCCAGGTCCTGAAGAAAGAAAACGAAAGAACGAATTTCGGAGGCGTCTGGCATAGCGATACCACCTACCTGCCCGAACCCCCGATGGCTTCCGTCCTGCTCGCGAGGGAATTACCGCCTTTTGGAGGTGATACGATGTTTGCGGATCAGTACCTCGCGTATGAAGCTCTATCGGATGGGTTGAAGAGTCTTCTGAACGGGGGGTTGAGGTGTATCCAGAGTTCCGCCAAGGCTGCCGCTTCGAAGACGAGGGAGGATCGGATTGCCGATAGCGGGACGCAGACGGATCATATGGAACAGTCACACCCCGTGGTGCGCACGCATCCGGAAACGGGGAGGAAGGCGCTGTTTGTGAATGTGGCGCATACGGATCGGTTTGAGGGGTGGACGGAAGAGGAGAGTAGGCCGTTGTTGGAGTGGTTGTTTCGGCATCAGATTCAACCGGAATTTACTTGTCGATTGAGGTGAGTAGATGTCCTTTTAATAGGATCCGGAAAATCCTCGAAGATGCTGATGTGAACTTTGCTAGGTGGGAACCGAATACGATTGCTTTTTGGGATAATCGATGTGTACAGCATTATCCGCTGAACGACTATCATGGCTTTCGAAGGAGGATGTTGCGCGTCACTTTGGCCGGGGATAAGCCGGTCTGAATCTCTAGATGCTAGCTAGCTAGTTGTCGAGCAAACAGAAAACGTTCTAACGACTGTACCTTACCTTTCTTTGTAAGCTCACTTTCATAGCGCAAGACTGTACTGCACGAGTCGATCGGCATCCCGAAAGAAGAGATCCGGTGGACTACCGAGGTGTAGATCGGCAGGTCCTTCGCCTCCACCTACATCTCGATCTCTCACTCCACACAAAACACAACAACCCTACCCAGCTATCCAACCAAGCTCTTAGAGAAAACCGCAAAGATTAAAAAGGCCGCCCTTTGAACGCATGCCAATCAACACAAGAAAAAACCCACAAAAAACCATGACATCCCCCACCCCCCGAACCCTCGACCAAGCAAGAATAAACTCCCCCACCTCGCACCCAGACTTCCAACTCCCCTGGATCCAAGCCATCCTCTGCAACCCCACGACCAAAATCACCCCCCTCGTCACCTCAGGCTCACAAAGGACCTCCGAAGAAAACGCAACAAGGAACAACAACACCATGCTCAACCAAACCCTCACGCACCCCACCGGCCTGCGCGCCCGCATCACCTTCCAACGCCCCTGCACGGAACCAGACTCCCTGACCAAACGGGAATTCTGCTTCCTCCTGTCCCTGGGCACCGGCCTCGACGGGGCTTCCGGGCGCGCACACGGCGGCTTTTCCAGCCTGGTGATGGACGATTTGCTGGGGAATTGTGCGTACACGGAAGCGGAGCGCGGCGGGTATCCGCCGGCGACGGCGACGTTGACGGTGGATTACCGGGCGCCGGTGAAGACGCCCGGGGTGGTGTTGGCGCGGGCGTGGATGGTTTCGTGGGAGGGGCGGAAGATTTGGCTCAAGGGGGTGGTGGAGGATGGAACGGGGGGTGTTTGCAATGCGGCGAGGGCGTTGTATATCAATCCGAGGGAGGAGGGAAAGGCGGCTTTGTGAGGGTTGATTTTAGACGGGGGGGGGGGTTTAGTTATCAGTACCAGTGCCAGCGCCTGAAGGCTTCGAGGTTCAAATTTGGGGATGTCCAAGTTCTCTCTTCCAGGTCTCTCTAGAGCCGGCTGATGTTTCTGCTTTGTGCTTTAGATCCACCGATCTCCAATGCCTAGGGAAGTCATAGTCAAATCCACCCTCATCGGAAAACGCCCACAAATATCCTCATGACTTCTATACGTGAAATTCTGGCGTCTGGGCGAAGGAAGGAGAGACACGTAGTGCTCAGCTTGATGCCGGTTTTCGCAGCATGCTACCTGCTACCAGATCATCCCGAGAGGAAAGCTGATGGATGCCATACTGTCAGGCTCCTTCTCGTTCCCATGGAACTACATACTACGGCGGATATACATTTCACGACAACCATTGCAGAGCCTAGTCTTCTTCTTGATACGAGAGCTTCCTCATCTCTCCAAGTCTGTGCCGAGCTGCACCGAGAGCGTTCTCCAATTGCAAGATTTCGACCTGCGTCCAAGTTAGCTCCCGATGGCGCGGCATCCGCACTTGAGGCGCGAATGTCTTGGAGAAAGAAACTCACCTGCTGTTCCATCTGCCGCACCTTGAAATCATGCCCACTCAACTTGCTATAATCAACATCCTCACCTTCATCACGATTGCGGTTCTCGATGATGCTCTGCACCTGTCTCACCAAGCTGCGGCAAGCATTTGTCACCGCCTTGCTGCATTCTTCTAGCCTCTCCTGTGTCTTCGACATGAAGGAAGCCTTCACACGCGACGCAGCCACAAGCTGTGCCGTCGAAGCAGCGACATCGTTCGATGCAACGATGAGCTGCTCGGGTGAGTTACGCCCGCTGATGACTCCATCGGCAGTCTCGATGAGCATGTTGGTAGAGCTAGCCACCGCCTTGGATGCAGAGATAAGTCCCTCCGTCCATCGGTTATTCTTCTTGTAAAACTGGCTCTTGCTCATGCTTGATCCACGTCCCTGGTTGACGATTTCTTGTTGTGATGCAGTCGCAGCCTTGATGAGCTGCGCAATGGCGTTTGTCACGGCGATGGCTGCCTCCAAAATGGAATCGTGAATCTTCAGCTCATAAGTCGAGTACTGATCTCTCGGCTTGTTCATCAGCTTCGTTAGACGCTCAGTAGCCGCGTCGATGGCCTTTGCGGCATTCATCATCTCCTGGTCCACGAGCTCGCCAAGGTCACCAGATTTCGACGTCACCTTGGAATTGGGCGCGAATGCATCCGCCAACTTGCTGAGATTGTTCAGCGCGACTTGAACGTCATTGTTCTTGTTGATGACCACGTCGGTCTTCTGCAGGTCCTCAAGCCCATCTAATCGGTACGACACGATGCCGCGGAAGAAATCCACGGTACTGCTGGCCGACCTACGAGCAGCAGAAATGAGCTGATCACCCTTCTTGTCGTCACTGGCGAACCGAGTGAGACCCTTGGTGTTCGACAAGACATCCGCAATGGCGTTGGAGAAGGTGTGCACAGTCCTAATGACTTCCTCGTGGGTGCTGTTTGGTCCATCCGCGATGAAGTTGTTGAAGGCAGTGCTGAACTCCATGGCGGTGCTCTGAGCCTTTTCAATCTGAGACAGCACATATGGGCCGCTCGCGTTCTGGTTACCGGCCTGCATGGAACTGTCCAGCTCGTACAACGCGTCGTCCACACGCTGTACACCAGCCTGGAGCACGGAGTCGATAATGGCGTTGATTTTCCTGATATTCTCGAGAAGCATGACATCGATCTGCTCGTCCATGGCATTATCGGCGACGCCATTGCCGTTGCGAAGCTCGTTGACTTCAAGCAGAGCATCATCCATGCCTTGCTTGTAGACCTCAAGCTCTTCCTCCTTCTCTCGCAGTCGTCGCTCGAGATCGGAGCTGCCTTCTCCGAGCTTCGTCTGTATTTCCTCAAGCGCGCGAGTCTTGTTTCGCAGCGCCTCCTCGAGATCCGCGATTTCTCGATTGTGCCGTGAAAGCATTGCAGACAGCTCGCTTCCTTTGGCACGGTCTGCGTTGTCTGCTCTATCCAATGCCATGCGTAGCTCTCGTTTCAACTTCTCGAGTTCATCGCGATGACCTCCAGTAGAGCGATCTTTCTCGTGCAGAGCGCGGTCGCGTTCTCGGATCATGTCTGCCAGCTCCAAATTCTTGGTCTTCAGCTCGCGTTCAAGCTTCTCCCGCTTGTCAATCGCCTCTTGTGCCGAAGCAGCCTTGAGCTGTACACCCTTAAACTTCTGCAGGAGTTCCAGGTGCTCATGGCGGAGTTGACTATACAGCTTGGCGAGCGCTTCGTATTTCGTTCGCCATGTGTTGACCTGCTCCTGGAGTGCGCGGATCTGGTCATCTTTACTTTGGGTCTGCTGCAGGAAGTTCTGATTCAAGTTGGCAAGCTCGGCCTCCAGAGCCTTCATGCGGGCGTCATATTGCTGCAGCATGAGCTGATCGCGTTCGTACTGTGCACGAGCATTGAGGTTCTCACGCTCTAGCTCCGCCATGCGGCCCTGTGTCTGGTCCTGGTATTGCTGCCTCTGCAGTGCTTCCAGCTGCATCCTCTGTTGCTCCGCCTGCAGTCGCTGCTGTTCCTCGAAATCCCTCTGCGCTTGCTGCTGAGCAAGCTGTTGTTGTCTTTGCGCCTCTTCCCACTGAGCCTGTAGTCTCCGCTGCTCCGCCTCATACTCCTGTTGCTGTCGTGCCTGCTCATTCTTCCAAAATTCATTGATCGGCTCGGGGTCTGTAGAGGCTTGTGGTGGAGGCGTATCGCGGGGTTTCGTGACTTCATTCTTCGGTCTGGTGGGAAGGGCTGGCGCATTCTCATCCTCAGCCAGCAGATTCGGTGGGTCTTGAGGTAGCTTTGGGATCGTGATCAGAGAGGTAAGATATCGCAGGTTCGAGCATTCGTAGTAGAATCGCACAAGTCGGTAATGTTGCGCATCGTACCGGCCTCGCAATGGCGAAAGCGCCTCGTCGTCGCCTAGCGTCGTGTGCATTGCCCGAAGCATGCTTGTGATGAACTTATAAATGCCGTACGATTCTTGGACCAACGGTACAAGCGCGCTGATTCGGCATTCGTTGTTGGAGCCATGTCGGAAGTGTGCGAAAATCAGTTTCTGAAAGCTATCGATCTGATCTTGCAGCGTCATGAGCTCCGAAATGGTCTCATAACCTTCGTTTGGGTCGTTGATCGATTTGAGAGAGATGTACTCTTCATATTCGAATGTGCCGTTGAATTCTGGATGTTCTCGGTGGAACTAAGATTCGGTCAGCAACCATCCCCATTGATTCTGCACCGCATGTAGCCCCATGCCTGGCCCTGTGGGCACGATTTTGTGTTGACTTTTGGAGATGACCTAAACTCAATCCGTGTAATGCGCTCACCTTCAATTTGGACACCAGGTAGAAAATATACTCCTGAATTAGAGGCGCGTATCCTCTCAATCCCTCACCACCAATGCCCCCAACCATGCCTCTCGACAATCCCTCGAGCCATCCGACATGCTGCTGAGCCTCTTTCAATGCAATTGGATGTCCCTCCTGCAACACCTTATGAACAGTATAGAGAGCCTTGAAGGTCTGCACCTCATCGGCCTGGATCGGCTGCACCTTGATTCCATTCCAGAAGCTCTGTGACGATTTGTGATCCCAGGTATATACAATACACGCGCGGACGTGCTTTCGCTTAGGCGCGGTCTCTTCAATCGATGTCGCCTTTTTGATATTTGTGGCGAGCTCTGTTTCGGTCTTGGTCAGGTCGACGTTTCGGGTGGCCTGGCTGTAGAGGGCCATGCTGCCGCCTACGCTCGAATTGGAGGGTCGCGATCTCGAGGAGGGCGGGCTGTAAACGGTGAACGGAGCGGACGCCAGTATGTTGCGTTTGGGGTGAGTTCTGGGGACGATGTAGTAACTTGTTGATTGAAGGCAGGCAGCAGGAATTGTTTCTGTTGCATGCGCAATGGAGAGCTCGGGATCGCGCGGCGGAGCTTGCGTGGAAGTTAGGCATGACGACGGTTCGGTGGTTGCTGCCTCAGGCTACAGGATCTCCATCTCAATTCACTTCGTCTCGGCCAAAATATCATCATACAGTATCTGCCCATGGACGGCTGGACAGGCGTTCCGAGATGCCTTCCACTCTACTCCACCAAATCATCAGCCTGCACGCTCACGGCTAACACGCGAGCTACCATCCGGGATGGACAACCACTTCTTCTTGACCAACAGTTTCAGAGCCACCTCCTCGTGTCGAACGCGCTCCAAAGGTGCTGAGATTTAGCAGTCTATTGGGCCACTACCGACTCTCTCATATGAATACGGCCAGTGTCCAACGGCGAAGCGAAAAGCGCATAGGTTACACCACAGGCATCAAGTGTGGTTGCCTTGCTTACCGGCTTTATACAGCCGCATCCGCCACAGATAGAGATTTTGGCATGAGACAGCTCACAGACTTCATGTTATCATTGTACCGTCGCAAGTATGGCCCGCGCATTCAACTACGGCTCGTTGGACAGCAGCAAAAAGTACATCCGACTATTGCGGGCGTGTGAGGGCCCAACCCAGACGTTGACATTCAATATTGAAACCGTATCTCTCGAGCAAGATCCTCTACCAGACTATTACGCAATATCTTACTTCTGGGGAGATGCAAATACCAAAAAGGTGCTGAGGGTCGACAAAAACCAGCTCGAAGTCCCGGAAAATGCAGAGAGGGCACTCAGAGCAGTAATCGCTCACGGTTTCTCATGCCCAGAGAATGAAAATGTGCCAAAATCTCTCCAATCATGGCCTGCCCTATGGATCGACGCTGTGTGTATCAATCAAATAAACTCCAAGGAGCGGTCAGTACAAGTCGCATTTATGCGGGACATTTACGCAAAAGCGAAGGAAACCTTCGTATGGCTTGGCGATGCCGCTTCTCAGGAGTCGGCTGCTGCGGTAAGCAGCGTATGTTCCCTATTCAAGATTTGCAAGTCAAGCTTTGACGGAGAATCGTCCTCTACCGGCTACTCTGATGACCCCTTCGAAACTGCTCTTGCCACATGCAACTGGCATGCAAACTTTGACGGAGAATCGTCCTCTACCGGCTGCACTGAAGACTCCTTTGAAACTGCTGTTGCCACATGCGACTGGCGTGCCATCAGCGGCATATACAACTCTACTTGGTGGCGCCGCATCTGGACGGTTCAGGAAGGCCTTCTTGCACGCAAAGCGACTTGCATCTTCGGCAGTCACGTCATACTATTCCATGAACTGACTCGACTTGCTTACGCCTTATCGCAGAGACACTACTACCATACGCCTGAGCACCTGCGCCGCCTGTCTGATGGGTTAGAGCTTGCGACGTCACGCTTGCGCTTGGAAACGCAAATAAGATCGCGCGGCATAACCATGCTTGATCTGGTCAAACAGGCGGAGAACCTCAGTGCAACCAATCCAAGAGATATGGTCTACGGGATGCTGGGATGTTTCCAAGCGCCCCAGCCTGGCTTGGAGCATCGTACCTCCCTCAAGATCGACTATGAAAGTCCGGTTGAAGAAGTCTACGCACGAGCAACCGTAAAATGCATCCAGGATACTGCGAGCCTGGAGGTGCTCCAACTCGCTGCACTTCGGCCTCGCAAGAGTGAAAGCGCTAGCTTTCCCTCCTGGTCAATACCTCTCCCTACGAGTTTCCCTCAAGAGCCACATCCACGGCCCATTCGGAGCCAAATAGACACATCCGATCCCCACTTCTACGAAGCCGATTGCATCCTCGAGGTACCCTCCAGCACCAATTGGAAAACATTGAGACTGAGCGGGTTCACATATGATCGCGTAGAATCGGTCATATTGTTTGAAGGCATCTGGCCCGACCTGGATAGCTCTGAATTCCGAGCCAAGATAGAAGACATTCGACATCTCGTTCAAAGAAGGACCACGGCACAGCGGACATTGACTCCGGGCTCATGCTTCAACACAGAATCAAGCCACAATGCTAATGTAGCCAGTGATGCTATTGCCGGACCCTCCATTTCCGACAACACTGCTAGCAATTCTTCTGACAGCCCTTGCTCAAACAGTACCTCCATCACCGACGTCGCCACCGCCGCGGACAAAATGTCTCCTGAAGTAGCTGAAGCCATCGCCAGCGCACTCGCAGCTGCCATCTATACTTGCGACGGGACAGCACACACACAACTCGTTTCATCTCTGCGACAGTTCATCTTTCTAGCCTCGAATCGCAGACGCATTTTCGTCAGAAAGCTAATGAGCTACGCTTTTGATTACTCCAAGAGGATGAAACGTGCCTTCTTCATCACAAAACAGGGCAGATTCGGTGTTGCTCTTCCTGCCACGGTAGAAGGGGACGCGGTCTGTGTGTTGGATGGCGGACCAGTGCCGTTCATTCTGCGAAGACACGAGGATCGGGAGCATTGGGCTTTGGTTAGTGATGCTCATCTTGATGGTGTGGAAGAGTTTGTGAGTGCCACAGCAATACGCCAAGAGTAGACTACTTGCTAAAGGGCTTCAGGCACGGACTCATGGCTGCGGAACCTTGTTTCCTGTTACCGAAACTGGAGACCGTCCCTCGCACGGAGAAAGCAGAGAGACATTTGACTTGCTTTGACGCACAGGTTCAAATCCTGAGGGACTCAACGGAATGGCACTGGTATCGTTCTTTTCAATTCGTCGCTGCTACGGGAAGTTTCCTCTTTCCCATCGTGCAACGTACATGCGGCTTTTCGCCATCTCTTGAAACCACAACCCGACCAGAACTCCGTCGCCTGCCCAAAGCTCCAGCAAGAAACGCTTAGTGGCCGGCCAGGGCGTAGGCACGTCTCCGGTCTCTCTCCTCTGCGATGCTGAGCTTGACACCCTTGCCCTTTGGCAGGGAGATCCAAGGCTTCTCGCGGCCGATGACGAAGACGTTGGACTCACGAGTAGCAAACTCGTTGTCAATGGCGTCCTTGATGTGCACGATATTGAAGCCTCCGTCGTGGCGCTCACGGTGGGTGATGACACCGACACGACCCATGTTACGTCCACCAGTAGCCATAGCAATGACACCAGTGTCAAAACGGATGAAGTCGTCGATTTTGCCTGTGCAAACATTAGCCTTGCGAATCTTCAGGAGTATCCGTAGAGACACGTACCGGTGGTCAGGTTGATCTTGACGGTGTCGTTGACCCGGATGGCGGGGTCTGGGTAGCGGATCCTATATCCAATGTCTCAGCATTTATTTCTAACCAAAACTTGGTCCAACGTCTGATAGACGTCGCAAGCCACATAAGATGTTTCACTTACGTGCGCGCGTCATGCGTAACCAAGAATGGAATGCCGCCCTTGCCCAATTGGACTCTCTTGACCTTGCCCAACTTATATTCGGCCTCCTCGGTGGTGATGCGGTGGACGGTGAAGCGGCCCTTGGTGTCGTAGACGAGGCGGAAGTTCTCGCCAGTCTTCTCGATGCCGATGACGTCCATGAAGCCGGCCGGGTAGGTTGGGTCAGTGCGGACCTTACCGTCGACCTTGATCAGGCGCTGCATGACGATGGCCTTGGTCTCGCGGGAATTGAGGGCGTACTTCAGTCTGTTGGAGGAGCACGGTTGTCAGTATTTCCTTCATGACTGGCCTGCACATTCTCCCAAATCGGCTATTGAGGGACGAGAGCGTCGTACCGGTTGCGAATGAAGACGATGAGAGGCATGCAGTCGCGCAGCTTGTGCGGACCTGGGCTGGCCTTGGGCGCATAGGCACCGCTTAGCTTGTCGAGCAGCCAGTGCGATGGCGCTGACAGACGCTTCTGGTGCTTCTTTGGTCCTCTTCCCATGTTGGCGGTGTTGGGCGAATGTTGTCGACTGCGGTGTCGAGAATTTCGGAGGCACGCGATGAAGTCAAAGAATTGCTGTGCACGGGCCCGTTGTGCGTCGGCCTTCTTGGCATTCTCGTTTCTCACGTGATCAATCTCAAGTTCGGTCCATTCTCAATTCTACATCGAAAATCTTCACTGCAACACTTTCTCGAGCTTCTTGCCACCAAGCAAGCCATTACTACATTGTATGTGCTTTGCGGCGATGAGATTGGGCGAATGAACACGAAACGGAGGAGTGCGACCTCCACGCAAGGCAGAAGCACTGCGAAAGTTCCCATTCCTTCTCCCAACAGGAAACAGCGTCTTCGCACATCGGTCATCTTGCCGGCTGCTACCACCAACTTGACACTGTTCGAGGCGCTGTTGCCTCCAGTCTTGCTAGATTTCTTGGAATGACGATGACACTCCGCTGTGAGAAGACGCTGCACTGCTCGTTGACTGACTGTAAAGGGCGAGTGAATACCGCCTTCATCATGACCATTCGACCTCAGTCAGGTATCGCTATTTGACGATCAAAGATGCAGCACCAAACCGTGCTTGGTCTCGGACAAGAACCTCTTCAACAATTCTCAGCGGACCTTTTCAATACAGAATGGATGTTCTAGCTGAACTTACTTGTAGAACTTGCTATATGCGTACTTGTATCCGCGATCGGTATTGCAACATGTATCCGACTTCTTGCCCACCGTGCAGCCGGTACAAAGACAGCACTTGGTCCCCTCGGATCTAGCACGGATTGTCAGTCTGAACGCTCGCCCCACACGTGGGGTTTACCGTTTGGACAATCTCCATTTGAAGTCCACCGGCTACAAGTCTTGTAAGCAGAGCATGATCCCGTCTGCTAACTTGCCTGGAAACGATACATCAGCCTAGGAGCCCATTTGTCGATTAGCTGCTGCTAAATCTGCATATGTCGCCAACAGCACGAGGATAAAGACGACGAAGAAGATCGGGAGGACGAAGAAGTTGAAGAACATGAAGAGGATGGAAATATTAAATATGATTTCCACGTCGTAGTCAAGACCGCCGACACAGAATCATGTCTCGGGAGTGAGACTTGGAAAGACTTCGCTGGAGAATCGCGACTACGCCGGTTAGTCTTCGAGCCAAAGGGCTTGGGATCTCAGAGCCCGATGAGTCGACATAAACTCCGGGAGTGCGAAGTATGCTCTCAGTATTGTGGCTTGGATGTACCTCGCAGTCCACAAGATATCTTATGACGAGCAAAGTATTAATGAGAAGACTGTGGGCTACATACGGAGCTGCAAGGAGTGTCAATGGATCTCTGAGATGGTCGATGAAGAGGGCGCTATCAGTGTGTAGAGGTGGCTGAAAGCTGTATACAGCATCTTATCGCATTGGAAAGTGATCTCAACGGACACTACAGCTGGTTCGCCGCTGTCCGACTGGCCGTTGCCCCGTTTCCTCTAGGACACTCGGGAAGAGAATGGTCTTCCAATGCGAAAAGATGCTCTACTCTATTCATCTGCTCAGGGGGATAAGCACACTATGTTTAATTTCTCATGTGGCAGCCTTTGTGTCCGCATAGAGTCTCCTCACCCTCAACGCATCACCTGCAGTAGGGAATCCATTCCTCTCGATCGAGTCTCCATCCAATTTCACGAGGGTGCTTAAACCCGGAGCTGCTCGAGCGGTCTTGGAATTGTATATCATGATCGAATCCATGTCGAAGGGTCCTTGTACTACGAAGGCACCCCCTAGATTATTCGTGTACGGGAGAAAAGTGGCTGCGCTGAAGCTTTGTTCAGTAGCGTATTTCTTGTTGGTACAGACTTGCTCAGTCTGTTCAGGTGAGTGGGTCTGAGAGAATGATGCGTAGTCGAAAAGATTGGAGCAGAGGAGTTTGACATAGGAGGGTGCGTCCGGTCCTGGCGCCAAGTCAGTGAAGTCGTTCACTTCACCTAGATAGGGCCCGCTTACTCTCATGCTCATGGAGCAAGCCCATGACATGGCCAAGTTCGTGCGCCAGAGCTCCAATAGTATTACCGTCCCAGTCTGCTAAGGGGTCAAAAAGCAGAGAGTGAGGCTGATTGGGACCACGGTACCCAATCGTTGACCAAGCTATGTCTGGTACATGTTTGATGACCACCGTCGATAAGAATTCGGATGGACATATCGTTCCCGTATCGCTTGCGAAAGGGATGAACGACACGCCGTCAAGTCCTCCTGGATAAGAAACATCAGTCTGAGTCCTCTTTGCTTTCTCAAAGTGCCGCCAACGGACCAGGAGAACTTTCCCAGCGCTGTATGGAAGCTTCCATTATTTTGTCGATCTGATTTTTGGATTCAAGGTCCGAGTAACAGTACGGAATTTGCCCATTTGGCCCTATCAACTTTCAGCATCGTTTCTATTGTTTCGCAGGATCAATGGTGATGAAAGCGCATACATGGACGTGGTGTCGCCCATGAGTTGACTAGAGAAGGTGATACAGAGAAGCTGCGCCGTTCCACGGTGTCAAGTCCGAAGAGAAAACCCATTGTTGTTGCTCTAGAAGGGGCGACAAGTCCACATTTAGGGTGTGGAACGTTCTCCAAATGCGGGAGGCGTGCAACCCAAAGAGGCATCCAGCTGGCAAGAGCAGCTATCTTTGGCCCCAGCTAGGGTGGTTGACCCCGTCCATCTTGCTGACCATGGCTCTGAAGCGAGAGGGTTGACCATGTCTGTTGTTGAAGACTCCAACATTAAAAATAGTTTCCAACATAATGTGAGGGGACATCGTCTCCCGCGCGGCAAACAGCTTGCAAGGGCTGAGGAGATACAGCGTCCAGACGCGTCGGAGGTATTTTTCGACGGCTACTATCCGACTCGCTGTTGTCCTGGATTCCACTAGGATTCCCAGAAAGACAATAATATTCCGCTGTGAAAAGACGCATGTAGCAACGTGTCGACATAATGGCCCGTATGGAAAGAATCGGCGTGAGCGTGATCAAGCCGGCCAAGCGGTCACGTCGGCATATTATTTCGTCTCATCAGATTAGAATCAATGGGTTGCCTCGTAACATGGAAGATGATTGGGTGTGAAACGAGGAGATGCAGTCGAGGAAGTTGAGGTTGGTGATGATGGAGGGTGAAGCCCGGGAGATCTTCGGGCGGGAACCGCCGCGCGCCAAGACGGACACTCTTTCCCACGACCGGAGGTTGCCTTTTTCCAAGACTGTGAACTTCGCGAAACGCCGGAGACTGACGTCCACGACAACAACAGAAAAACTCGGCCAGCACCGCCAAAATGAGTACGTCGACGTTACACATACGGACGAGTGGATGAGGGGGAATGGAATTGCTGACAGACAATAGCGAAGGGAACGTCCAGCTTCGGAAAGCGCCACAACAAGTCGCACGTTCTGTGCAGACGTTGCGGTGAGTCGAGCCCGGGAAAGAACTGAAGAGAAGGAAAGCATGTCTTTGTGAGGAGACGAGACGAGAGGCGCGAGATTGAGGAGAGCAAGAGGACAATTGCTGATGAGATGTGATACTCAGGCCGCCGCTCTATGCACGTCCAGAAGCACACCTGCGCCAACTGCGGATATCCAAGCGCCGGTATCAGAAAGTGTACGTCTTCATACACGTCGATCACACGATTGGAATTGATACACCAATCTTGGACGACTCCCGCGTATGAGGAACAACTACTAACGTGTGTGCTTGCAGACAACTGGGGTGAGAAGGCCAAGCGGAGAAAGACCACCGGCTCTGGACGCATGCGATCGCTCAAGCACGTCGCACGCAAGGCCAAGAACGGATTCCAGCTCGGCACGCCAAAGGGCGCCCGTGGCCCGGCCAACCAGGCATAAATCGCATCAGCAATGGGAAAATGAGAACTGGGGATGAAGCATGATGTTGCTGGGTTGCTTGGAGTTCGGCGGACTGAGAAAGGCATGGTCATCGTTCGGACTTGTTTTCAAGGCGAGCAGACGGAATACGCACTGGTCTAAAGGCATGACCGAGTTACCGCTGCTTCACTGGCGGATGTTGCAGCTCGAGTAGCTAGAGTATGAGCGAAAGGCTGTATTGAGCGACTGCGAACGACAACACGGCTCCTCCCCAAAAGAACTCCTCCGATCCGAACATCCGTCGCAAGCTCTATGAAGACACATAACTGTCACGTGATGCTAGACCAATTGCATTTCGCCGGTACGCAGCGAGCGATCAATGTCTTCACACAGGCCCCTCCCAGCGTGCCGAATAACAGTGTAATCTGCGGCAGAAAGAGTATGAGGTCGCAAGGCTGTATAAAGACAAGGTTTGGTAAAGTGAAGCGAAGGGCAAATTAGGCCCTGCGCTGGCTGCTTTTCAGCTTCCTCCTTTGTCAGCTTCCATTCCAATATTGATGTTGCTCTTGGCATTCATGCGACATATTTTCTGCTCTCAAACTTCACAGCTGCTTGCTCATTTGCTCTTCCTTAGTCATCTGCATCCCACTCATACAGATCCAATAGACAAGCCGCCCCGCTAGATTCAGCAGCTGGGCACTGGGTTGATACATGGACGTCCATGCCACAGCTGACAGTGTTCACCAACCTGCTGCCAACCCTATCTGTACGCCTCCAAACAACCGGACTACATATCGACTGCTCACAACATCCCCTCAGAATCAAATCAATCTCGTCTTTCCCAATTCTACAATCCACCAGACTCTCCACGTCACTCGGTCCTTCCACACCAAGCAGCAAGCGGGAATCGAATCCTCGAAGATGGTCTATGTCCTTCCTTCCTCTCCCACCGAGGAGGAAAGTTCGCAGCGGTGTTCGAAGGCGTAAATGATTTAGGTGAAGCAGACGCTACTTCTACAAATCAGACAGTCACGGGCGGTCGTTCGATACAGGCATACCGACAAATCATCACGAGGCAGCATAGTTTTAAGATGGAGGCTGCGAGTACGCCGTTTGGCGGTAGTAATACTACTCTGCAACCTTACTCTAACTCTTTGCGGGAAAAGACGAGGGTGAGAGTTAATGAGAGGAAATCTTGGTGAAAAGAGACGGGTTGATGCGCTTGTGGATTTCGATGCTTTAGTGAGGGATCCGGAGAATTTTACGCGGTTGAAGGGGGGATCTGATTCGGGGTATTGTTTGCATCATAGCGTGGAAGGGTTTAGAGCTATGGCTGATGCCTTTCCACTGAAAGTTTTGAGAAATTTGAAGAGGGTGTTGGAGGATTGTAGTTTCAGGGCTGTATAATCTGATCATATTGCGTCTAGATGAGTTTGATGTAATGGTACCTGGTCACTCTCCGTCAGTGATATTCTTGCTTCCGTCGGTCAAGGGATGATGTGTGAGGGTATTGTTGAGGATATCAGTAGGAACAATTGGATAAAAAGTTTGTGTCTGTCAGCGCCGCTTTGCGACTACAGATCTAGAGCTAAAGGTTGTTTCATCATGTAAGGTGAGGGGAGGTGGAAAAGGCAAAGGCAACGTACCTCTGCAGAATGCGTGATGTGTCGGAGAGTGCGGCTCTACTGGCAGATCCGTAGTCTTGAAAGTTTTCCTAGAGAAGACTCAAACTTGGATGGTGATGACGGTGCGACGTCGAGGATGAAGATGGAGTGGTGTTGATATTGAGGAAAGAGGGAGGCACTGCAGGAGACGAGAGAAGCTGAAGAAATTTGCTTTGCGGCCGTGCTCCGGCTAACTCGGATATTTTAAGCTTTGACGCTAAGCTGTCTGGATAATCAATGCCAAATAATATACCCGGAGTTGCAAACTTCGATTCTGCTCCGACAAAGATATTTACCAACAACATCTGCAGCATCTCCCAATGATGCTCACGGAGTACTTCATCGCCTCCGTGGGCGTGCCACTAAAGCCGCCAGGGACGAATGTGGCCAAGGATGCCGCCATCTTCCTCCACGAATACCAGCCTCTCTCCCAGCAGCGAGCAATCTATAAGAAATCTGCGACGCCTCCCAATTGCCTTGCTGTAAGCGAACGACACATCTTCGCGGCCCAGTCCGACAAAGGCGTTGTTCATGTGTACGATCGACAAAAAGGAAATCAGACAACGACTGTGCCTTTTCCGGACAAGATCTCTTCCGTCACGCTGGCATGTGACGATTCAGTCTTAATTCTAGGCACAGTCGAGGGCAAGATCTTCTTGTGGGAGACTTTTTCTGGTCGACAGGTTACTACACCTCAAGCGCACTTACAGGCTATCACGGCTCTGGCGGTAGATGCTACTTCAAACTTCTTACTTTCGGCTTCCAAGGACTCGACGATTCATGTCTGGTCTATCCCGAGCCTGCTTTCGTTTGCGAATATGTCTGATGCTGCCCCGCTGCGAACTTTTTCGACCCATCGTTCAGAGATTACTGCGCTGGTATTAGGGCATAGCACTTCGCATTGCAATTTCGCCGTCTCTGCTTCCAAGGATAAGACATGTCTCATTTGGGACTACCGGACTGGCCATATTCTGCGGACATACCTTCTCCCTGGTATACCGCTTTGCATCGCATTGGATCCAGCGGATCGAGCTGTATATCTGGGATACGAAGATGGCAGCTTACAACAGCTGGACATGTTCACCTCTTCAGGCGGGCATTTGGATTCCATCTTGAACGGGAAGGCAGCAGCCGAGCCTATGCAGCCTTCCAAGTCTTCACTTTGGAAAGTTGTGGATTCCTCGCATGCCTCTGTGCTGAGCATGAGCGTATGTTTTGACGGAAGCACGGTCATCACCGGACACCATTCTGGCTCCGTCTTGGCATGGGATGTTGCAAGAGGAAGCTTCACATCGGCTTTGACGCAAGCTCCTCTGCCTGCACCTGTCAACAACCTTTGTTTTCTCCCTATCACGGGCTTCCCGTCCAAATTGCACGATATGGGGATCCGGATAAACGATGTAGTGAAGCCAAAGTTCGCTGCTTTCGACAACGGAGACGGCGGCTCAGTACCTGGCAATTACGCGCTCAATGCTCAGCTCCTTGATAATCTTGATTCTCAGTCTACCGATTTTCAGACAGCTTTGAGCGCATCGTCTTTCCCGTCCGCTTTGCTTGATGAAGGTCTGTCTGAACTGGCTTCTTGGGGTAAGAGCGGTTCGGTCAATGAAGAGTCGAGTACTGCTCAGGACGACGGATACATGGCACTTGATTCTGAGCTTACGCAACCTGACCAGAGTGCTCTTCGCGAAGAGAATGCAACTCTCAAACAGCAACTGGAGGCGTTACGGAGACTGCAGAAGAAGAGTTTTGAAAAGATTGAATCTTTGAGCACGGAGAAAAAGGCTTTGCTGGAAAGAGAGCAGAAGAGACTTTCAGGCGTGAATGGTACGCATCGTAATGAGATGGATGAGGACAACGAAGAGGAGGAGAGCTCTGGCGATGAAGAAATGGGCTGATTATATCCTTCCCCGCGGATCCGTACCTTGGGACTGTCACGAACATCGCATTTCCGACACAATGCTCTTGGCAAGTGCACGAGCGACGCAAGGCCACGAGAAAGGAGGGCTTTTATTAAGGGCCACCCCTTACATTCCTCACGCTGGGCTCTCCACAGCCACGTATTTGTTTTGCGTTTCGTCCTGGAATGCAACGACTTCTCGAGTGTATGGACATCCTCCAGCCCACCAAGCACTGATTGCGCAACACCGTCCATCGTTTGTATCTTTTGCTTCTAAACCCTACGACGCCAGGAAAGCGCCAACATGGGGCACCATTTCTCACTCACTAGTCTGTTAATTTCCACACTTGCTTTCAACGCTGGAGCACGACACATTCATCCATACAAGCATGAGGCTGTCCAGATCGCGCGGCGACAGGTTGGGCCTCCTATTTCTGCAACGCCCACCGATATGGCCGCCGCCACAACATCTCCAGCAATCCTGACGTACATTACGCCTTCACCCGGAGCATCACCCGTTGCAATTACAGAACAGAGCCAGCTGGTAGAATCTTTCGTTGCAGAATACACAATTTGCGAGCTGCCACCACAGGCACTCATCCCAATCACTCCAGTCCCATCCACCCTTGCGACGACAGCTAGATACCATAACTATTCGATTTCGATTCCCCCCGGCACTGGCTCTTGTACGACAATCTACATCCCAACTCAGACTATGGTCTGTGCCACGACCTTGACTGCTCTCGTTGAAAAGGTTACCGTTACCAATTGCGCTCAGGACATCACTTTCTCCTCCGAGTACGGCTACGTTCTCGCCTCTCCGACCGCTGCTTCTAATTATTCCGGTGTTGCAAGCGCTGGCACCGCAATGATCACCCCCAAGCCTACTGTCCAAAGGCTCACAACGTACTTCATTGCCCCATGGGAGGACGTCACAGCCGGAACTGCTCCTTCGGACGTTCGCCTCAAAGTCTGTGCGAAGTATGCCAATGGAACGAACGAGTGCATCGAGCAGTATGAAGTCTGGCAGACTTCTCTCGTCACCAGGACTGCCACCACCACGACCTCCGTCAACATTTCCACCACGATCCATGGACCGTCGCAAGTCATTGTGGAGACTTTCGCTGCAAACATCACCAACCAGATCTCCACATTTCAAATGTCGACGGATATGGTGCTTGAGTACCAAACCGAAATTGAGACGACCAGCAGGAGCAGTGTCACTCCTACCACCGCGCCGACGAGCTATATGACTGTGACAGTAGAGAATGCTAGCGATGGAGTTCCGGACTCGACGTGAGTTGGACATTCGCTATTGCACAGCGACATGAGCTAACGGTTTTTGCAGGACGACTCGGACATCGACCATTCGGCGAACGAGTACTACCACTGTCTTCGTCGGCACTTCAACTGCTACGCTGCCAGACGATCTTCTTACGGCAGCAAGTGCAGCAGCTTCTGCCCTTGAGACTGCTCTGCCAACTTCAACGTAGGTCTCAAAGTTGCATATTCTGTATCACGTCCCTAATCGAATCATAGTGAGTCGGTCGACTTTGTGAGCATGCTCGGTATTGCCACCGCTCGATGATGGAGTCTTGGGCGATGAAGTTTCTACCTACGATGGGACTACTGCTGTGCTTTTGCAATTCACATTTATTATGTAACTATCTGCCTCAACACAATGCAGTGCCCCGACAGTTGAGGAAGGTCGAGACTCGACAGTTCCGCAATTTTTCTCGCCTTGGATTGTTGAACAGGTTTGCGCTACGGAAGTTGATTCTGGTTGCTTTTCCGCGAGTGCAAACGCATCTCGCCACATAAAACAGATCACAGACGCAGGTCTTCCAATCAAGGAGCGTCGACGACTTCGTCTCGCCCTGCCGTCACGGATCGTAATTCTTTTACCGAGAGCCCAGTGTCTGCGCCTGTACTTGCATCCTGCACCTCAGTCAATCCTGGCATACAAAAGCACCGGCAAGTCTCTAACACAATCCTCCAGCTTGTACTGCGCAAGAACAAAGAGACTGTTACGCAAATGCAGGTCCTGTGTGCAAAGCGGCGACCTCTTGCGAACGCTGCTGTGATGCGTCAAACCTCTTACCAAGCGCAGCAGCTACCAGCTTTCGCAATGGTACAAACACTGATTCTCGGGTATCGTACTGCTTCAAGTCTTCACGTCGTCGTGAAAAGTTACAATTGACAAAAACTTGCTGCAAGTGTCGGCTTCTGTTGCAAGTCTTGTGAATGGAAGTTACCAAGATTCGGAAATCCCCTTTTCCGACAGAGGGGAAGGCAATGATATAAAGACGTCCATCCTACTGGCATTCTTGTCGATTCCTGACCGACAACAGGACAACTCTGCAATACACTTCCAGCTCAAGCTTCTTGGAAAACAAACATGCTCGCTCTCAGTCTCGTCCCGTTGCTGGCAACTTTCGCCACAGCAGCTCAGTATTTCAACCTCATCGGCCTTAGCAACGATGAAGTCCGCATCCCATCAGCCGACCACCTGATCACCTTTGACATCTCCAACCCGGACGCGGACTACGACCAAGGCGGCTCCGACTACGCAACCTGCAAGCTCGAATGGTAAAACATCCCCTTACCTTTCATACCTCTACAATGCTAATATGGGGGAACCCCTAGGGATTCCGAATTCCCCCCAACCTGCTGGACAACATGCAACAGCACCGGACCCGCCTGGTACGCCCGCATCACGCCCTCCTACCCATACTCCTACACGAACTTCTCGCTGGATATCCAGGAATTCTACGAGACGGTCGATGCCCCGGTGTTGAACAACGTTTCCGTGGCGATTGAGAGTGGTGAGTGAGATTGTGTCCCCCGATTTGTATTCTTTGGATGCGAGACTGCTTAACTTTTCTTGTGTGTGTTTTTGTAGGTGCCGCAGGGTATTATTGTTCGAATGGAGCGCAGACGAGTCTTTGTGGGCAGTGGGGTGGGAAGTGGGGGATTTATGGGAGTAATTATAGTTACTATAGTTATGTGGGTGGGGGAGATATAAAGACTCTTTGTTAAGGGAAAGAGATGGGAGCTTCCGTCACAGGATGATTGATTGAAGCAAGATGCTGTCGGATGATGGAAAAGTGTTAGTGATGATGATGGTGAATTGGGAGTAGAACTATCCATCTATGCATTAAGTCAGTATGCTACGAAAGCCACCCCGCTCGTAACGGTCTCTCATCACTGCTTCAAAATCCCCGGCACAAACTCCTTGAACTCCTCCGCAAAGGCACACTGCCTCGTTCTCTCCGTAACAGGCCCCTCCCATTCCTGCCTATGCTTCGTGAAAACTTCAAACTCCGGCTCTGGCATTCTTGGAAACAACCCCAACGCCACCATTGACAGTTCCGGCACCACGGCCGGGAAAACACCCACCGCACTCCCGCAATTCGAACAGAAAGATCTCGGAACCACGTTCCCGTTCCCAGTATCTTCGTCCTGATAAGTCTTGAGGTAGGATTTCGGGTCCACGACGGTGACGTTCTTGGTTGGTAAGGCGAGTATGTTGACGTGTGATGAGCCTGCGAAACGGCGACAATTGAAGCAGTGACAGACGTGACCGTTGGGTTTGTCGAAGAGGCCTTCTTGATTGATGTGGATGGTGATGTTGCCGCAGAGACACGAACCTTTCATGCCATTGTTTAAAGTGCTAGGGTCTTGGTCTGATGGGTTACCCTCGAATGATGGCGCCATTTCGGAGAAGTCTATGTCCCTCGAATTGGAGGATCAGAGCGTGTTGATGGATCTGAACTGTTAGCGAGACGCTCTTGTTATGTTGTATAGGCATGGTCGTTCTCGGTTGACTGGAGGTGGAGGGCGCAGTCAGCTGCGGCTGACGTTCTGAGCACCGCAGGTGGGCCTCGCCTGACCCTTGTCCTATTCAGCTCTGTCCGCCCGTAAGACTAGCTCATTGCAAACCTCAATGGTAACCTTTTGTAATAGAAGCAAATCAGCTGCCGGGATTTGATCGTTGTGTTTGCAGCACTACCAGTCATACTCCCACCACTCAGCCGACATCCTTGTCCTCCTTACCCCTGAGGAGCAGAGAAAGGTGCCTGCTGAATCTGAAACATCCAATCGATTTTCTCCAATATGGCTTTGCGTGGCTTCAAAGAGTTCTCATTCGATTGCTCGGCTATTAGTTGCGGTTGGTAGAATTCCAACTCATTGCGCTGGGCGAAACATTCCCTTGCATAGGTGATTTGACGATGTTTCAAATCGATGTGGAGCGTCACACCATTAGGCCGAACCGAATATCCACATAGGGCAACGTCATTCGTCCAGCCGAAGTCCGATTTGGGAGTCTTCGCCAGCCATGGGTCGAAATTTCGAGGTCATGGATCTTCGCCTTCGACCGACGGACGTCCGTAGCCTTCGGATACAAGGTGTTGTGGACTAGCCACAAGACATTTTGGCGATAGGTCAAAGGTTGAGATTCGCTGCGAAGTAGACGGCAGGTGAGTTTTACGGGTGGTTGGGCCGGCTTGTCGGGAGTGTCGTTACCTTGCACATCGTGGTTGCCTGGGTAGAAGTCCCTTGGGCTGCCCAGGTTTGAGCGTTTGTCTTCATCCTCGATGCGACCGATGAGGAAATGTCGCGTTGAGTAAGTATACAGCGCGGGAGAGGATGAGGAATCGTGACTCTGGTGTGAGGGGATGAAGTCGTGATTCGTGCGGCTCGATGTTGACATTGGAGATCATTATGGCCCCGCTTGAATTCCCTGGGTTAGTGTGGAAAGCTGAATAAAGGTATTCACATGCAGTTGTTCATAATTTGGCAAGCAATCTCTAGGCCTGAGTACGACGTGGATACCTTTGAATCTGTGCTAACTTCATCTTTTTCTCTCTCAGGTGTCCACATGCTTTCTCCAAGGACGGCTTGCGAGACAACGCAGGTCGTATATATCAGCACCAAGATCCTGAGGGAAGTCAGCTAGAATTTCGTGAACAAGAAGAATACGAATTCGGAAATTCGAAGTTCCTCCTTGACTGGTGGCATGGGCAAATGGTCAAAAACGAGCCAGAGCTCTTTCTCCTTTATTTTTCTCGGAAACCACTTGTCAGACGTTGACATCAGTGATATGATGTATCTTCTCTTTCGACTATTTGCCCTTCTAAGAACTCTCCATCTCATGGTCTGAGGTTCGCGCTCGCTTCTAGTCAAAATCAGAATCGTCAGAGAAGTGAGAGCCTCCCAGTCTCGCGTTGTCAGCTCGAGATTCAGTCATCAACCACTCTTCACGGTCGATCACCGGGAGTGCAAGTGATGGAGCATGACTCCCTTCTACTTCGTCCTCCTGGGCAGGTATTGTACTTGGGCGGCTCTGGGCGGAGTCCTGTGCGAATTCGAACCGCGCTGTGCTTCGCCGACGATCTTCTTCGATTTGTTCCAGGGTTCCGATACTGTCGCCGCTACTACTGCTTCGCTCCCCCGCACGCTTTCCACTTCCACGATCATGCTGATGAGCAGCTTCGTCGCGAAAATCCTGCTCTAGTGTACCCGTTGGCTGGTGCTGGGATGAAATACCTTCCAAGCTTGAGGAGCGTGAGTTGTTTCTGGTAATGTGCGATCCGTCTGGATAGACTGAACGATGGTCTCCCTGTTCCGTGTTGTATCCTGGGGAGTCAAGCGGGCGTTCAGGTGTTGCGTAGTCTTCAGCATGGTGAGGCGGACGAGCCGGGTCTTGGAGTTCGGTATCGTTTGATGGCTCAGCTTGCCGACGCCTTTCTATAGCAATAGACTCATCAGTACCAGAGTCGCTGGGATATGGGGTTCTTGGCTCCGCGCGCCAAGGATGATGCTCGCCGGAAGATGATGACCGATTCTGGCGACTATTGCGTTCAATGGCTGGAGTGTTCGAGGGCACAGGACGTAGTACCCCTCGTAATTGCTTACGACAGCAGCTAATGCAACTTCCCATTGAGGACACCGTGGACTATCAGCTTGATGGAGCAGAGAATTGTTGGGATCAACTACCTGCAGTGGA
Source organism: Lecanosticta acicola (assembly GCA_963674455.1). NCBI lineage: Eukaryota > Fungi > Ascomycota > Dothideomycetes > Mycosphaerellales > Mycosphaerellaceae > Lecanosticta > Lecanosticta acicola. The sequence continues at coordinate 684,873 of CAVMBE010000002.1, read as the reverse complement.
TGTCATATAGCATTGCACGGTTTGCTGCAGGAGCATTGGAGTAGGCCCACGCCTTTCGGCAAAAGCAACAAGTCTTCCGTGAGTTGGCGAAGTTCTCCTAGCAATGTAACAGAACAAGGCAGGGGCGCTTTCAGACATTGTAAGCCGACGAAGGATTCAATGCGTTGACGTTTGCCAGTTTTCATCGTCAATGAGTTGAGCTCCAGGGTGTTCCGTTGAAGGCCTGAAAGCGTACCGTGGTTTTGTATCTTTATTGAAAGATCCCCATAGAAGATCCCTTAAACGACAATGTTCAAGATGTCAGTGGAGCATGGAGGCGCTTGAGCTAGCTCTGAAGTCCTCATCTTGGGAACATGGAGCTTCGCATCTCCCGAGTCTTGAGCTTTCTTCACATTTTCGCTGAGAAACAAGGGCCACTTTGTCGATGAAGGCCAAGAACTCACGGTGCAGGCAGCCATGAGTGATGGTGCATGTGACCGGATATGGAGGGGTACCGGGAAGCATTGAAGACTTCCATGTTGAACTTGTCTCAAGACGGTCACGGACCGTGAGTATTTAGTTGGCTCTGACAAGTAGACAAGACGTCGTTTGACGAGAGGCTTCACCAGGTCCGAATTGTTGTCGCGGCTGAGACGATTAGAGTTCGGCGCCAAGACCGAGCTTCTCCGAAATATATCCGCCATCCGACCTCACTTTTATTCTCTGCTCTGTCGAGTAATGTCTTAGGACGCACTCGAACTACTGAACCTCGTCATGTCAGACTCGGGCGATGACCAAGCGGGCGTTCCGCTCATCGAGGATCTCTCAGACTCCCCAGAGCCCCCAAAATCGAAGACTACGAAGCGAAAGAGAGAGCCGGAAGAGGATGGAGTAGAAGAGAGCAAGAAAGCCGCGAAGAAAAAGAAGAGGACGAAGAAGAAGCCACAAGATGTGGACGATGAGGCTTTGGATAGCAAGCTCGGGATCAATCATGCGATCGCGCACATGGACAGCAGGCTGATGGCGGATCATATCGCTCAGAGAACGAGAAGGTTCCGACCAGATGCGAGCTTGGTCGAGATTGATGATGTGAACGTGTCAGGTATGGCGGTCTAAGAGATATGCCGCATGAAGCTTCCTTACTGATTCGGGATACCAGAGAGTGCAATCATGGATACTACAGCTTTCTCGCAAGAGCGCGTCACGGAAAAGCTTCCCGATTTCCTCGAGCAATTTGCTGGTGCGCGGCGGAAGAAGAAAGGCAAGAAGCTTTCAGACGCATCCCAAGAAAAAGGAGCGCCGCACACACTAGTTGTCGCTGGTGCAGGACTGCGCGCTGCAGATCTCACTCGTGCACTAAGGAAGTTCCAGACGAAGGAAAGCATGGTTGCGAAGCTCTTTGCCAAGCACATCAAGCTGAAGGAAGCTATTGAGACGGTGAAGAAGACCAGAATTGGTATCGGAGTTGGAACGCCGCAGCGCATCATTGACCTGATGGAGGATGGCGCGCTCTCATTAAAGCATCTGGAGCGCATTGTCGTCGACGCTTCACATATTGATCAGAAGAAACGCGGAATCCTGGACATGAAGGAGACGCAGGTGCCGCTGGTGCAAATGCTTGTGCGGCCAGAGCTAAAAGAGCACTATGGCAGCGGCGAGGGAAAGATAGAGCTGCTATTCTATTGAGCTCCCCGTGCTCTAGCTAAACTAGATGAGACTGCTGCTGTGCTCGGACTGCTCTGGATAACTTCAGATGCCGGTAGTTGAAGCGCATGTGACATGCATTCGCGCACATGAAAATTCAGTCCGCGCGCACAGCTCACGAATGACTTTCCGCTCGCGTTCATTTTTCCAGCTTCATCAAAGCAAGCACGAATCCTCTCTCATCACCCCCTTCAAGTCGTCACACAACACAAGAGGTCAACAAATATCTGCCGAATCAATAGCAGTCTAAAAGATGCCTACTTCCATCTCGAAATTGATGGCTCTCCCGCTCCTCATGGCACCACTCATCATGGCCGCTGCGACGCCATCTTCCGCTGATGTGTTCGCGACCTCACTCGACAGTGCGTCCAACAAAGTCATCCGTCGTCATGCGTTCAATCTTGCTAACCTCCACAGGCTGCCAGGAATGCTGGGTCAACACGGCCACCCATGCGAGTAGCCCGGCTTGCGGGGAGAAGAATGGCACCTTCATCGACGCTTCCAAGTGCCTGTGCGCGGACGGGAACCAGCAGCTCTTCGCCACGTGCGACAGTCCATGCTCTCAAGAGCTAAGCATCAGCAGCCTCTGCAGCGAAGTCGAGAAGGCGTACGGCGCCGACAACACCAATAATGTTGCGATCATCATCAACGACGCGGAAGATCCATCGGGCGCTTCGACGACTTGTCCTGACAATAGCTACTACGAGGTTTGCTGTTTCTGGGGAGGACCTTGCAGGTTCAGCAATATTCCTGCATAGTGTGAGATGAGTGCGGTACAGGAGAGGAGAGAAAGGCGGAGAGGACGACGTGCTGATACTGAATATGCTGTCGTGAGATTCAAAATCCCGGATTAGTAGCAGATAGTAGTGACAAGCCCTTGCTGCTTAGCCCGAGTCAAGATCGCGTTTGCTGTAGCTGCTCTACCGCCCACTGTCCAGGGCCGTGGCTGACTTTACCAGAATATGGTTGATCTACGGGAAACGTCCTTGAGATTAGGATTCTGAGCTGTGTATTTGAGAGTTCCAGCCATGAGATCGTCCGCAGAGGCAGCAAGCCGAGAATTCCGTCGGATCTGATACCAAATTCCACCAGCAAGTTGAGCCGATGCAGCCCGATGACCCGATGGTGGCCGCGTCGTGCCCAAGACTCCGCTGAGGCCTCAGGAACGTCTCGCTGCCCATTCTGACTGGCCAGGAAAGTCTCAACGCTAGTCAATGTTCGTAACTCTAAATTTTTGCATGTGAATGGGATGAGCTGAGGCCGTGTGACTTTCACGTAGACTTCCCAAAAGGCCTTGAGCTTGCCAGGATCTTGCTAGAGTCCCTTTCAAGACTTCCAGCATGTCTCGCGGCCTGCTCTGACTGGCAAGGAGACTCTCAACGCTAGTCAATGTCCGTAACTCTAAAATTTTGCATGTGAATGGGATGCCCGAGGCTACAGCAATGTCTACATGGACTTTCAAAAGGCGCAATGCACGACCGTATCAGGGTCGTAACTTCCCCGGCACGCCGTACATCTAGCTCTCGGGAAACTGACTGGCCAGACAACTCTCAACGCTAGTAAATGTTCAAAACTTTAAAATTCTGCATGTGAATCTCGTGCCTGAGGCAGAATCGTGACTTTTCTGTTGCTGCGCATCAAAGCCGTGACTCTCATAGCGGGTCGTTATTAGAAAGATGGCGATTGCGTGGGCATAGTGGATTTTCCAATATATTCTGCAAATGTTCAGTCCTTCATTATCGAGTCCTTCTGTCTTCCGTGCAAATTACCCACGCTTATCCCAAGTCACGCCGGTCGTAATGGTACGATTACGAATCTTGCCGTACAATCCATCCTCGAGCGACTATAATTAATCTCACACCGTCTAGTGTGCTTCTATGGCTTCCAAACTCTCCTTTATCCTTTGTCACTCATTCTCCTTTCTCCGGGCAAGCGCTCGTCCACCCCCTCACGTCTTCCTACTGCGTCTTCGCCATCTCCAACACCTGCTCTCTCCCCTTCTGCCGCATCTCCCAGGTCACTCCCTGCTGTCTCCACAACTGCAGTGCTTGACCCAGAGAGTTCTTGTCCTCGCCCATCAATCTAGCCGTCCCACAATAGAATCCCTCTGCCGTAGCTGTGCCGCCAATATTGCAACGTCCCAAAGTGCGGCATCTGGCCAAAGCGTAGGCGATGAATTGTTGAATGCCTTGCAAAAGCTTCGGGCTCATGAACGCTTTCGCGAGAAGAGCGGAGATGGAGGCACGAACTCGCGGCTGGACGTGCACGAGCGGGTTTCCGTATTTATCGCAAAACGAAACGGTGAAGCTGGCGACTTTCATGTACCCGCTATCTGAATCTCGCATGAAGCTGAGGTGACCATTGTCGAAGTCGAAATAGAGACTTCGGATCAGCTTCGCGTGTGCGCTGCCCATCCGCTGAAGCCAATTCACGGCGCCTAGGTCTTTGTGGATGGCGAATAGGGGCGAGATGGTGATGATGAAGTCTGTCGAAGCGTAATAAATTGGTAACGACTCGGAGAGGATCTGCTTGTTGACGTGACAGAGTGCCGGTGTGGTGGAGAACGCGCTGAGAGGGTAGACGGGTTTGGAGGAGCGGGCGCCGATGCAGAGGTTCCAGATTCGGGCGCGCAAATCGGCTGGAAGGTCGAGGATTGTGGTGGGCATCTGGAATGCGAGGTCGAATAAAATGTTAGCTTAGGAGAGTATTCTTGGAAGATGCTATTTCGCACGCTCGTGGACTGAATGACCGAAGGCCTTTTCCACGCAGGCGAATTGCCGGCCGATGCGCAGAGGTGTTATCTTTAGAAGTCGAGTCTGGAACCTCTTTGTCGTCTGTATGTAGCAAAGCGTATGTCTCGTCAGGTAGGTTGATCGACGTTGTGAGACTTGAACTCGCAAAAGCGCGACAAGATTTAGACTTTTTACGCACGGACTAGAAAATCAGATGATTCAAACCGTGGTAAATGTGGGTCGCCAAGAATTCCAACCTCCTCAGACAGGTGAATGAGCGAGACACGACTCCGCCACGTTATTTATTCCACCATGATTTCACGTTTTGCGGTCTTCTTCCTTTCAACATCCACTCCCTCCGAGCAGAGCAGACATGCCCTCCACCTTCTTCGACCTTCCTCCGGAGATTCGCATTTCAATCTACGAACTTAAGCAGCTCCGGAGGGAAGCTATCCCAGTATTCTACGCCATCAATAAGTTCCGCCTCGACTTTAACATCGTGCACCTCTACCGACCTAGAATCATCTTCCGGTAGTTGAGCGCAATTGGCAATTATAAAGGGGGCCTCATCAGAAGCTTGATGGCAGTGGGTAGCGAAGGAGAGAGAGCTCCATCTGCCTCGTCCGTCAAAGAGCGCGAGCATGAAGAAAGCAAGATTCCAACCTTTGCTCCGCGCTGCTCCCCGTCTGAAGTCGAGAGCAGTGCCTCGGTTCTGTGTCTTCCGATACACCTTAGGTGTTTCTGAACTTCTCAGGAACTTCAGCGCCGATGTCTCGAGCGGTGGGCGGAGAGCGGGTCAGAAGCTTCCAGAGAGTTACGAGAGTGAGAGGTAGGATCAGGACAAAGCAAAGATGCGGGGCAATGCATACATAATCTTTGGCAAAAAAAAAATCACAAACAGTGATCCGGATTCCCCGCGGGATTTCCCCACCAAGTAGGAAAAGCATGAGATTTCCCGCTCGCGCCGAACACGGCAAAGGACAAGATGAAAATCACCAACTGTACACCTCCATCCAGCGCCGCACCGATCAGATAGTTATACTTGTTGAAAATTTCCGGAAACCTCTTCCGCAGGTACACCTGTGAGAAGAACCCGACGGCAATCGTGGACCAGATCCAGCTCGTGCTGCCGACGTAGTACAGGCCCGAGTAAGCCGCGATGATAGCCGTGTTGATCGGTACATCTCGCAATCTTGGAACGAGCTTGATGAGGCCCCAGTGGAGAGCTGGAAGTGCGAGGCCGATGACGAGACCGAGAGGGACGATGATGTATCGGCCGTGTGCACCGTAGATTTCCTTTGCGAGGGCCCAGGTGATGGCTTGAGAGTTGAGACTTTGCATGTTCGCGCCGCTCCAAACACTATTTCCAATAGGATTGAGGAGGATCTCTCTTTTTGAATTGACGATCGTGATCATGATGGCGTAGTTGAGACCGGCGCCGAGGAGAGTGGCATAGATTTGGGTCCAGAACATGATGCGGTGAGGGACCTAAGCAGAGGCGTTAGCAGACTAGAAAGAAACTCAGCAGAGCGGAGGCATGCTTACCTTTGTGTACTGTCCCACCTTCAACCAGTTGGCCAAATTCACAGCCAGCAGAATGACCTGATGCGACCACGACGCAAAGTACAAATTCGCCAATGGTCGTCCGGGATGTACGGCTCCGGCCACCATCTTCGAAATCAAATTCGTGCTAACTCCAGTTCCGTACAGTCCGTACAGGATGCAGGAGAAAGGCGCAATGAAAGCCCCCAGTAGAAGCGAGATGATGTATCCCCAGACTGGAAGACTCGTCTCGCCTTTCGCGTTGACAATGATACCGGCGACGAAGCACAGCACGAACAGAGTCACGTACCACCAATATGGCACTTCCTTGTAGCGGAGCATAGCTTGGTAGTGAGGATCTGGTTGGGCGCGATTGCGAGCTTCTTTCCAAGCGCGAACCATGTCTTTACCGTAGAAGATTGTGACATGTGTGATCAGAGCACCGATGGCGACTGTCTGTGTGAAGTAGCCCCAAACCGAGCTCGAGGTCAGATGCGGAGTGCCGACTTCTGCCAGCTTCGCGTAGTCGACGATGTTATCGGCGTTGACGATAGAAGTTACCTCGAGCACTGTGCCGTTGCTCTGGAATAGAGAGCTCGACATGAACGGAAATTTCTTCGCATTCCAGACATTTCCATAGAAGAGTGCGGCCATCATCACATACCAGATTCCGTAGCCGATCCAAGTGTTGACTTGCTGCTTCAGTGGCAAAGAAAGGTAGAGACTCTGGATATACTGCCAGTCTAGCGAGAAGTTGAAGAGTCCCAAGCCCTCGTTGGAACTGGCTCCGCCGAAGATGGTGGAAAAGACGGTACGCGTATTCTCTGGTGCATTGATACTGGCAAGGCAAAAGACCGAAAGACCTCCAAACCAAGTGACAATATATGCCGGGAAAATCTCCCACAAAGCAGCCGCCCCAAGAGCCCATCCGAACTTCTTCAGACGATCTCTGTTCTGCTTCCGATCAAGATGGAGGTTCTGGTAAAGCACAACCTGTGGCAGGGTACTCCAATAGACCATCTCGGCTGGATAGACGATAAGTGGTCGAAGGATGCCAGCCAGAACGAAACCGCAGAGCGAGATGGAGAAAGTAGCCAGAACGACCGTAGAAGCAGACACGGTTCGATCGTAGAAGAGGCGCTCGACAGCGTACACTTCCACGCCTGCAAGTCCGTTGTTTCCCGAAGAAGCAATGAGAGCGGCAACAACGTGTTCCTTGATCCCGAAAGGCTGACCGAAATTAAGGAAAGTTAAGAGCCGTTGAAGCGAAGGCCATTTGAAGCGAGTTGGTTTAGGAGTGAAGATAGCCCAGGCTTCTCCAAAGACGAAGACGAGAACTGCGAGAGCATTCAGTCAGACTTGGCCATCAGCGCTATGCCGTGGAGAGAGGGAGACTCACGCTGTATGAAGACCGCCGATACCTGCACCTGGACTGGCTTGAACTCATACAGCATCGTGATGACACTCGAGAGAGCCGTGAAGATCGATCCAAGGACGATTGCGCGAAACGTGAGTGCGGGATCGCCATTATCCTGCGTTGATATGAGGAAGCGCGAGACATCGAGGCCTGCGTGATCAGCCAACAAGAAGTGATCACTAGCGGAAGAGATGACTCTCACCGTTCTTGATGACAGGATGTCCCTTCACGTACTCCGCCTTGTCTGGTTCGGGAAGGATTGGCGACTCGGGTCCGTCGTTGTCGAAAGCGGCAACACTAACAATCTTCTTGTCATTACCGTCCTCGCCGACCTGCACGGCGCTGGTCTTGGCGACATCTGCCATGGTTGCTTTGTTGGAATCCTGTCGGGTAAAGTCGAGAACCGAGAAGCTTCAACAAGCTTCCCTCCTTTAGTACTGTATCGCTACGCGGTGCGACAGCGGGGCATCAAGAATGCCAACGCGATAATAACGTGCCATTGCACCGTGCTGACCACCTTTCAAGCCTGGGCCGATCGGCATGGGAGGGACCACAGGGACGAAGCGCAGCTCGCCGCCAACGGGATATGACAAAGGAAATTTTTCCCTCTAGCTGCGTTGACGTGATTTTGGTCCCGGGTGTCGCACAGAGAGTCCGGGCTGCCGCTATCGCGGCCGATAAGCCGGGAACAATCGTAAGAACAGCGTCTCAAATGCTGCCAGATGCAGTAAAAAACATTCATGTGAATGACTTCACAGGTCTTGCGTTTGGAAGTGCTCACAAGATCGTAATCCACTCGAGTAAAGTATGCTTTCTCCTCCACCAATAAGCGTCACGAAGTTCTTGCCGCGCTGTACATCTAAAGCAGACAGATTGATGACCTGATATTCTTTTTCATTCGCAAGCTGCAAATTGCAACCGAGACTTGATTGAGTGACATGTGCAGGGTAGTCGTACCAGATCCAGTCTTCTTGTATTTCACTTGCGGAGTGGTACTTTTCGCATTCTCAGAGTAGACACCAGAGAAAGCGACGCTAGACTCTGCTTAAGAGAGACCCATGACTGCTCCGTCGATAGTCGCTTTGAAACGCGTGTCGAACGCGTGTCGAATACGACTCGCGCACCAGTTCTCAGAAGAGCATCGGCAGCCAGGTGCGTAGAGATCGGGCTGATTTCTAGACTGCCATCAGCACGAGGCACAACAGCGAGAAGTCCCCCAAGAGCATTGCTAGCGAACGTGGAGTGCTGGTAGTGCTCCGAGTGGTTGTGCCAGTCCTGCGACCAGCCATTTTGGACGGGTAGTGTAACTCAGCGACATAAGGTATCCCGTTCTTGAGTTGTGTGATGGCGAAATTGTGTAACAATTTAACGTATTGGTCGGCAATACATCCGCCCGTCCGATTGATCGCTGCAAGCGAGAAAGCCAGGTGCGCGATGATAAAAGACCAGTTTCTGCCTCGCGAGAAGCAGCAGCCAGCTTCGCACCGTTGTAGAATTCATTCTCCACTTCCAGTGTTGTAGGATAATATTCCGTACGGAAGACGTTTGGATCAAACAAAGCATTCACACTCAGCTTTGTATATTTGTCGTCCAGTCCGATGCCATATCTAAACGGAAAGAGACCAACGACCTCACGACCCTGTACCTCTCCTGGCCCCGGGCAGTTCGGTCTCTCTCGGTCGACGAAATTTGCTAGCTGTCATGCGACACACTCCGGTACATAGTCAACCTCAAGGAGTTCGCATTTCCAGTGAAGTCCGAGGCAAGATTGCTGTTGCCCACAGCATTTGCGACGAACGCAATTTTCTCCGCGTTCGCTACCATATACGCATTATGCGAAGGTGGGTAAGTATTATTGCCCTCTCGCGGCTCAATGGTGCACGAGGGGTGCGCCGCCTTCTGAACAGACCAGGGCAAGCTGTTTTCTTGTGCGTCGTAATTGGTGCTGTACCGGTAAAGACCAGGGTCGTCGTCGAACACTTCGTCCTACAGATGCCAAGTCCGCACCATGCCATCAAGCTGACTATTGGTGAATTGCGCATTGCCCGAAATCTGGAGGGCGCTGTCAGAAAAGTTGGGTTGCTGCCTCAAATCCTTGTACCCACAGTGGCATCCTAACATAGCCTGTAAGATCCAGTGAGTGTCATAACTAGAGCCCCCAGATTCTCTGGTGTGTGTGCATCCAGAATAGAGTTTACGTGACGTCGATGCAGGATCCGCTAGAAGAGGAGAACAGCTGCTTCATCCTTCTCGCCTAAATTATTAGCCCTATCATTGTGACCGGAGACCTGCAATGTGACCTCCTAGATTCGCAGGTCGGATAGAAGCCGTCGCCTTGAGAGAGGGTTTATTTGCGAAGCTATCCATGAGCCCAAAGCTAGCTTGTGGTCGCGAGTGAGTGTGTTTGATCGTAGTGAAGTCCATGAGGAGCACCTCAGGCCGTCAACTCTTCTCGGGCTATGGGCATGCGCGATGTATTAAAGAAGATCCATTTCTCGAGCCTCTGAAGCGTTTGTAGACTTTGCCATGGGACTAAGCAATGAGAGGCCTTCCGGTAATGTTCTCTGCGCTGCTTCGGCGAGGCGGCGTGATACTCCAGCGGTCATCGCTTTGGCTCGCCCGAAAGCTCTACAAGGCGCTCTTTCGTGGGCAACTCTGCACGTATGTCGCCGGCAGGTAGCTCCGCCAAAGTGCCCGTCTTTCTGACAGACGCAGGATGGTCGCCGGGCAGTTCGGCCTTGGAATGGGCAGGCAGCTCGTTACGCTCGGCAGAGTCGGCTTCAGATACTCCAGAACGATTGTGGGTAGTAGCTCCATCAGATCGATAGTATGACGATGCCGACTTGCGATTTTGTGGGCACGTTTGGCTGTCGTTCTTTCGATGCTCCTTCACGAACGCCTGCCGGGCTTCTTCGGCGGTGGGGAACTTGGCGGCGTCTTTGTTCTTATGGCCAGCTGACAGGCTGGTGACGACCAGTATCGCTTTCCCGAAGACCATTGCCGGATGGGGGGATATCTTAAGCCGTGTTTCGCGTTAGTGTTGTTGTTGTTGCTGTTGTTGTCAGAAAGACGAACTGGACCATTGGGGAAGCGTCCGAGAAAAGTCGAAGATCGGCAGTATGAGATCTACATAGTACCAAGGACCATCTTCTTGCGTCACCGCCCAACTTCTGGATGAACATTACATGTATCCTCTTCAACCTACATGTATATTACATTCAGCTCTCACTTGCATTGAGGATGCTCGTTCACGTACCATTTGCCCGACTATTGCTCTAAGCCCACAATCCATGCTAGACGAGGAGCAGGGGAGCATTTCCACCTCCGTTGTACCTCACGTCATCTCCTCAGCACCATACAAAGTAAGGTAATCACCCATCAGCATGTCGAACGCGTGGCAAGAATATCGGGATCGCATATCAGGAGGCTGGAAATGCATCTCGTATGAAATGTTCAAGATTTCCGGAGCGGAGAAAACACTCGTCGCCAAACCACATGGCGAAACTCCGCTCGGCCGCGTCTATATCTCACCCCAAGGCTGGCTCGCCGCTCATCTCGCCCGGCCAGAACGAATGGAGAAAGCGAAATCAGACCAGCCGTGGCAAACGGCGTCTGACGAGCAGGTCGCTTATGTTGGTCGTGGGCTGGCCATGTATTGCGGCGCCATGCAGCTCTTCAAGAATGACGATGGCTCTTTGTACTGGCAGACCAAGGTCGAAGTAAGCACCGGTATGTCGTGTGACTGGACTTGGAATCGCTGAGTGGCGCTGCTTGCTCATCAGACGCCATTGGCAGATCCGAATCGAATGGGCGGCATCGAAGAGCGGAAAGTGATTCTGTCACATGAAAATGGGAAAGAATATATGACCTTGGAGCCGAAGCAAGATATGCTTCTTGATGTGGGTGAGACGACAAGATTCGAGCAGTCGAAGCGAGCTGAACATATGTACAGGACGGTACGCCGACTAGAGCGATCCTCAAGTGGGAGAAGTTCGAGTAGACGAATACGACTCAGACTAAGATGCACTCGTCGCCTTCCATCGACTTACGACACACTGTTGTCGAACAGTCCGGGCTGGACGTCCGAGCTGCTAATGAGCATCACATCTTTCGTATTGGTATACGAAATCGAAGTCCGCTAAAAGCCAAGTACAGCATCAAGATTGTACCACCCTCCACTAGCATCGCTTCCACCCACCACTTTCCTCCAATTCTTTCGGCAGCTGACGAATCGCTGCTGGTACCTTCACAGGCCTCCTGAGCTTAGCTGCTATAGCGCGGAGATAGTTGTTTAGACTCGGCGCCATGAGCTTTGCTCGAAGGATTCGGCTGCGCTGAAGACGTAACCTGAAGAGCGAGACATAATCCTTCCTTATTTCATTCAGCTCTGGAAACACTACATAGCGTCTCTCACCGGAACCTGAAAAGACGAGCGACCTTCGCACCTCTGGCAGCCCGTCGGTCCTCCAAGGAAACGAGCCTACGAAAGACGAAGCCGCTCACGTTACTCCACTAGACTATTTAGAAAGACACCCACCCACCCATCCAGCAACCACCTCCAAAAACAAAATGCCCCGAGAATACGCCCAATCCTGGCTGGAGTGGGAAGCTGCCTCAGGCGGCCGAGCCGTCCTCAAAGGCACCGTCGAGGAAATCAGAGCCATGTCCGACAACCTCTCCCAAGCGCTCCTGCCCATGCTGCCACCCTTCACGGACAAAGTCACCGTCCAAGAAAGCGAAATCGAAGGCACCAAAGTCAGAATCTACAACCCCAAGGGCACTTCGGGACCTCTCCCGACCGCCATCTGGACCCACGGTGGCGGCTACATGCTCGGGGATCTCGACACCGACCACCACCTCTGTGGTCTCGTCTCGGAACAGACGAAATCTGTGGTTGTGAATGTAGATTATCGTCTAGCGCCCGAGGCGGTCTGGCCTGCGCAGTTGGAAGATTGCGTCAAAGTATACAAATGGGTAAGCGAGAGTCTCCAAATCTTCCCCTGCCATGTTCAATTCCATCAACGCTGAATACATTCCTTGTCCAATCAAAGGCACATAGAAATGCGCCTTCTTTCTCCAGCGATCCCCAGAAATTCTACACCATAGGCGGCTCAGCAGGCGGCGCTCTGGCCCTGCAAACCGCAAACCAAATCCTCCGTGACCCGGATCCGGCCCTCAGATCCTCCCTCAAAGGCATCTGTGCCCTGGTGCCCTCCACGGCACATTGGTATTCCATCCCGTCGAAATACGCTTCCACATACACCGCTTATTCCGAAAATGCATCCGGCGTGCCGATTATTGACAGAGAAAGCATGGAGATCTTTTTTAAGTACGTACTCTCCCAACCTTCCCTACCTCCCTCTCTCTCTCTCTCTTTTTCGCTGGTACTAATAGCCTGTTCCTTACAGAGCCGTAAAAGCCGACCCACAAGACCCTTCCCTGTTCACTCTCCTAGCGACGGATATCCATCCTTCGTTCCCTCCCACCTATTTCGCGAGCTGCGAATTCGATCCTCTCAGGGACGATGCGTTCGTGATGGAAGCAGCGCTCAGAGACGCCGGTGTCCCGACCAGACATGATCACTATAAGGGGTTTCCGCATTACTTCTGGATTATACCCGCTGTGCCGGAGGGTCGGGAATTTATTGGGAAGTTGATGGATGGGGTGAGGTGGTTGTTGGGACAGATGTAGGGGGGAGTGTGTCTGGCGTGTGGTGAGCGAGGTTTTTCAGATGGACGAGAGTTTTTGAGAAATATTCGACGGTCGGTAACCTTGCTTTCGGCCTCGTCTCGGCTCGCTCAAGCATTCAATAACATGCCGTCTGTCTGTTCTTGCTTTCTTTCAATCCTCTAACATCGTCCATCGTCACGTTGAAAGCGTTTTCCTTCATGCGCGCTAGATTCCTACCCTGCCTTGCGGCCCTGTTGATGATGACTTTGGCCTGCTAAAGGCTCTTGTCCATATGCCTGGATATGAAAGCTCAGCCAGAATGTATTCGTGAGCTTAGGTCAACTGAGACTTACAGGAATGGACGCGGCACGCCAGGGGACACTCCATAGAATTTTGCAAAGGGTAGGGATCAACAAGATCGCAACGTCGAACTGCAGTGTTGGAGAGATAGATTTATGTTACTGCTTCTGTCCCGTCGCATATAACGCTTTTCGATAAGACGGTTAGTCCATTTCCACTTCTCCGGAGGAGCTAGTTGCTACGTTGCCAGGCTTGAATCCGAAGGTCCGGTTGTATATTCATGAACCATATCCTGACTGGGTGAACGATCGCTGTGCTTTGCTAGAAGATGCTGCACACCTTATGATACCGGATCAGAGCCAGGGAGCTTCTCAGGCGAAGTGAAATGCGGGAGCGTTGGGGATTGATTCCGGCGAAAAAGTCACTGCTTTGGATGTTACTGAACGGCTGAAGGTGTATGAACTTGAGCGGAAACGTCGTCGCAGAGAGTCTTCGTCTCCGTCTCACGAGCAATTGAGTCGATGGCGACCGGAACATTTTCATCTACCCCAAGCGAAATTCAGGGCCAGGAGGGGTCCAGAGTCTTTTCACTTCTGAAACAAAGCGAGACCAGGTACCGCTATCTCAGCGAGACTCCTCATCCGATCCTCATTTGAGCCAAACGCAGCAGCGCGGCCGAAATCGTTTTCGGCGAGGAGGTATTAGGCTGATGGCACACAAGATGCTAGTCTGCAAATGGCGAAGTAGGTGTTGGCTGAGCAGACCCCCTGCGAGATCAGATGCGATGCCCAGACGGCATAGTATCGGATTCTTCGACCAAAGCATGGCTGAGAATGCAAAACAGCAACGCGCTAGTGTTCGGCAACGACAAGCAGATGGAGAATACCCCGTGAAGTAGAGGTACCTAGTATCTGAGTGCGATTCGATGTGGTGGGGTGGATCCGGGAGACTCATATCGAGGAATGATAGACTTGTGTTGGAAGTTGCAGGAGAAAAGTGTATCTGTGTATCCATAATCTGTGCTCATTCACCTGCATGTTCGTGTTTCAAAAATAGCTGCGACGACGTCATGGCGGGCTGGCCCAAGCGTGGCGGCTCTTCCCGCAGGACTCCGCCAGGCCAGGAGCCAGGATACTGTACACGGACGGACTTCAGCATACGATACGCTACGCCGATGACAACTACAACGACAGGCCCTCACTTGCACCATTCTGTAATTCTTAATCGACACCCTTCGAGATACACGACCATCTCCGCCTTGCAACGCCAACTCCTTGCCCCTCCAGCGCGGTGCAACGAGCAGTCAGCCTTGGGCGCCCGAAGCGACTTACGTGGACTTGCTGTTACAGCTCAGCATTGCCCTGCGCCCCGACTTGTACCATCGGCGTACACTGCCGCGCCATATCATGATTCCCTCGCTATAATCGACCATAACACGTCTCACATGCCCCCACCTACGGCCGCCGGCAATGTCGCGTAATAACCAGACACCGCAGAACCCCATCTCCTTCAAGACCGTGCCCGGCCGTCATCGCACCCAGAAATGGAGCAAAGCGCCCACCTACAGCTACGAGGGTGATGACTGGGGTGGTTATGATCCCTACGATGAATATGGTGGACCAGATGAGGAGCCTCCGCCACCTGTACCCTCAATGTCTCCCTACTCCGCTCAGCAAGGCAAGCCCCGAGGTCGACAGAGCTTCGACCGTGGTGATGAGGCTCGACAGTTCAGCGCGCCCGCGGGCTCCGCGTTTCCGTCCTTCGACCCGGGAGAACGCGATCAGCGACAGATGAGCGCGGGTCCAAGCAGTGCTACCAGCGTAGAGAGAGGCAGCACTGATCTCCCCCGAAGTGGTAGTCGACCGCGAGACTTTACCAACCCCGACGCGGCCCCTCCACCGCTCATGACAAAAGCTGCTGCACCGCCAGCACAATGGTTCCCACCGCGAAAGAGCAGTCTGCGTGGCGATACTCCTGAATCTCGAGCGCAGGCGGAGGAAGCGCGAGCAATAGCTGCTGCCTTGGGAGAAGCTCCCCACACAAGTCCTGTGACAAACACGGACAAGCCATTGCCGTTCATCAGGCCGAGTGACATTTATAAGAGGATACCGGATGAGATCAGAAGGCAGTCTGAGGAAGGCTCCAGACCGTCAACGGACTCTCTGCAGAGAGAGGTTTCGCCCTCACAGCCCGCTTTGACGCCAGTGGAAGAGAGCAGGGAGTCGAGGCTTCTTGCAGGCTATGAGGTGCCGAAAATTGACACCGACGTTCGCAAGGCTGCACCAGAGCGGACGTTGAGTCCAAATTCGAGAAGCCAGTTGCCATCCATTGCTGCAGCTCGTTCTCGGGACGCTAGCCCTGCGCCGAGAAGCCAGCCTCCAAGCTTGCAGACTGATTTCAACAGCGCTCAACGGGGATCGAGCACGAATTCATCTTTGCCCGAGCAGCAGTTCCCTAGTTCGGGTGCCGCAGTCGTGGAGACAAACAGCCAATCGGACATGCAAGGTCACGACGCTCATAGCGTTGCGGCGAGGGTATTCAATGCGCCTGTGCTGAACAGTGCAGCCGCAGCTCCAGCGAGCTCAATCCAGAACACACCTACCACTAGCAGGGCTTCTGCCCATGATAGACCCGTAGGTGCTGATGCCGAGCCGAATACAATCGGTCTGCAGCATCAACCTTCTGCGGGCTTTCGTTCTGCTGTGCACCAAGCATTTGACCGACCCGACGACCCAAGTTTGTCACGAGATGGATCACAGGGAACCAGCAGCGGCGTAAGCAGAAGTGACACGAATTCTACCGCAGGGATCAGCCCGATCATGAGCCGCGTGCCCTCAGCTGCCACGGCACAGCTTCGACAGCAAAAATTGGACGGACAAGTGCCACCGATTGCGGAGGAGTCCACGGTTACACCTACGGGCTCTCGGCCAGGATCAGGGTTACAGGGCATGCAGCGCATTGCCCGAAAGCCCTCTCCTGGCCATAGTAGAAATGCTAGTGGTGAGGAGCACCCCGGCCTTGAGTCGGGCTATAGGAGAAGTCTTGACCCTCCCTCGAACGGAACTTCTCCTGCCAGGACACCTGGCTTGCAGACGACGGCTAACAGACGCCTGAGCACTCCTATGTCTGCAGTCACAATGGTGGGACATGACGATCCCGACGTTCCCGAGCCTGAGCTGCAGCCTGCTAGCGAGGTCAGTGCAATTCTTGACCTTGAAGAACCGGTTACGTCGAAGCCATTGCCCAGCGTCGGCAGAGGCAGGAGTGGAACGGACTACAGCACTCGCGAAGCTGACATCGCCGACACTGTCAATTCGTCTCCTGATAAAGGTGTAGCTTCGCCTAACATTGCACAGGCGCAAAGAGACAGTCAGAAGCTCTTCCTCGACACACATGGAACACCGGCTTCGCCTCCGAGCCCTGCAATCAAGGAATCTAACCGGTCAGTGACTGGAATGCCAACTCATGGCAGTAGAGCAGGAAGTCCAGCCAAGGGTCGCGTACGGGAGATTGCCGACAAGTTTCACGAAATACATCAAAATTCGCGACGCAACTCTGCTGCGTCTGTGGCGTCCTCTCAATCCAGCTGGAGTCAATTTGGGGATGCACCAAAGGTGAAGCGACAAGGCACATCACAGTCTCAGTTGGCGACGGATAGCGGTATCGCTGACTCGGGAGAGCCAGCTAGGCCCGAAATTGGGAGAGAGGAGTCATTCAGGCCCGATCTGCCTGGCGGTTGGATAAGTACAGCTCCAACGCCGGGAATAGAAACTCCTCCCGAACAAAGCGCCTTGAACACACGCAGTCCTCGAATGGCCACGGAAGATGGAAAAGTTGACCTCACGCCGACCACTAAGAAATATCGACTTTCACAAGGCCACGTCGCTGGCGAGTCTAGGCCTGTTCCAACGGACAAGGCCGGAAACAGTGCCTTCGACGCTGTTAGGCATGCAGGTGATCAACTTGCCGCATCGTTACTGGGAAACGTCGGCATCGGCCACCAGACACGAGATTTTGTGTCGACAGAACCTGCGGCGCCTGTTGATCAGCCAGAAATGCAGCCGAAGCCTGAGCGCGGTACGCTAGGACCCCACCCGCCACTGTTGCGTCAGGAGACTGACAGCACAGAAGCACCCAGCTCTGTCGCGGCTTCTATACCACCATCGCCTCCAGTCCAGGACACGCCGGAACAAGATGCGCTTGACGTGACCGGTGGTGGGTATTTTGACACTGTTGCACCATTGCGAGTGCGCTCTCGCGAGTCGTCCCCCCAACGTGCAGGATCTCTCACCCAGCGACCAGCCGTTTTGCCAACCTTATCCACTGACGCAGACGCAGGTGGCTTTGAAAGCGACCGCTTGCGCAGAGAGATTGCACGCAGCTTGGATTCTATCAAACGGGAGGAGCTTGAGCACCATACTATGCTCGAAGATACCGAACGAACGCAAGATGCACTCGATGCACCCGGTAACGAACGCCGAGTGGAGCAAGAACGTCCTACTATACCAGCTGCGGAGGCAGATCCACCTAGACCGGGGCTCTTGACCACCAGGTTCAGTTGGGAAGATAAAGGCGATGGCCAAACGCTACCGAAGGTCGTGGAACCTGTGCCCGAACCGGCTAGCCCAGAGATCAAACCTGAAGCCGCGTATGAACGGCCACGCAGTCGCAATCTCCATGTCATGAATGCGGACGCTTCAGACTCGCCTGTGGAAGAGAGTTCGCCTATAATGAGGGAGCCACATTTCGCAACAAACGCTTTAATGGGCTCACTTTCAGCTGGCGGGGCCTCTGATACCGCGAAAGGGGTGTCCCCGATCACCAAGGGCCAAGAGCATCTTCTCCCAGAGACCATCGTCCAACCTGGGAGCCCTTCTGAATCTCTCAGAGACCTTGCGCCGTCACCTCTCTCAGAACACGCAGAAGATCTCACTGGCGCAGCCTGGCGGCTCCCGTCCTACTACGCGGGCGAGCATGACCAGGAACTATCGCATGCCCCCGAAAAGGATCATACTAATGCCTCGGCCATGTCGCAGCCATCAATCCCATCATTACCAAAGTCAGCTGGACCAATACCGCCTTTCCGGAATATTCTAGCGTTGAAAACGAGCGACGAGAGGATCAAGACCTACAATGACACGAGACAAACCTTCGCTGACATGCATACTGGGTTGAACGACTGGCTGAGTCAGATGCTTGCCGCACATCCCGAACATGCGGAGGCCCTGTCCTCGGGTGTTTTGAAAGCACCGGCACTGCAGTCACAAACATCGAATTTCAAGCGTGGACATCGACCCAGTCCTAGCCTGGCCAAGCTCACCAATCGATTTGCGTCGGGTGAACGTCAGCGATCGACGTCGGTGGGCACCACAGAAGACGGCCCAGGACCATCTGCTTCCGCGAGCGCCGGTGGCTCTCGCATCGACACCGAAAAGATGCAGCAACGAGGCAAGGACTTCATGAAGTCTGCTGGCGTTTTCGGTGGAAAGGCGCAAGCGGGCGCCAAGGGGCTATTCGCGAAGGGCAAGAGTCGATTCGGCAGTACCAGGGGAAAGACTGGAAACGAGGTAGAGTGATCCCCTTCTCTTTTGGAAGTCTCTCCTCCACCACACAAGCACCTTTGCACTTCATCTGTATATCTTTAAGAGGCCTTCCCCTCCATTTTGAGAGCTCTAGCGTTGTGAGATGGAGATGTGCTTGTGTCGTTCCTCTTGATGCTCACTTTTCTGTTGCTGAGACTTCTTATCGCACCAGGCATCTTGAACGAAACTGGGCGCGGGAGAGTTTCTGTAACGGCAGTGGCGTCGAGAGAAAGCATGGCATCAGCATGGCAGGACTGGAACAAATTGTTTTGGGATTCTGTACGCTCTGGTTGAGATCAAGAACACCACAATACCCTACATTGCTTTCTACTACGTTATTTTCCGCACACAATCGTTCATCATCATTCACACCGCTCAACACTGTGGGGAATGTAAGCTCATTGGTAAGTAGGCTCCTCCTTCATCGCTGCCTCCGTCTTCGCCCTCGTCTACTGTTTTCCGGATGGTTCCTCCCGCTGAAACGATTACCACTTCACCCCGCGAGGTCGTCGGGCCTAAAAGTCCGCTTGCGATCCCTGTCATCCCCAGTGCTAGGAAGAGGGAAGCTGAGAAGAGGCAGGAGAAGATGGTTTCTGCTAAGCCGAAAGGAGGGGAGGAGACGAAGGTCTCGCCGCCGACTATGGTTGATTCTATGGACCTGCTTGGCCAGAAATCTGCCGGAGATGTGGATGCGAGGCCACCTCTGCTGGCTACTCCCTCCCTCGGAGATACAGAGCTCTTCTCACAACAGACCTTTGCTGTCGCCGGCGTTGCACCTCCGGCCATGGATCCGCCTACTCATACCGTCTCCAAAGGTCCAGTCCCGTCTCCTAGCCCCAGTCCCGGACATCGAACGCCCACTTCCAATCTCTCCAGGCAACCTTCCACTTCCACTTCCGGCGCGAGTCCTTTCCGTCGACCGAGATCGGGGACCCCGTCTGTCAGAAAGACGGAGAGTAAAAGGCCGATCAGCCAGGTTTTCGAGAGATTGAAAGATAAAGGAAGGTCTTTGAGCAGGGGTTCGACGAAGAGTGAAAAGAGTGGGAGAAGTCGGAGTCGGCCTGCGAGCTTGGTTCTTACGAATCCGGATCTACTGGAGGCTGAGGCTGAGGCTGAGCGTGAGGATGCTGTTGGCAACCTGAAAGATGAGGGTTCCTTCAGTGTTGTTGGGGTTAGGAGTACGGAGAGGAGAGTCGAGAGCTGGGAGGGACCGAGAAGTACTGATCCCACTGAAGAGGAAGCGGTCTCGGTAGCTCCAGGCAGGAGGGTCATGTCTATGGCATCTCCTCAGCGCACAGAAGCTTGGAATGAGCCGGAAGCTGTCATTCCACAAACACCTCGTACTCCTCGGAAGGATAACGATGACGAAGATATGGACAGGCTGGGCGTTTTACCAAGTCCCGCTCCTACTGCTGCTACCTTTGATAGCGGTGGAAGGAGAACGAGTTTGGATGTCGCGAAAAGAAGGAGTAGCAATGCGCCTCTTGGATCTGTCGGTAGCTCGGACTTGGTGAGACACGATTTGGCCTTGGCGCCGGTGCCAAGTGCCGAGGATATCGGCGAGGAATTAAATAAGACATCAGCCATGGGCGAGCAAGCAGGAGATCAGCAGGAGCAGAGGCCCAAAGCCATCAGGAAGAGCAGTGATCTTGGAGGCTTGCCGAGTCAGCAACAGCAGCCGCAGCATATGACGATCATGACTGCAAATGCGGAAGAACAGGGAGGACAGGAACGGAATGCGGAAGACGTCTCCCCTAGCTCACCCACAACAAGTACTGGGAGAAGAAGCGTCGAGCGCCCGCGAAAGCATCTGCCGCAACACAAGAGGCGAATCAGCGACCTTGCTTCCCTTCCGAGCCAGAGAAGGACGTTGGATTCTCAGCAAGCTCCGTCACCCACGACACCTGAAGGCCCTCACACTCCACAGTCGCCGCAGAGTCCTGTCTCGCACACCTCACCCAAGACATCAAGGAGACCCGATAGTCAGACGCTTGTCCCGCTGACAATTCCAAGCAGCGAGACGATTGACGACGAAGTCTATGAGGCCAGCCCGGTCACTATCAGGCCCATGAGTCCTACTCTTCTTGGCGCTCGAAAGGCGAATCCGCTAGACACCCAAGCCGTCGCAGAGGCTGTAAAGGAAGAAGACGAGCTGTATGACAGCACGCCTACTGCTGCGAGGACCCAGGCTTTGAAAGAAGAGGATGAGCTTTATGAGAGTACACCTTTGGCTCAGAGATCTAATGCTCCATGGAAAGCCGCCACCGGAACTGAAACTGGTCACGAGGCTGAAATCGCAAAGATGGAACGCGAAATCCAGCAAGCTGCTGCTGCTGCTGCAGCTTCTCCTCCTGCGGCGGCTGAACCGCAGGACGCTCCTTGGCTCGAAATTGAGGAGACTAGGAGCGAGATCTCTGCTGAGGGCGGCGCTCAGGAGAACAAATTGAAGCCTGTCGCGACTCGCTCCAGGCAGAGCTCTGTTTCGAGCCTAGGAGTGCAGGACACGGTTGCAATCAAAGATGAGAAGGCCGGCTTGACAAGTGAGCAGGCATTGCAAAGAGTTACCTCGGCTGATGTTCCGGTTATGTCTTCCCAAGCTGTTCCCGCCGGTCCTGTCACGGCGCCGCAACCAACTCAACCGCAGCAAAACACACCGCTCGAAGTCGTGAACGTTTCCAACCAGCAAGCAGCTCCCATGCAAGGAGGCCTCGGCTCCGAAGCATACCAACAGCGATTCGCAGATCGATCTTATGGTGGAATGCAGACATCACAGATGCAAGATCGACCGCTGTCGTACATGCCCCTACCAAGAGATTCTCAGGGCAATCTAGTAGATGAGACGATCTCTACTAGAGCGGATGCAGAGCAGCACACTCCACCAGTGGACTTGAGCGCTATTGCTGGCCCACCGCCTGGAGCGCCGCCGTTTCAGCAACATCCGCTATTCCGCAACAGCACTGGAGCTGCAGCTGTGCAACCTACAGAGTACGAGAGGCTACGATCATCCGTTGCTAGTGCTGTAAGCCCTGCTCATTCCCGACAACACTCAGGCGATGCGAGCGACGCAGCAGCAAAGCGTACTGTGGGCTTCTTCCGAGGCTCACGACAACGTCCCGAAGAAGGCAACGGCTCTCTGCCTCCCAGCGCCAGCAGAATCGGCGATCAGCATGGCTTGGACGGGGTTCATGGATCTGAAGATCTACCCACCAACCTGCCTCCTTCACGGCAAGGTGAAGAGAAGCAGGCTAGACGTCGCTCGGGCATCTGGGAGGCGTTGACGTCGAAGAGGCCTTCTAGTGCTACTAAGATGGATTCTAGTCGAGATAGCTCTGTCGCAGCTCTCGACTCGCGTCCGCCAAGCGCGCCGCAGAGACCTGCCCAGGATAGCTCTCGGCCAGGTACGTTGCGCAAACCTCACCGAGCGTCGACCGGCACAGAAGAGCTGCAGCCGGCGAAGAAGCGATTCTCTAAGCTAGGCTCGCTCTTTGGGAGGTCGAATACTACAGGCCAGGCCAAGAGCAAGCCTAAACGTCTTACGAAGACAAACCGGCCCGAAAGCTCGCGACAACCGGACACGATTGAAGAAAACAAGCCTGCCCCCTTCGGAACGGTCACCGGCAGCGTGCGAGGCTACCGAGACTATGAAGCGATGCGCCAGCATGACATGCCTGCGTTGCAGGGGAATTCCACAGCGGAGCATACAAGTTCGGGCAACGCGCCGCCACAGCGTCCACCTCCACCTTCTCCGGGCCCTAATTCTTCCGCTCCTCCGGACATGCAGCCGCCTCCCGGTGGTTGGTATGAGCCCGAACACAATAGAGAGCGCGACATGACCGGTTTTCCACCTACGCGAGGGCCTCCTCTGCCAGAATTCCGAAGGCTTCATAGCGCGGGAGAGAGACCGTCCCGACCTATCGCGCAGGTTGGCGAGGCTTTCAGGCCGGTTGAGTCTTCTCTCAACAGGACCGTGAAGGCAGTTGGCCCATCACTCGATGATGCGGCGTTCAGAGGCTTCTCTAGCTCTAACGTACCTACGCAGGCAGCTTTTCTCCCGGACCGGCAACCTTCGTATAGTGGACCTCCAACCGGAGCCACGCCTTCGGAGCGAATGGATACGATGATGGACCCTTCACGACCCCGGAATCCATCGCATGGGTCTGAGATCTCGTATCTCTCGCGTGACGTCTCCGGACGGTCGGAATACTGGCCACCTGGTTCCCGACCTTTCGGATCGATGGGCTCGATCTCGCCGGTCCAGTCGCGCACGGGTTCGGAAGGATATCCTCCGCCGCACGACCAGCGGATGGGCTCGATTGGTCACGAAATGGGACGGGGTCCGGTGCAGGAGTATGGCGATCAGCAGACGCCTTGGGCGGTGACTATGCCGCTCCGTGTTCCGGAAGGAGATCGTCCACCGTCTTGGTCTATGGGAGCAGACGAAAGGCGAATGTCTGGACAAGCTCAGGGAATGATACCCCCACCGTTGTTGCCGCCGCAGCAGGGATATCCCCACACTCCCCCATCGCGCGACCATGTTCCTCCCAGAACCCGAGACGCACGCATACCGTGGGAAGACCACCAACCCGTGCGACAAAACACGTATCCCCCTCCCCGACCACCGCTCGCACCCACCGCGTACCCCTCCCCTCCCTATGCCGCGGAATCGCCACCACGAAATCACGATCAACGACCTCCTTACGCATACGCACAGCAACCGCAACCGCAACAGCAGCAACGACTCCCACCACCACCGCCACGAGCAGGACCACAGTACCAGTACCAGTATCACCAGTATCATCAGTATCCGTACCAGCCACGACGACCAGCAGCACAGAACCGCTACTATGCCCAACCACAACAACAACAACAACAACAACAACAACAACAGCAAAACCAGCAACAACAACAATCCCCCCTACCACCCCCTCCTCGCTACCAGGGCCCTCCTCCACCGCCGCCATCGGCGCAGAGGAGGCCTTCTTCGGGCTACAGTGGACGCCGAGACGATCCGACGGTCGGGGAGGAGGAATTGATCATGCGGGGCGCCAGTTACCCGGGGCAGGAATGGACGCCTGCGGGACTGGGACGGCCCGGAGGGTGGGATTAAGAAGAGAATGGAATATGAGGTTTTTGTGGTTGATGGGATTGGGCAGTTGAGCAATGTTGAACAGATTCATATCTTTTTCTTTTGAAGAGAGTCAGAGAGAGAGAGAGAGAGAGAGAGAGAGAGAGAGAGAGAGAGAGAGAGAGAGAGAGAGAGAGAGAGAGAGGAGAGAGAGAGGGGAAAGGGGAAGAGAGAGAGAGAGAGAGAGAGAGAGAGAGAGAGAGAGAGAGAGAGAGAGAGAGAGAGAGAGAGAGAGAGAGAGAGAGAGAAGAGAGAAGACGGGTTTTGAGGGAAAGGGGGAAAGGGGAAGGGGAGAGAGGGGAAAGGGGAAGGGAGAAAGGGGAGAAGGGGGTTCCTTTTTCGTTTAAGATTGAGAAAATGAAACGGGATGGGATGGGATGGGATGGCATGGGATGGCATGTTGGGTATCATATCATATCATAGGGGAGGAATGATGAAAACTGATGGAAGAATGATGTAAGGAAAGAAAATTAAACCCCCCCCCCCCAGAATTGACAATTTCTATCTATCCATCTATCCATCTATCTATCGGTTTCCACCACCCGTCCGACGACCGGTTTTCATATTACGAGTCCGTCCTCGAGCGATTCCGGGCGTCGTCCCGAGTATAAAAAGTAGGGTAGTTACTATACGTTGCGGTCGCTAAATAATACTCGAGGGAGCTAGCTGCCCGGTGCCACCGAACTAGTAGGCCTCTACTAGACCGACCGATTTCGGACTTTCTAAATAGCGATAGCGATAAAGCGAAGCGTCGCTTCTTCGAGAGATAAGATCTATCTATAGTAGTACTTACTAGTCGAGTAGTAGAGAAAGCGGGGAGAAAAATCGCTTCTTTCTTTCTTTTTAAGGCTTTTAAGATATAATAATATAGTTAGTCTTATCGCTCGCTTATTTTTTTTAGAATCTAAAAAATTTTTTTTCTTTTCTTTCTTCTTCTTCTTCTTCTTCTTCTTCTATAGTTACGAGTGTATCTTAATTGTAAAGTTTTATTCGCTAATTTAGATCTTACGGGACGGACTAGGACTAGGACTAGGACTAGGACTAGTATTATCGGTTAGACGTATAGTATAAGATAATACGACATAAGATCTATACTAGTCCTCTTTTTTTTTTCTTCTTCCTTTTTCTTTAAGGTTGCCTCGGGAGAGATTAGAGATTCGAGATTAATTAGGAGCGCTAGATAACGCTAAGTATTAGTATCTAACCTCGTTAGGTATTAATTATTATTACTATACAAATCCGCTATATTCCTATTCGTTTGTAAGTATATCGATACTATGCTTCTATGTTCTTTCTTAGTAAACGATACTCCTAGCGACCCTAGTCGAAGAAAGTCTCCGAGAGTAATATTAGTAGTATCGTTATTATTCTCCCCTTTTCGATTCGATATCCGGACCGACTCCCTATTATACTAAAGTAGGGTTTAAAGATACAAGCATTCGGCGCTTAGAATAGATAGGTAAGTAAGTATATATTGTCCGGGATACGTAGGTCTTAAAGCTAATGTCGGGAGAAGAAGAAAAAAGGGGGGAAGGGGGAGGTTAGATATTAGAATTACCTAGATAGGTAGTACTCGAGAGATATATTAGATTAGGTACCCTGTAGCGAGAGATCTCTCTATCTAGGTATTAATTAGTATTCGGAAAAGGGGAAGGGGATTAGATGTCTAAATTATACGGATAGGTAGTATACTAAGAGATACATTAGAGAAGGTTACCCTGTAGTAGAGACCTCTGTATCTAGGTATTAATATTCGTATCCGTATCCGTATCCGTTATTAGTGCGGGAAATCGGTATACCGGGTTTGTATAGTTAAAGTCTAGATAGCTAGCATGTATGTGTGCACGGAGCACTCTTCTCATTTGGTCCTGTCCCAATGGAGAGTAAATGTGGCGTCTAGGAAGGTTGTACTTGATGGATGGATGCCAGGATCGATGGGATGGATGTTGCATTGCAGTCCGTGAAGAGATGGAGTGAGGTCGAAGTACGGCTGAAAGTTTTGCCGCGCCGAGGAGGATTACCTTCCTCCTGTCGTTTTTTGAATCTTTCAATTCATCAACTCCACGATGCTGAGCTGCAGACAAGTATCCTCTCCCAGACCGAAGCGAAAAGTGAAATGATTCCATCAAGCAGCAGGAAAGGAGAAATTATCCGGCATGATGCCTCTTACACAGTTGTACGGGAAGGCTGGATCAGAAGAGAGAAAAGCAGCCGGGTCGTCCTTTCTCCCTTTTCCCCTCCCTCTCGAACGGATTGTTGACACTTTGATACAACCCACTGAACCCAGGGCGGCAGAGGAGAGATTTCGTT
The DNA here is from genome assembly GCA_963674455.1 of Lecanosticta acicola. Lineage (NCBI taxonomy): Eukaryota > Fungi > Ascomycota > Dothideomycetes > Mycosphaerellales > Mycosphaerellaceae > Lecanosticta > Lecanosticta acicola. The sequence continues at coordinate 658,512 of CAVMBE010000002.1, read as the reverse complement.
GGGGGAGTGGGATGAAGCTTGCAGTGTCATGTGAACGGATGTCGTGTCAGGACGGGATCCCGGGCCATAGCGGTCGGCACCAGTGTCTCGTGGTTTGATGTGTGATGTGTAAACCGAGGACCAACAACAACGCGATTAATGTGATGATGCTCTTGCATCGTGTGCCGCGTTGTGCTCGAGAGTGTTGGTGTTGTGCAGATGGGCGATAGCAAACGGTGATGATGGATGATGATGAGGTGAATTGAAGGTGAAGATTTGGGAGAAGAGGTGACGCGACGTGCCGTGCCGTGCCGTGCCGTGCCGTGCCGCGCCGTGCCGTGCCTTGCAGCAGGTCGAGCTCTGCGAGGGAAGCTCTCTCATCCATGATATGATTGGAGGGATAGCCTCCGGACCAACCAGCGAGTGGGCTGTCACCTGGTCGGGGGAGCAGCATCACATGAGGGAGGGAGGGCGGAGGGCGAGGGAAGAAGGTCTTTCTTCTTGTGTTCTTCTTCTTCTATCTTCCTCGTCTTCTCTCCCAACCGTCATCTTCATCCGGCTTGATGGATGCTGTCGACCAACCATTCCCCCCCCCCAAGCGAAGGCGGCCAAGCAAAGGGCGTTTGAGGATGCAAGGGGAGATTGGAGGAGACAGGGAGCTGGGATGGAGTGGGAGGTCGTCGACGGGACTGTGGGAGGCCATCCCATCCCATCCCATCCCATCCAGCTCTCACTCTACGCGAGGGGACGTGGAGATGCAGACGGAATGCCGCGGTGCCAGCGCATTTGCCATTGCCAGTGCCCATTGCCCATTGCCCATTGCCCGACTCTGCACTGACTCTGGTGAACGGGACTGCCATCATGGATGCTGACTCCCCCTCCAACATCGACCACTGCAGCAAACGCGACTCTCGCTCGTGTCGTGTCTCGACGGCGCGTCGCCTTTGTTGATCTCTCATCATTGCACTGCTCGACGACGGAAGTGTAGACATAGCATCTCCTTCACGTCCATAACAACAACAACAAGACCTTCCTCTCCGCGGCGCATTGGCTGCGAGCGGGACGCGCAACGGCACACCTGCACCACCGATTCGAATCCTTCCAACATGTGCCAACGGCCATGACATGATGAGACTGGACAATCGCGACAACTCATCATCGCGCCTCACCATCGCCTGCCTGCCGACTCCACCACGATCACGACCTGTTGAACACTTCTTCCAGCAATCGCATCCCTCGCGTCGTCGACAGCCTCTTGGCCCCGCGGTGCATCGTCGGAGAGGACCGAGAGGCAGGATTGGAAGGCGTGTGCGAGTGCAGACGTGGACGGGCGTCATTGCTGCTGTTGTTGCTGCTGCTGCTGCTGCTGCTGTTGCTGGTGCTGGTGCTGGTCGTGCCTGCAGCTCGCATATCCCGACCGTCTCTATACCGCCGCCGCATATCCCCACCGTCTCTATACCGCCGCCGCATATCCCCAGACCGAGGCCGCACACGACAACCGCGCAACTCCCTCTACAGCAGCAGCATCATCATCATCATCATCGCGTGTCGAGACGGAAATAGAGAGGTGAGTGAGTAGCGCATCGTTTTTCCAATCCTCGCCCAGCCACTCAATTTCTCCCTCCCTCTCCTCTCCTCTCGCCTCGCCTCGCCTCGCCTAAGCCCTGCCAGCCATCTTTCTCTACTCTCCCTGCCATCCACATTCTTCTCCCAAACACAATCGCCCATCTGCCCATTGCATTGCCCATCGTGCGCGTCGCGTCTTCTCCCGCTGTACCATGTCTCTCAAACACTCTCCCAAACTTACCATCCACGACTCCAGCGACCGCGACCGCGACCGCGACCGCGACCACCACCACCACCCCGGTCTGCCTCTTGCGCTTGTCCACTCCTCCACCCGCCCAGCTACCCATTCCCCGTCCGCGCTTTCCTGCTAGCTAGCAGCAGCGGCATTCGGCTGAATTCAATCCATTCAACCCATTGGCCCGTCATCGCCCACCGCTGCACCACACCTTCTACCGCTCCAAACACCAAGTACACACCCCATAATTGAGCAACACGCACAGCAGCCGTGTCCGCCCCACGGCCCCGCCTGTATAACGACCGACACGATACCCACGACCGGTATACCACTTCTTTAATACGCAGCCAAGAGCAGGCCTCGGCACTCCATCGCCACCACTCACCACATCCATCACGACCTTCTTCCTCCTCCGACGGCACCCCTTCCGCCAGCCCTCACACGCTCCGCCGCACTCCCGGTTTCGAAGCCGTCCCATCTCGTCCCCGATCATCCTCCCTCGACTCGCTCCCCCGCGACTCTTCGCCGCCCCCGCCGCGCGCTGCCACTCTCCCCCCGCCGACTGCCCACAGGCGCTCCCGCAGCGCCCAGTACAATCCCACCGCTCCGCACCCTGCCCTCCGCATCTCCAAGCGCACCCACTCTGCCATCCTCTACGCGCTCGAAGAGGCCATCCGCAAACCCCATCCCTTCACCCTGGACGAGGCGGAGGAGACCGCTCAGATGTCGGATCTCGGCGGCGGCGGCGGTGGGAGTACCGGCCGAGCAAGCAATGGCGGCGCAAGGACCGGAGGCCCCGTGCCCGTCTCAGGAGGCACTCCGTCGGCCATCAGAACACCGCGTGATGTCATGAGGGATCGCAATGCCCGAGAGGCACGACGACAGGAGGCGCAGCGGGAAGAGGAGCAGAGGCGCTTTGTCGAGGAGAGGAGGAGGAGTGCGGAACGGAGGGCCGCAGCAGCTGTACCCGGTGCCGCGCCGCGCTTCAGTCAGGCTTCATCTCAGTACAGTCCGGACGTCTCTGCGCCGCAAGGTCAATTTGATGGGCCCAGCGAGAAGAGGCAGAGTCGCGTCGCGGGCGAGGTCGCCGGCAGTAGCGTTCTGGGCGATCCTACGGGTAGAGCTTCGCAGGAGCCCACACCCCGAGCGCGAGGTCCGAGCATGTCTCAGTCCGATCAGCCACGACCCGTGCCGACCTCTGCTGGCGCGACACGACGAACGCCGACCAGTCAGTCGCAGTCGCAGCCGCGACAACCCCAATCCGCAGCCGCGAGTGGTGCACCGCCCGGAGGACTACCGCCCTCGGCATCGGCCACGATGCCCGGAGGCGATGGGTCGCAACGGAATACACAGTCCTCATTCCCGCACGCGTTCGAGAGATGGGAGACGTTGTCGTCGCACTGGGAAGGTCTCACGTCGTACTGGCTGCACAAGCTCGAGCAGAACACGGAAGAGATCAAGGATATCGTGCCCAATGCCTCGACGCTCAACCGACAGATTACGGATCTCTCCGCGGCAGGCGCCAATCTCTTCCACGCGGTCGTCGAGCTGCAGCGACTCCGAGCCAGCAGCGAACGCAAGTTCCAGAGATGGTTCTTCGAGACCCGCGCGGACAACGAGCGCAATCGCGAGGTCCAGGCGAGTCTCGAGAGGCAGATCAAGGTCGAGAGGCAGGCGAGAGAAGAGACGGCCCGCTCCACCACGGACAACTCCATCGCCATCGAGAGTGCGAAGAGAGAGGTCGCCGAGATGCGGCGAGAGTTGATGATCGCCAAAGACGAGGCCCGCAGGGCGTGGGAAGAATTGGGACGGAGGAATCAGGAATCACTGGACACGGCTCAGAGCCTGAAGGAGGGCAGAGTGACGCTGGTCAGTGGTGTCCAGGTCGTGCCGTACTTCGGTGCTCCTGCGAGTCGGAGTGGCACCGCGAGTCAAGGCCAGCAGCGTCCGCAGACACGGGATGGCCCAGGCTATGGCAGCACGGGTCTTGCATCACACGCCGCAGCTTCTGGCGTGCAGAGTCCCGGTGACGCGCGACAGTACCCACGAGAAGGCCCATCGCCCACGAACACGGACCCGTTCACAGACAGTGGACGCCAACAGCCTCCGCTCCATCACGAAGGGGGCGCGCAATCATTGGCAACGGGAACGTATCAGCCCTTCCCCGAGGTTCCTGCAGCATCCCATTCCTCCGCGATTTCCGCTGTTCCCCCCGAAAGCGCTGGCTACCCGCATGGGACGTCGACCGCAGGCGGCCAGCAACGAGAAGCAGGCCAACCTTCGACTGCCGAAGCCCAGCGCTTCTATCAGCACGGCGGCCAGGCGGCTTCCCCCCTGCACTCGGGAAGTTCTTCCCAAGGCGCCGCCCAGGGTACCGCGGCGCATCCGCATCCCGTTCCGAGGGAAGACATGCGCTCGGAAGCGCGATCCGAGGCGAGTTACGTCGATACCCTCAGCGAGGGCGACACGGAATACGCCATCGATGCCCGAGGCAACATCCGACATGACGACCTCGGTCAGCCAATCGTCTTCCGTCGCAGAGGCCCCGCACGCTCTTCCGAGTCTGAGGACGACTACGATACGGAAGAGGCTGTGCGTCGCGAACGCGAACTGGCTTCGAGGTATGGCAGTAGCCTGATGCCCGAAGCACCATCTGTTCCGCATACCAGTGCGCAGGCCATTGCCAGTGTGACCGCCGCTGCGGGTGGGGGTGAGCAACCGAATTATGAAGGCGAGGGATATGACAATTATCAGCAGTACGTCCCGAGACATCACCATCCGACACGCCTCAGCGATGTCTTGGAAGAGGATGAAGACAGGAGCTCTAGGAGGACTGGACCTGATTGATCCGCTCCCCTTCGCCTTCCACCGACACATTGACAATGTCCGGGACAGCTGGATTTGACCATGTCCTTTTCTTTCGCCTCTTAGCGTTGCAGTTCTGCTTTGGGATTTTTCTATTTCTGGAAACTAAAACATGGATTGGAAAGAGCATACTACGTACTACAAGGCAGGAGAGGGAGCCAGTACCCGCATCAAAAAATCCGGGAAATTTGAGGGCACACCATAGCATACCAGGGACGGGACGGCGAGGATTTTCACTTCTTTCGACGACGACGGCGAACGACTCTTTCGCATAGCGGTATGGCTCTGCCTGCATGCTGCGAAAACGCGAAATTTTCTTCTTCTTCGATGTCTTCTTCTTCTTCTTCTTTTTCTCCGACGATGTATACCCGACCGGCATGATCATCATCGTGCTCTTGGTCGAAAGGTTTTTTTTCTGGGGCGGCGGAGGGTTGCTTTGGATTACTTGTTCTGTTCCGTTCTGTCCTGTGCGAGGGATGCATGGATGAGATGGATTGATGGTTGGATGCATGCATGCATGCATTTAATGGACGGAGGGGAAAGATTAGAGAGAGTTGAAGAAGAGAGAGTTGAAGAAGAGAGAGTTGAAGAAGAGAGAGTTGAAGAAGAGAGAGTTGAAGAAGAGAGGATTGTTGTTGTTGTTGATTGTTGATTGTTGATTGTTGCTAGTATACTTTCGGAGGCGTGAAGACGGATTGCATGTGCATGTGCATGTGTATGTGGGACGGCTTGTCTGGATGTATCTATGTAGTAGTAAGTAAAGTAGTAGTATGGACATGTTTAAGGTTTTTATGTTTTTTTGTTCTTTTTCTGGGAAGGGAGAGGGAAAGGGAAAGGGAGGGTTTGGGGAGATGTAGATTTTATCTTCCTTTTTTTTTTTTTTTAATTCCCCCAACTTTGGTTGTACTGTACCCAACTAAACTGGTCATGGGAGGAGGGTTCAGAGTGATACCACTCACCTCTCTGTACCTATCTCATCTGCCTGCAGGTATGTATGTCTTTCTCCATTCGAAAGCCGGAAAACTCATCCCGCTCTAGATATACACGCACGCATTCATCCTTCCTCCCAAGTCTTCACCCTTCCCACCAGCCAGCAGGGAGGATAATTCCATCCTCCTCAGCACCTGCTTCATGCATCTCAACATCCCCTTCCCGCAGATCCGCACAATTGCTTCCTTGCCCCTCAGCCTCAATCTCCCCCGACCCTGCATCCTCCGCCCCATCACCCCTCTCCTCTTCCTCTTCCTCCTCGTCCTCCTCCTCCTCCCGGATCAAAAACCGATTTTCCGCCCGATACCCCTCATAATCAAACGCCATCAACCTCATCGCCCTCTCCAGCGCAGACTCCTTCACCCAGGTCTGCGTCTCGGCCAACAGAGCGGGAATCCCGGATCTCGGAACCGGTATGACCTCCAAAAGCGGAATGGCAGGGCGATGCCCTTCCTCCGCCGACCACGAAGACACGGGATTCTGCTCTTCGAGAAGCCTCCGACAGAGGAGATTCGTGACGTAGAGCCGGCGCGTCGCGGCATCTTGGCTCCTGCTCTCCAGCGGTCCGCCTTGCAGCCAGAGCTGGGCGTGGCGGACGTAGGACGGATCGCTGATGCGCAGGAGCGGCACGAGGGAAGGCGGGAAAGCGAAATTTCCGGGAGAAACGTGGTCTTGGACGTACAGTCTTGCGGTCATGGAGAATCTCGATGGGATGTGTCCCTGTTTTTGTGGGAAGAAAGCCAGGTAGTCTTGCAGAGATTCCTGATGCCGAAGGATGCGATTCGCGACGAAAGCGCGCACGACGGGGAGGCTGAGTCTGTGCCTCTGCTTGCTTTCGGCCAGCCATTGGGAGACTCCGTCCATGTCGAACATATCCTCCGCGGCTATGATTTCCTCCAGTTTGTGGGAGATCTGCGAATGCAGAGTCTTGATTCTCGCCTGGTATGCTTTCAATGGGAGAGGTGTCGTTATTGTCGGCGTAGGGAGCTTACAAGGGAGTGGTAGGGGCTTGTAATTTCGAATTTCAGTTCGGCGCCGATGGATATGAGCCAAAGCGAGCCGGCGGGTTTCTGCCATGCTTGACAGTGTTGGGTCGGCGAAAAAGAGGATTCGGAAAATCACTTCGAATTTGCCTTCCGATCGCCACTCTGCAAACTCCGCCATCAGAGTATCCAGGAGGAATTCCAAAGGACTCTGAATTGGTGCGACCATCTGGCAGAGGCCTGCACGGCATGCTGCTGTCATCGCCATTGGATGTTGATTTGGTGGCATTGCGGAAGCCCCTCGAGTCCGCCTTTCGAACGCAAGATTCTGGAGGTAAGCATCTGTCCACATACGCGCCGCTGGCAACTCCTCTCGTATGCCCTCATGAGCGAATAGTCGGGCCAAGGCTAGAGACAGATTGCCTACATCTCCTGCCCCAAGTTGAGCGACCAAATAGTCGAGCATCGAAGATATGGGGAGTCTATCGGTCTGGGAAGATGCTGGGATGGACGTTATTGTCGGCGGAGGGAGTTCGGCGAATGTACAGACCCTCCGAGGCTGCGAGGGAGATGGGACTCGTAACCTCTCCCGGATTTGATGTATAGAGAATGCCAGGAACAACAGCCGAGCCTGCGGTCGATCGAGTAACGGTCGGCGTATCCTTTTGGCCTGTCGTCGCATCAATGCATTCGAGTTGGTTTCCAACCTGTCAGACGCAGTTTTCAGACTTGAAGCTGTGGGTTTTGGTGTTGTGCACGGTACTTGGGGTTGCTCGAGTCCTGGGCGCGCTGGTGGGTGTCGTGCAGCTGGGTGAGGTGTACAGGCCGCGCCTCCTTCTTTCCGAGCTCCAGCTAAATTTGAGTCTATCACAGCTGCCATCTTGGGGTCGTAGGCTGGGGTCGAATTCCTTTGTTGGTGTGGTCCCTGGTGTTGCTCTTTCCGAGCGTCAGGCGCTAGAGGATCTGCCTCAACAATGACCTTCTTCTGTGCACTCAGCGGAGCGAGGGGATCTGGTGCCGGTCTCTTGACGCCACGCATCGTGGCTGACTTCTCTTCCCTTAGCATGTCTACATCGTCGCTTTCAGCCAGGGAGTTGATGTCTCCAGTCCGTGACTGCACGCTCCCCAAGCCCGGATGTTCCACGCCGTGCAATGGACGCTCCTAGTGCACTTGTTTCCCGGCATCTACGTCTGCTCTTTCTCCAGAAGACTGTCGCTCAAAGGTTGGCACTTCGCATTTCTGAGGAGGTTCTCCTAGCCGTTTAGAGCTGGCGGTCTCCGGCTTGTGGTCCCTGTTCTGGTAATATTCGAAATGCTGCTTGGTCATGGTCTGCTGTCGAAGCTGCTCTGCGAGGAACTGCTTGCGTGTGGTGTTTGGATGTTGATTGTGGCTCGACATCTTTACTCATACGAATGATAGGTGCCAAAAATGATCGAGTCGTCAGATTTCACCGACGTTGATGTTGATGAAGTTGTTGCAGACGAACTGTAGTCAGAAAGAAAGCAGGGACGAAGCCACCGATATGAATGCAAAAGGGGAATGCCGGTATTACCCGAAAGAAAACGAGGAAAGCGCGACACGTACTTGCCATCTCAAGGTGAAGTTTTTCTGACATCATTTCATTTCATCTCATCTAGAAGGGACGATCCTGCATCCCAATCATTTCCAATCGCTCCGAACGCTTCAAACAATGGAAACTGAAAAATCAAAACTCACCTCTAACTCCCAATCTCCATATCGGTAGGACAGGAAAATCGGATCTCCGGATAGGCAGCCCTCATCGCCTCATTAGCAAGCGCCAGATTCTTCTTCTTCATATTACTCAAGATGGTAATCTTGGTATTGCCGTTCTTCTGCACGCCCGAGCATCTCATCGCTTCGACTTGGAAGCCGGTGGATTCGATCTTGGACTGGACGAGATCGCAGTTCTTGCCGCCGAGGTACGGGCGGCCGATGTAGACCTCGTAGACGGACTGGTCCCAGTCGAGCTGGACGTTGTTCCAACCTTTGCATTTGGATTGGTTCTTGGGGACGTAAGCGACGTCGCGGGTGTTGAGGAGGGCGATGTTGGTTGTGACGGGCGGCGCAGCCAGTGCGCTGGAGAGCAGGGAGGCGGTTTGGAGGAGGGTCGTGATGCGCATTTTGAGTTTCCTGTTGCTTCTGCTTTCGCTGTTCTTGTTCTTGATGGGCTCGGGTGGGTGCCTCAACGTGTTGTCGACTTACCTGAAGTCGGATATACTGATGACAAAAGAGATGACTGGGCTTTCTTGAATGGTGGATGTGCTGTTGGCGGTCAACAAGGTATTGTCCTGTGGGCGAGGCTAGTCTTATATGGTGGCAGCTCCATTGGACGGTATGCACAAAGGATGCCATCGAACAAAGGCTCGTCCACCAAGAATATCGCGACGATAACAACGAAGGAGTGGCGTCGCATTGTTCTTACTTTCTTTCTCCTTGGAACAATTCTCTTGCTCTTTCTCGGATTGGATCCCATTATTCAGAGGTCCAGACCGCACTGACGTGGGCCGTCAAGCTGAACGACGGTCGACATCGAATAGCCTTCAATATTGTCCTTGATACATTGAGGAATTGGTCCATCGCATCCCGCCGACAATCCCATATGCAAGCCCTAAGATTCGTCAGATTCGTCTCCGCAAGTGCCGGCAACATCCGCCTCTGAAACGTAGGTTTGCCACCAGCATCCAGGATAAGCCTTACGGACCCGGAATTCTCTAACTGCACCTGTGCCATCTCTGTCGCCCTTTGCACGAAAGCGTTCAATCCTCAGGATCTCGATCAACGCAGTCCGCGCGAAAATTGTCGCGAGCGCCTCCCGTCAGCGAGCGAGCGAGTGACTAGGAAGATAAGCGCAAAGATGCAATGGTAGTATAGTCGTCGGCATTGCTGTCGAAAGGGTTTATCAGCTGATTGCACTGTTCACTTAAGCAAAGTGGAGCCAATCTGTCTCAGGTGGCTTCCCATCTCATACATCTCCTCCTTACGAAACGCTCGGGATGACCTCCCGAAAATGGATCCATCCTCACGTCATCAACCCCAATAGCTCAGAGTCCTCATCACAAAGTGGTCCAAGCACTATCAGTTCATGATAGAGGCGCCAGATAGGCATACCAAAGTTGGTTCATCCTGTGCCCATGAGGTCGTAGGTAATAGTTTGCGACGCTGCCATACGCAAACCGACGCACGGTCCCACTCTGCCTTTCGTACGCGGACGAGTAAGGAGAGCGGAGACCTGGGTGGCCGGAGTATATCTTCCTGAATACTTCCACATTTGACGGTTTTGATGACCTGTTCAAGATCCATTCCTCCTCTGATAATTTTTCTCCTCTAATAATTTTCTCCTCTCATCCTGCCCACAGCGCTGCTGCCGGCGAAGGAGAGATCGTTGCCGCGCAGGCCACCAGTCTTCCCGACAAGCAGGTAATTGTTTTGTTGTACATGCCTTGCATGCAACATCAGCTCCGGCGGACCCAAGTGTATACTATCTGAAACACTATCACCACATCAGTATCAGCGACAATGTTCGGCAAAGCCAACGAGAAAGACCTCCGTCGGGAGCCGGCTCCTGAGATTCCGGAGCAAGTTGGCGACATCAATGACTTGGAGAAGTACACGACCACCGAAGATGCCGTCTTTGGTGCCATCGTCGAGGGAGGACCGAATTATCGCGCTGTAGGCACCGCTCTTCCTGCTTTGTCCCGATAAGCATCGTGTATAGATACAAGTAGCTGACGTCCTGCAAACGTAGCTCGGATGGATAGGCACGGCGGTGTTGATGATGAAAACACAAATCGGCCTCGGTGTCCTCTCTATTCCGGTCGTGTTCACTAGTTTGGGCTTGATTCCGGGAATCATCTGTCTCCTCGCCATCGCTATAATCACGACTTGGTCGGATTACATGATCGGCACGTTCAAGCTGAAACATCCTGAAGTGTACGGAATCGATGATGTGGGAAGCTTGATATTCGGACGCATTGGTCGTTACGTTTTAAGCATCGCTTTCATTCTGTGTAAGTCTTCGTTGTGCAGGATCCTCACAGTATCGACCGAAACTGACTTCCTTCTCTCAGACTGGGTCTTTGTCGCGGGCTCCGGGATGCTCGGCATTTCTATCGCCTTCAATGCGCTATCGTCTCATGGTACCTGCACGGCCGTGTTCGTCGCTATAGCTGCGATGCTGGGGTTTCTCCTCGCCAGTATCCGGACGCTGAGCAAGATCTCCTGGCTCGCATGGATTGGACTCTTCTGCATCCTAGCTTCGAGTAAGTCCTCATTCCCAGAGAAGTCTCATGCAAGGCTAATACGCCGGGTATAGTCTTTACTCTCACGGTGGCAGTCGGTGTCCAAGATCGGCCAGCATCGGCGCCTCGCAATGGTCCATGGTCGTCTGACTGGCAGGTTACCTCTTCTCCCACGCCTGCCACGGCCATGTCAGGTCTGGCCACGCTCGTCTTTGCGTATGCCGGTACGCCGGCCTTTTTCGCGATCGTGTCCGAAGTAGGTTCACGGGATTCCCTGCCTTGCGAATAGACAGCATGATTGACCCAATGTTAGATGAAAGCCCCAAAGCACTATACGCGGTCTCTGCTCGTCTGCCAAACTGTCGTAACAGTCACCTATCTGGTGATCGGTATCGTTGTGTACTATTACTGCGGAACTGATGTCGCAACACCGGCACTTGGATCCGCCGGTGCCTTGGTCAAGAAGATATGCTACGGCATAGCTTTGCCCGGGCTGGTCGTGACGACGACAATTGTGGTACACGTAAGGAGACGGGATCGTCTTCTCATCATTTATGCCAGGCTGACAAAGTTCCAGATTCCGGCAAAATACCTCTTCGTTAAGATCCTGCGCGGCTCAAGACACCTCAACAGCAACTCGCCAACTCACTGGGGTGTCTGGCTGGGCTGCACTGCTGGCATCGCGGTGGTTGCGTACATTATTGCTAGCGCGATCCCAGTCTTCGGTGACTTGGTGTCACTTATCGGTGCTCTGCTCGGTACACTCATGTCATTTCAACCGATGGGTTGCATGTGGCTCTACGACAACTGGGGCAGAGAGAAGTCGCAGAGGAATCTCAAGTGGCAGCTGATGGTCGCTTTCAGCGTTTTTGTCATCGTCTCGGGTACTTTTCTGATGATTGCTGGCACCTACGGCTCGGTGGTGGCAATCATGGTTTCGTATAACAAGAGCGGCGGATCGGCAGCGTGGACATGTTCAGACAACTCCGGCTAGTGTACCCAGCAAGTCTTCAATACGAAGAAACCGCGAAATCCCAATGACAGCAGATCGCGTAATCAAATGCGTAACCTCATTGCAGCGCCTTCGACGTCAAGCGTGCCATTTCTTTAGAGATTATGTCGTCGGACAGGCAGACATTGTTACGATGCTCGAGATATTTCCATCTGCATGAACCTTTCCTGCCGTATTGCTGCGAAGCGGCGACGGACTTATACGCCGGTTCGACAAGTCGTGGTAAAGCCGCCGCAAGTCCTGGCACGGCATTGATTTCAGTCCCGGACTTTGCCGTCGTAAGCCGCCATTTCACGAGAAGTCTGAGGAGGCAGGACCGGACGGGGAACCGAAGAGCACCTGGGAGCCTTCGCAGTAGAAAGGAAACCTTTCTTTGATATGCGCACAGTCTTTTCCAGAACCCTCACGGAAGCAGGTGGACTTTGGCCGAAAGTCGGTAACACAAACGCTGCGCGTCTGGTTGTTTTGGCAGACATTGACCTGGAGCTGTCCTCGCGGTCTTGCTAGAGCTCTGCAGCAAAGCAGAAAGTCTCATCGCTACGTCTCACGCTGCAGCTGTTTCACGCCCAACGAGACCTCAAGCGAGGCGTGAGATTCGGCGTATGAGGAAACACAGCCATGGACGAGGTGGCGTGTGGCGGATTACTTGCTCGGCTAGGGAACCCTCGAGTGACCAGGAGATGTGGTGTAAACTTGGGCATCGTACTCCGCCCTCAGTCAAATTGCATGGCATTGGCCGTCAGCATGACTGTGATTTCATGAGCCATCCAGACCGATTGCATGTACCCTTCGCACGATGATGTGCAGCTCCTGCTGATGGTGTGGAACGCCACCTCGAAGCCACGAAGTCCACGGATGCAATATAGACGTTTGTACTCCTGGGATTGGTTACTTGGTGCCAGGATTCGACTTTCATATGCGACGGAGGCCTGAGAAATTGGGATCAATGTGACCGGGTGCACGAAAGCCAAGTTCCAGGCCGTAACTAGCCGCTCACGGCTGTGCCTGTGGTGGTAAATCGCTCATCGTTACCTTTGTGGCGAATCGATGGATCGAAGCCCGATCTCTTCCTTGTGAAGGGCCAGATTCGATAGGACGAGGCGCGGGTGAAGGCCAGGGGATGCAATCCACGCGTGAGTGGTTGAGGGAAAAGGGAGGAAAGAGCGAGGGCTGGTGAGCCCGACACGTGATTCCCTACAGGGCTTGGCGTACGCAAGGTTTCTTAGCGCGGCCACCCACTTCGCCCCGCCTCTTCTTCTTTCCAAGCCTTCCAACACTCTTGCAACCAGACAACAACTTCCAACCACAACACTCTCCGCTCCCCAGCCAATACCAAACACCACACGCAGCCTTCTTAAACCCACACTCACCCTACCTTCATCCACCAAAACATCCCCACCGACCCCGAACAGCAGCTGTTTATGTCCGGACAGATCGAAAACCTCAAGTCTTTCGGTACGTGCGCCCAACAGCCCCCCACCGCTACAGCCGCACTCGCCTGATAAGCACCCGTCCACGCGCTACAATACTCGCACTTCTTCACATGACAGATAACAGACCATACACCGCGGCATGGTAGTCGCGTGGACCACAGGAGCATGTCGCGCGCCGCGGCGTAGCAAGAAGGCACGATTGCCCAAGATGACACACTGCTAACCTTATGTCGCACAGACCCCTTCGCGGAGGCCGATGAGGATACAGGCGAGACCAAGCAGTCGCAGAACTACATCCACATCCGTATTCAGCGTAAGTCAATCATCTACATACCGGCGCGCCCGCTGTTCCGACCTCGCTGACTCACATCTTCCGCAGAGCGCAATGGTCGTAAGACGTTGACCACCGTCCAAGGCCTGCCAAAGAAGTTCGACCAGAAGAAGATCCTCAAGGTGATCAAGAAGAAGTTCGCCTGCAATGGCACCATCGTCAACGACACCGAGATGGGCGAGGTGATCCAGCTCCAGGGCGACCAGCGCAAGGATGTTCAGGAGTTCTTGGTCGATAAGAAGGAGGGCCTGGAGCTTGATGCCAAGACCATCAAGGTCCATGGTTTCTAGACACTCCACGACAGCGTTTCGTCCGTCCTCATAAGGATGATGGAGCTCGTCGTGGTATAACGCCTCACGCGCAGGCCGGACAGCGACGATTGCTCTCACAGAGCGCGTTGCGGCTGGACCGGCGCGCCTTGCGACGACTTCATGATCATGACAGCCAGCAGGCTACGATGAGATACGGCGGGCGAGCGACGCGGTCTGACGAGCGACTCGAGACTCCCCGACACTACACTTGCATTTCCTGTTCTTGCGTGACTTTCGGCAATGGCTCTCTCGTCGCTCATGCTGGTGATGCACCGGAGACGGTAGTGCGTTATCACGAGGGCATCTGCGGCGGCGAGGAGTGCAGAGATTGCTTTTGGGTCGACATTCAATAGTGCGTACATATCAGGTATGCACCGGTTATGCATCAGTAATTTCCAGACTCAGTCACAGCAATGCGCTTATCGTATGTCCATCATGGCATACTATTGACATCTAGATACGACACCGGTCGGCCCTGCATCATGTTTTGGCCTGTGCTCGCCACATTCCACGAGTTCACGTACTCGCTTAGCATTTCCATCGAAGGCCGACACGAACACTGCTTCTAAGCCTTCAGCCAAGTTCTCAGCGAGCAACTACTCGACCCAGTGATCGAAAGTCCAGCAGGATGGACTGCAGCGAACTTAGCATGTGCTTGTGGGCATATGCAAGTCTGATGCTCGAGACAATGGAGGAAATTGCAGTAGCTTTCCACTTGAGACGCGTTGAGTAAACATAGTCGCAAGCATGATCACATGTAAGAGGCCCGTGCGTACGTAATGACGTTCCAGGTTGCTAATCACTCTTCGGCAGAAAAAGCTTGGACAGACGTCCACACAAAGTCACCACTCCAACACGTAAGACTCGCGACACCGGCGCGCAGCAACAACACCGTCATGGCAACCGATCTGCCCTCCGCCGCGGCGCGAGTTTTCGGTATTGTCGAAATTGCCGAGAAGATATTCCTCCAAATCGACTTCGTCGGCGTCCTCAAGTGTCAGCGCGTCGACAAGCAATTCAATCGAGTTATCAGAGACTCGGTGGCCCTTCAGCAGAACCTTCACTTGGCTCCGATACCTGGCAACCCTCCAAAGGAACTCCTCCCTGTATTGCCTCAGCACATGACTCTTTCGAAATCTGGCGATGAGTTAATCGTTAGTCCTCTCAGCGAGCTGCGATCGAGAATCCCAGGTAAGACCGTCAACAAAGAAGCGATTGCCTACACGCTCGCTTCGTGGAGGAAAATGCTAGTCACGCAACCGCCATCCCAAGCCGCGATATACGCGCATCGCTGTAAGTTCGAAGACGACTGGCGCGTGGATCACGACATCGGCGGGACTGTCATTGTCGGCTGGCTCCCATCCGAGGCCGATATCAAGCTCGGAGATGTGGAAAGCGTGGCGAACGAGCTGTTCGAAGAGCGCGGAATACATTGCGAAGACTGTATCCGCCCCTGGCCCTCCATGATCACTGCTTTCAAACTGTAGCTTGGGAAAGGTGGTATGCGAAGGCATGAAGCACACTCTTACGGCCTCAACAAGGTGGTGCACCGGGATGCGAACTGGAAGGGAATGGATCTGAGAATCTGAGGCTATCGGTGGTAAGACTCAATACGGCGACAGGTGGAGCGTCACTTGCAGAGGCTATCGTCTCTCCACCATGGTGTCTGCGAAATAGGGGCTTGTACGGTGGAAGCTGCGAGGTGGCTTAGTTTTACTACAGACAGAGCGGGAGAGCACAGCAAGCGCTGTCGTGTGTAGCAAAATGCAAATTGATCGCGTACCAGCGGAAATTCTCCACACGTCTCTCGCCGAATGTCTCAATCAGCTTGTGCGTGTCCAAAGCATTCACTCTCCACGCGCGTTTTCAGGAGAGAAAGGGCTGTCAGAAGATGCGCATGGAATGCGAGATGCTAAGGGTATTTTGTAGGATCTTTCAGGGGCAAGAGTGCATCATGTTGTCTTAGATGCCTGAGGCGTGATTTCACGGCGACACGTTAACCAGACCTTAGGGGCAGCTAGAGGTATCGAGGAAGGACTTCGCTTCTTCTTCTGACTTGATGCAGCCTCGTGAGAGAGGAACAGCCGCGGGGAGATCTACGGGATGTAGGGACGGCATATGGTTGTGGGAGTGGCGTGGTAGAACGCTGCAGCCTGGATAAGGTAAGGTAGGGTAGCATGCTACCTTACGCATGCAGATATCCATGGAAGGTATGCAGACGGATCCTGAGACTGCAGTGGACATTTAGAGGAAGGCGCTTGGAAGTTGAGCCGAAGATGGGAGATGGGGAGGAACGAACGCCATTGGGGCAAGTCCGGTGGAGATCGAGATTGCCATACCCTCCTGTGAGTCTCGCTGTCTCTTCATTCCACTTTCCATGCTCGCATGGCTGCCTCGACCTCTTGATCACTTCTTTCCTATGCTGATTGCGCAAGTCTGCTGATTTAGGATTTGCGATATATGTACTGCAAGCCTCGCCCTCTCCATTCCACTTGTCCCCGAGCGATTACTGCCTTCGCCGTTTCATCACGCCTGCCCGGTCCGCGTCCAAACGCCGCATCGCGTCGTCATGGTAAGCGTGGGAGACAAAGCCCAAGTTCCTTGCCTATTCCAGGGCTTGGTTGGTGAAGAACTCAAAAACAGGATACATCTCTCGCCAAGCCGTGAATGGGGTTGTGAACTCGCGAGGAAAGGCAGCCAAGCTTGCGGAAGGGAGCAGCCTCTGCGGACCTCATTTTCCTCAAAGAATTTCGTAATGGAGGCTTCTTAAAAGAAACGTTCGCCAAGCTTTGAGCCCGATTTGATGCGTTGCTTTTGTTCCTGGAGGGAGAGCTGGTTTATGGAGGCGAGGGTGAAGATATAGCGGTTGACTTTGGTGAGCCATTTCTTCTGGAAAAATGTTTGGGGTCACTTGCTGCACTTGAGTTGGTCGGAGAAGTTTATACAGAGTGGTATTGAATGTACTTGCCAGACAAAAGCAGTTGGCTAATCGCCTAGAACGCGGTTCATAGCTGCGGAGGAAAGGGCTCAGAGCTGTGGAAGCGAGCTGGGTTGGAGGAATGAAGGGGATTACAGGATGTATGGAGACCAGCCGCGTGAGACATCCATGCGTTGTTGGCACTTTCTCGTCAACAAAAGATCACTACAGTGTTGAGCAAAAGGCAACCCCTGGCGGCTTCGAGCAAGCTGGCCAAAGGGTCGATTCTTGGAGCTTTTCGTCCCACGCAAAACCCATCGAGGATGGTACCG
The DNA here is from genome assembly GCA_963674455.1 of Lecanosticta acicola. Lineage (NCBI taxonomy): Eukaryota > Fungi > Ascomycota > Dothideomycetes > Mycosphaerellales > Mycosphaerellaceae > Lecanosticta > Lecanosticta acicola. The sequence goes on along the minus strand of CAVMBE010000002.1, from coordinate 641,298 downwards.
GAAGCCTTGCGGTCATGCGGAATAGAATCAAACAGCTGAAGAGTGAAGTGAACTGAGGATGAGCGAATCTGAACTGACTCATTAATTTCTTGTTGCCGTGGTCCTCACCCTCACCTAGGCAACCACTTCATAAGCCCACGTCAACAACAAAACATCACTCTCCAAGCATCGGTGTCGACTGCAACTTCACCTTTCCGAGAAGAACTAAACCACTCCAACCAAACTTAGCTTTTCAAACTCAGCTTTAACACCAATAACACAAAACGCGCAAAAAGGGGCAGACAGCACTATCCGACACCATGGCCCGAAAGCTTGGCAAGAAAGCAGCCCAAAACAAAATCGCCGCCTTCATCAGCGAATGGCTCCCGAAGCTCGAAGTCCAAGAGAACAGCCTGGATGCCCTGAAGCACTACATCTCCTACCGACCCAACCTGTTCGAAGACTCCCACCTCAAACAAGCAGACGCAGTAGCCCAAACCCAATCCCTCGTCGTACAATTCGACGCCGAAGCACAACCCCTCCAAGACCTCGACATCCCCCAGGACATCTACACCGACGTGCACAACACGTTCGTCCTCGTGCAGGGCCTGAAGACGTTTGTGTTTACGTGGTGCGATGAGTGGCAGAAGATCAAGAATGCGAGATGGAGGCCTTATTCGAAGCATTCGCCGTGGATTCGAGAGTTGAAGCAGAAGCTGAGCCCTGTTTTGAAGATCAATCGCGGGATGAATCCGGATGCGGTGCCGGATACGATACGAAAGGGGCCGCGGAAGGGTGTCGGAGGGAGAAAGCCGAAGAGTGTCAAGCAGGTGGTGAAGGGTCAGGTAGATGGGGAGGAAGACGAGGACGAGACAGAGTGGAAGACGGATTCGGACGAGGACTTTGAGCCTTGAGGTGCTAATACAGTCCGGTGGATGTTGGTCAGAGCCTGGTGTTACGAGACGAGGCGGATACTTTGGACGATCTTGGAGTCATGGCGTTCCGGCAAGGCTGGCTTTCGGAAGAGATGAGATACCCTGTGGTAATTTCAAGAATCAGGACTCCTCTATCGGTGCTACTGTTTTGTAAAATCCGTACACAGCCAGAGAAGTGAGAAATGTTTGCCTATCTTCTCTTACTGTGTTGACCACTCAAAGGGCTGAGTAAGATTTGCCAAGCGTTGAACACCAGAGATCCAAGGAATCGAGCATCAAGCTTGCGCTCAGCTGCGTGAAATTGCGGCGTACTGCCATTATCCCCCGATAGATCACGTCAATCACATGCAAGTCTCGCTAGTGGAAATTCCAGCGCACGGACCTCGCGCCAAGCCCAAACGCGCATGTCGATCGAGAATGATCCTCTATTCCTTTTGAAGTCTGTCCTAAGCGACAAAACCAACCTCAATCACGTTCCCCCATCAACATGCGACTGGACAGGATCATCGCCATCAGCAGCACCCTGCACTCGGTGCGCGGCCTCGCCTACCTCCCTCAATCAACCTCAGACACTCTCGCAAACGCCGCAAAAGATCACTCCATCCACACTCAAGCCACAGCAAGATGCAGCGCCCCAGCCTCCTTCTCGACGACTGCAGCGCCGACGCCCACCAGTGCCGTCTTACCGCAACCAGCAGCGCAGCGGCAGGTCGCCACCGAGCTTGCCGGGATGATCTCAGAGCTGCTCTTCAAGCACAAGGAGCTAGAGCAAGATGTGCGATCAGGTGTTTACCACCGGAAATTTCGCAACGATGAAAGGCATGATGAAGAGACTTTCGAAGCCCAAGCCACTACTGAGGAAGGGGTGTCCCTTGGCTTGCCACGGCCCCCTGAGGCTTCGTTCCAGACCTGGCCTCTGAGTCTCGATCTTGATCTTGATGAATACCATCGGGCTTTCATGGATTGGGGCGACGAGATGAAGCTGTACTACGTTGAGTTGGATGAGTACTACGAAAAGCGCCGAGAGATGTGCGGAAGTAGACAGCAGCAAGGTGCGTGAGCGCGGCCTTTCCAGCGGCTGATTTTTGTACTCATCGTTCAGAACGAGACGGGAGGACTGGAAATCTACTGCAATCGGCCAGTCGAGCCGGTTGGAAACAGCTATCGGCAAGGGAGAGTGGTCCGTAAAACGCAATGAGAACGGCGAATGATGCAGGCATTCGCCCATTCCAGTATTCATGTTCTGAGCTCCATGACATACATACTCTGTCGTTCCATTTGTCTTCCCAATTTCAATACCTCGAATCCATACCCCAACCCATTTCACTACCCGCCCTTCCACCACCCTGCCCACTCACCGAGTTCCAGATATCAGCGCCACCCTGCATGAATCTCAGCGCAGAATTCATGTTCGCATTCCCCGTATTGACCTCTCCCCGCCTGACTTCCACCTCCGTCGGCAGATCCGTGCCATCACCTTCAAACTTCTCCAAGACCAAATTCAAGAGGAGATTTCTGTGTTTCTGGAGCCATTGCGTTTCGCGGAGAGAGGCCCAGGTCAGGACATTCCGTCCTGAGCCCCCGCGATGAGGGCTAGAGAACTTCCAACACACGCTGAAGGCCTCCCAGCGTTTGGTCATGAAGAAGAGAATGGGCCAGGTGATGATCCAGAGGAAGGTGAGGTAGAAGATCCAGCGGACCCAGGAGATTCGAGCTCGGTTGATCCAGTGTGGCGAGTAGATATCCACATTCCTGTCTCCGACTGGGAAGGAAATATCGAGGTGGCCCCGGTAATGTGTAGACCGAACGAGATCCTCCAATCCCTCTCTGATCTCCTGCTCATTCAATCCTAGAAGCCTTCTCTCTACGCGGAAAATCTTCAACCAGCTTCTGTCTTCACCGAATTCTTGGCACCAATGCTTGAGGTCCGGCGTTTCTTGCTCGCCGACTTCGATATCTTGTGTGTAGCCCTTCATGCGCGTCTTTCTGAAACTACCACGGTATGCCTGCTCTCCATTTGTAACCACTCGATCTTCAACCCACTTCCCATCGTCCATATTCTGAGAAGGCAGGAACTTCTGGAGACTCATCACAATATCAAAGTCCGTGACTCTCTCCTACTTCTTCTCCTTTTCCTTCTTCACTGTCTGCCAGTGCCACCCTTGAATCCTCACACATGGGCGAGGAGGAACGTTGCGTAGATATGTCTCAATGTATTCATACAGGTGCTCAGGATGCATCAATGCTTCATCCATGCGGATCGATGTTTCGTTTCCCACTGCGGCTGAGGGGCTTTGTGTGCAATCGCTTCGCTTGAAAGCAGCCCAGTTACGAGGTTGTTTGGGGGAGATGATGGAGGCGTATTGATCGTGGCCAGCCGGGAGAAGAGCACTATGGCTTGCCCTCGCTACTGTCTCTCCATCCGCAGCTACACTGCCACTATAGCTCGGTAATTCGGGCAGATCGTCGTACTCATAATCGCTACGCGTCGTGTGCATGGAAACGGTATCTGGATCGTCGCGGTATCCGCTGCCACGGCTGTTCTTTGAGAGAGGAAGAGAAGCGGCTGCTTGCTTATGGTCGACAGTGTTGCACGCCATTTTCGTCTGTGATATCAGTCGTGTCGCAGTAATCTCTGAGAGAGGGAGAACAGGTGCAAAAGAGCAGAGAATGCGGCTGATCCATCCCACCTATATTTGTACAAGCAGGAGAGTGCGGCATAGCGGCACAGGCACAGAAGGCATCCAGTGCCACTTCGAGACGCGCTCCGAACACAATGAATCCAAAAGCAGGTTGGTTGACCCGATGTAGGATAGACCAATAAATCCTCCCGCGTTGAAGTGTCGATGTGTTGATTGAGGGAAAGCGTGAAAGCTAATTAAGCGAAGAACAAAACCATGGCATTCTTGACAGGTTATCAACCTGTCTTTTATGTAAACTTTGATAAAGGGGGCTAAGCCTCAACAAGTAAGGCTCGCTTTTGACGAGTTTTCCTTTCCACATATTTGCCGTAATTTACGGCCGTACGCCATGACAATTCTGGCTAGCTACGGCCGAGAACTCTGGCACTACCGACACGATGTCGAACAATGACTCAGCAGCAACAACACTAAATCGGCATCTCAACATTCGCAATGCTAGCTAGTATTCAGAGATTGACATGGTGCAGGGAATACCGAAAGGGAGATGAGCAGTGATGTATCTGTTCAAGACGGTGTCATTGTTTCTCGAGCTATGTCTCGCCAGCTATCTTCGCCTCGATCGTGGTGTGACTCTCGGCCACTCTATCAGCCATCCTTTCATTGGAGACCTTATCATACACACGCGAATCGTCTCAAGCCCTGTCCAGGTCCTCACGCCTTCGCGGTAGCCTTCGAAGACTTCGTCTCGCTTGGCTGGATGCGAGCCATCATCTCCTCCTTCGTGATCAGGTGATCAATCCTCTCTAGCAAGCCCAACAAGCTCTTCATATTCCCACTCCACTCATTCAGCACCTCATCCGCATCTCGCTTCTTCTCGAAGCTGACAACCTGCGCCGGCCGATCGATACGAGCATAGATTGTCTTGCTGGTGACGAGATCGGAAATGTACTTCTCCGTCTCCCCTGCTGGCAGGTCGAGCAACGATGTGAGTCTCGAAAAGTGAATGCGGGTATAGTACTTGGCGATCACGCGCACATTGTGTTCGATGACCCGCTTCCGGAAATCGAGCCAACGTCGGTGTGCCTTGGGATCGCTCTTGTTCTCCGTCTTGTCGAAGATGTCGGTGCTGGTGAGCTGCGAGCCGAAATTGGATTCAATAGCAGGCCATCGCATCAACTCCGGCACGGTGAAACGCTTCAATAGCTCGCCCTCTGTGGGACACGAGGAGCTGATGCGATTGTCTTGTGCGATCCGGTGAAGCAGATCTGATTGCTCGTTGTCGTATGGAGCGAGGAGAATGAAGAAGACGACGCGCTGCAGCGCCGCGCTCAGCTTGATTGGATCATTTTCCACAGCCTCCGTATCCAGAACTTGCCGGTAGTGCTTGCAGGCCTCCAGATACTTGTCGTCGTGCTTCGCGAGCGTGATCTGCTGCTCGTAGTATCGTAGCTTCAGATCCGTGACGTCGTCTTCTTCGGTGTCTTCCTCGCCAACTGTGCCATCTGCTCGCATTCGCTCCTTCTCTTCCTTTTCCTTCTTCTCCTTCTCAATCTGCTCCGCACTCTTCTTCGGCTTCCGGTTGAAATAGCGAGTGCTAATCTTACGCGCGAGAATCCCGGCCTGTGTGAAGTCTCCGTCCTCAATACACAGAGATACTTGATCAAGGATGAACTCCGTCTTCTCTCGCCGAGCCATCGAGCCGAAAGTCTCCACTTGCAGCTCGCACAGAATGTCCTTCGCAGCAGTGATATCTCCCTGTAATCGCTTGATGTTCGACAGTATCCGAGTAACGCGAGCTCTCTCGACTTCGACGAAGATCTGTAATTGTGTCCGCATTAGCGTACGCTCCGTACCAAATCGGCAGCTGCCTCAACGTACCTTTCCCTCAGTCACCGTCCGCAGCGTCTCAATTACACTAAGCTTCGTCTCCATGTTCGGCGTATCATCCAAGAAGCCCATCACCACCTGCACCATCTTGGTGATGGCCTGCTTGAGTTGTCCATGCTTCTTGCTGAGCGACTGTACTTGCTCATTCAGCAAGCTCCAGTCTCCCGAGTTTTTCGATATCGTGACGATGGAGACGAGGATTCGCGAGGTCGAAGGCAGGTCTGATGCTTGGCGGGTTTGTTTCTCTAAGCTGAGCAGCTTGTCAATGGCTTGCTGTGTTTGTCCATTCTGTCACATCATCAGCAGCGAGCTCAAGGCTATCAAGTCTACAGATGACATACTTGCGCGGTCTTCTCAGCTTCTGGCAGCGCGGCATCGACCTCCTTGGTAAAGTCCTTGTCCGCCTTGAGGATGCTGCCGTCGCTGGACATGGCGGCTGCGGGAGAAAACAGATGTGAAATGAGTGCTTTCGAGCAGAGTCTCGGTTTAGTCGTGTCCAGAAGACTGATTGTATCCGAGATGGGGAGAACAGTGGAATGGAGGGTGTAGCTGCTCTCAGGAAGGTGGGCGATGTCGGTGTTCGAAGATGGCAACAGCTACAAGAAGCACGCGCCTTCTCCGATGCGGCTCTGCGGAATTTGCCGATCACGAACTCTATTTGATCACCTACAACTTCACGTTCAAACATATTGAACCCATCTCAACTGCTATGGGATATCTGGAGGCCATGGGACCTGGACGATGTACTCAGAATACCACCCGGCAGTCAAGACATAGACTACACCCAGCCATAGCCCGCAGCTCCAACCACATCACTGGCAAGAAGTCGTTAATCATTACTCGTAAGGACGGTGCTTGGAGCTGCCTCTCGCCTCTTCAAAGTCACACCGCGCCTCACGAGACGCCACACGCCATGTCTAGGCTCCTCGTGGACACCATGAGCCTCTCGTCGCTCTGACCTCTCGTTGCTCTGGCCTCTCGCCGCTCTGGCCTCTCGCCGCTCTGGCCTCCAGGGAGCACGGTATGCCTATACAGACACCGGACCTTATGCGAACCATATGCTTTCGATTGCTAGGAGTCCGTCGCGTCTTGTTGGAAAGCAAACAAATCCCCTTGCCTTATTGCTACCATACGTGAATGCTGTGCTCAATACACCCGCTCCGTAGGGCATGTCCAACTGGCCGCTTCTGCTACTGGTCCATCTTTATACTCCGCCACTGCCGGCCACCTACAGATTGGCCGCTCAAAATCCACGCCTAGACTTGCCGTGTCGTTCAAGAACTTGGTGCCAATGACCATCTCTGGAGCTTTGCTTGCCGAGCCGTTGGAGCTCTTTCCAGCGCCTTCCACCCAGTCGACAAGAGACCACAGCATTGAATGGTCTCTGCTGTAGTCAGCCGGAATGACGCCTCCCTGACTGGCAGCGTCGATTACCCAGCCCCCAACGCCACCGTTGCAATGACCCATGCCCGGCACCAGAAACAGCCGATAGAATGCAGCTACCTCGTCTGCCTTGTCGATGCTACTGTAAAAGAATTTCAACGTATCGTACCAAGCAGGCGCTGTTAAAGATGGAATCAATGGGTCGGCATATCCGTGATATTGGATCAACTTCCCACCCGCATCCTGGAATGGTCGCATGTCTGGGTTGTAAGCATTGCATCCTCCCGGATTGATGTTGTTTGCGAATGCAATCGTGCTGGCATTCGTCTCTGCCCAGTTCCAATTAGAAGCGTTGAAGACGGCATATCGATAGAATTCTGGGCCAAAGGCTGGCTCGTCCCCGTTCATAAGGGTTGCGAAACTGAGCTCGCCGCTTGGAGAAATACCAGGATTGATCAAGTTGCTCGACGCGTCTAGCCATGGCCGGTACATCCTTTCCAGATTCTGGACTTGATCCGCATTCAGACAAGCGCTCGAATTAGATATGCTCTTCTCGCAGAGCAGGACCTCCGCGTGAAATGCGCACTGTGATGGATCCATGATGATGCCATCCTGAATCCCATCCAAATGATCACATTGCTTCAAGACAGCTTCATGGATTGTTGGCCACATAGAAGCGGGGATATAAGAGCTGTGATTGTTTGGAAACTGGTTCAGAGCGACGTATGTCTGCCATCCGGAAGTGTTGGTTTGAGAAGCGATGGCTGACCCCACGAGAACACCATTATAATCTTGCGGATAACGCTGTGCGGCGCTGAGACCCTGTCTGCCACCTGCGATGCGCCATAAGCAAAAACAACTGGACAGGGTGCAACGCCCACTCACCAGTCGAACAACCAGCATAGTACGCCCACTCTGCTTCTGCTGAATAATACCCCTTTACGATATCTTTCGCAGCCACGGTCGTCGAATGCAGGGCCCTATATCCAAAGTCGATGAGTCTGTCCGGAGAGTTCAGCATCCAGGTCCCATCCAGCTGCGTCGAATCATGTCCCACATTCGTGCTCAACGTGGCGAAACCTTTCCGTACTCCCCAGACAACGTCGGGGTAGTTTATACCGCCTGCGAACCCCCCATTGCCTACTGCGAGAAAGCGGCCGCTCCAGGAAGAGGGAAGCCACACTTCTGCTTTGGCGGAGCTATTGGAGCTTGTTCGAGTTGTGAATTTCACTCGGCAAAGTTCTGGGAGATTTGTTTGAGCGGTGTCGTAACTTGTCTCGACTGATGTGCCGGTAAAATTTGAACCGGCTGAGAGGAGATCTACGGAGGTTATGGTTGTTGCGTTAAAGATGGTGGCGTTGAGAAGGGTCCTGCAAAGCGTGTCGTTCGGAGCCCTGCTTTCTGCTCCGGACGCGAGAGCTGCGCCTACCAGCAACCATGAAACGCACTTGGATACCATCTGGAAGGATGACAAGCTTTCCGCGGCGCTGTACCTGCGTCAGATACTTATGAAGTTGGACATGGACGACGTACACAGACTGCCTATCTGGTCAGGAGATAGGCCAGGATATCATCGGCCAGCAGTATCTATGTGGTCCGGAGCGAACGGCTACAAGACAAGATCACTCCGCAACTTCTCTGACAATCTTCACAGCATTACCGTAAAGAAGCTTGTGTGTCGAAGCTTCTCGCTCGAGACTGACCCACCCTTGGGATGCCTGTACACCCAGCCGGTTAGTGTTTGTGTGGGAAATCACGACAAGAGCACGTGAATATTCGTTTGGACGTTGCACTTACGGCAGGGTACGCCCTCACTATGATCGAGAACTACTCGGTGTTTCTGAACGACGGTAACATGTCCTACGAACCTAGAGCTTGGTTGGAGAGGCTGAGCACAAGACCCTTGCACGAGCACTACTAGTACCTGGCTATTGCATCGAAGCGTTGAAGAGGCCCCGAGATCCCGTTGCAGCATGAAGGGCAGAATTCAGCGGCACTGATCACCGAGGATCTGCAAATTGCAGAACACCTACGGAATCCACGAGTCCACGAAGTTGAGAGATAATCTGGATGACTGGAGCTTGGATCTTGAACCATTTCTCATTCTCTCTGACCACTGACCACTCATATCGACATCTACGGAGAAGCCACAATGCTATCTGGCGGGTATCAAGTCCATCTAATTCTCATCTCCAAATTCTACAAGGGAACCCTTTTAAGTACGCTGAGCGAAACCAATGCGGCTGTTGGTGGTGTCGAACACGGAGTAGTATTGCTCCAAAAACTTCTGGCCGATGATGGTGTTGACGCCAGAGCTGCCACCGTTGTTGATCCAGGAGTAGTACTTCCCGGAGCTGAGGCCGTATTCGGAATACTGAGCCTGTGGAACCAAGTACTGCGATGGGGTCAGGTTGTAGGTAGTAGAGCCGAACTTGACGCCGAAGTTGCTGGTTGGCTTGGTGGTGAAGGATGCGAGGCCAGAGCTGCTGTCGGTGGTACCACCAGTGGCGGAGAGGAAGTTGTTATAGGCAGCAGATGGGATGTAAATAAGGGTAGTACCGGTGTCAACAATACCCTGGGCGTTGGATGCCAGCGTGGTGGAGCCGTAGGTGAAGCTGGCAATGGCGATTCCCCAGTATGGAGAAGCAGAGCCGCTGGTGAGGCGAGGGAAGTAGGTGAGAGAGCCGGTGTACTTGGAGCTGTCGGTGCCACCGAGGGTCAGTTCGCCATTGGCATCGTCGGTATCGCTGCCAGACTCGGGCTTGAAGTAGACACCGAGGACCTCAGTCGAGATGGACTTCTGGCTGTAAAGGTTGTCCATGAAAGTTGGGACGGTGTTGGCGTTGGAGACAGTGTTCTGGGTAAGATCCTGTGGACCAAAGCCGATAATGCCATCGACACCGGAGAAGCCCTGCGATTGGGAGGCAGAACCGATCGATTGGGACTTGACCGTCAATCCACCGAAAGAGACCTGGTCGGTGTATTCAGTGCCGGAGAAGGACCCGCTTCCGTAGGAGACGGACACGGATCCGCCGGTTGACTTTCCGGTCGAAGTCTTCTCGCAGGCGCTCTGCGCACCACACCAGGTGTTCGAGGCTGCATTTCCTTGTCAGCATGGAGTTCAGAAATTCTGCCTACAGGGCAACTCACATCCAGTGTCAACGATGAGTTGCCAAGTGTTGCCACCGATGGATACAGGAGCAACGTAGGTGACGTCCTCATTAGTGACGGTTCCGGAGCTGGCATAGCTGTTGCCAGCCTTCTCGCCGCCGTTGATGTGGCTGATCTTGGATTGACCCTTGGAAACAATGCTGGACATTGACTTGGCGGTGTTGACGTGAGACAATGGCAAGCTCATTGGCTGGGCCTCGCGCGCAGTTGGCAGCGCTGAGACCACGGCAGCAGCCGCAGCAATGCTAAGGAAGAACATCTTGGTGCTGGTGCGAGTAGAGAAATTGATGGATAAAGCTGCTGGGATTGTTCGATGACCTGGTAACAGAAAAAGGCCTTCATCGATGGGGACGCGCAGCTTTTGTATACGGTCGCAGGTACGTCCTCCGTGATAGTCCTCGTCGACAACATCGTGTTCAGGACATGTTCGCGTGATTGATCACATCTCTGTTGATCTTCGAGATTGCAGATGCTCTACAATGACACCTGCCCCAATAGGAAGCTCCCCCAATCTACAAACTCGTAGCGTGTACATAGATTGCCTTAGCCTCGGGTTTCTTGGCCCCCTCCCTTCTGGTCTTTCGTATAGCGGCGAGCTGTATCTGATGTCTCCAGACCTCCGGTTGGAGTCCAGACCTCCGGTTGGAGAGATCCTTTTGACAAAAAACATTGTTGATCATCGTGGCGCACGCCTCAGCCAAGCTTGTGCTCACTTGACAGGTGCTTATCGTATCGCCCCCTCGCACAGGAAGCACGATTAGCGGCTACGCTAGGTAGTTTCGAGTAAGTGCCTGCAGCTCGCAGATCTAGAGTGATCACCAGTGAGAGACTTGTGGACTCACCTCACCCACGACCTGCAGGACTCAGCGCTCCGAGGTTGGCTGAAAGTTGGACATATGCGCTCTAATTTGTCGGTTATTCGGTGATTATTCCTCTCACGGGAAAAAGCTATTCGTCTGAGGAAAACTACGGTATACACCCGCGCCACACTTTCCCTCCCCGCGCTGCCATGGCTCGACAGGCTACGAATGCACTGCTGTTCGCGGGAAGTTCTGGAAACGGCAGGTCCTCCTCACATGGCACCTTGTCTTCCAGATCGTACCCCCTCTCATCTGGAACATGGCCTTCAAGCGAAGGTAACAGTACTGTCGGGACATGCAGCGAGCCGATAAAGCGGCCGTAAGTCACATCGGATCTCGAACTGGTTTCGTTCAAGGTCTCGGAGTGCGTCTTGAAAGAGGCGTTCATGGCGGTGCCATGACCTGATCGATGGGAGCCCCGGGACAGCACACAAGCCAGACTTGAATTATCGGAAGGCGATGTATCTTGCATCATTTGGAATGGGTCAGAGTGCTCTCTACCCCCTGTAGAGCTCGAGCCACACTGTGGTTATTACTTCGCGCATGTGAAGACCCGACACATTTCCGGCATTGGGGCTCCACTCTAGAAATTAGCATGCGCAGCACTTAGGCCAAACGCATATCTGCTATCATGTCCATCTCGTATTTCTGCATCTTGCAGTCTAAGGTTGCATCGCAATGTTGTGGAGGGCATCTTCCTCGACCGAAACGGCCTTCACCAGAGCGAGCTTGCATGAGGTTTCGGTGGTCATGAGGAAGTAAACGATGTCTAGGATCTGGAAACGAGAGACACAAGAGTTGGAGAGGTCTGTTCCTATGGAAGCCCCCATGCAGTTACCTCAACGACGAGGCCGTCGAGGGCTGCGATACGGATGGACAAGCGTATAGTATTGATCAAGCATGTCTTTTTGGATTCTGTTAGTGAGGTGTTCTTTCCGGTCAACTGTTCGTTCTCGTTGCCGATATCGACTTGGTTTTTGAAAGCTGCACAGGGGCTCGGGATTCCATATTTGGCGCAGGGGGTTGAGAGTGGAAGGTTATTAGGGAATGCGTGGTTTCCTAGTTCCATTGATTTGAAGAGTGGTGAGAGGAGTACGTCTCAAGAAGCTTATCTCCGATTAGGAATGGAGACGGAACGATTGACGGTTCATACCCATACAATGGCCCAAAAGCTGCGGTTCAATGGAACAACGGCCACAGGCGTGGATGTTGTCGCCAAGGATTTACCATTCACTCTGACTGCGAAGAAAGAGGTGATAGTTTCTTGCGGAGCGTTCCAGAGTCCTCAGGTTAGTATTGCAGAAGACCTTCTCCGGCGAATGTGCTGACCTTATTTTCCCTAGCTCCTGATGGTATCCGGGATTGGCCCTTCTGATGTCCTGAAGAATTTTTCGATTCCAGTGATAGCGGACAAAGCGGGCGTTGGCCAGGACATGTGGGATAATCCGATCTTTGGTGTAAGGACCCCTTCCAGATCTCTCATCCTATCGTGATGAAAGTTGACAGAAGCATAGATCACCTACGCCGTCGACGTCGAAACCTCCAGCGCGTACACAAACAGCCCAGCAAGAATGGCCCGGGCCGTTCAACAATACAATTCCAACAGAACAGGCTATCTCTTATCAGTACGTTCCCTTCCGAAGTCTCCAGGACATAAATGCTAATACTTCCCCGAACATGCAGTCCGGCACAGAGACAATAAGTTTCGAAGCCCTTCGAGACATCCCACACCTCAACCTCAGCGCCTCCGCAAAACAAAGCCTTTGCCAATTCCCATCCGACTGGCCAGACGTCGAATTCGTCTCCTTGGCCACATGGTACGGTCCTTACATGGGTTCTACGCCTCCGACAATGAACAACTACGAGAGTCTCGCAGCTGGTCTCATCGCACCACTAAGTCGTGGGTCCGTTTCCATCAAATCCGCAAACATGTCCGATTCACCTATCATTAACCCCGGGTGGCTTACACATTCCACGGACCAGGAACTCGCTATAGCAGCCGTCCGGAGAGCAAGGGAGTATGCCGCTACACCCGCTTTCCGGTCCATCACGATTGGAGAAGAGGCTTTCCCGGGCAAGAATGTGACGACCGATGCGCAGATTTTGACCGTGCTGAGGGAGCAGACGAGTACCTTCTACCATGCCTCTGCGACTTGTAAGATGGGTAGGAGTAGTGACAGCATGGCGGTTGTGGATAGTAAAGGAAGGGTATTTGGGGTCAACAAATTGCGTGTTGTGGATATTTTTGCGATGCCCTTCTTGCCACCGGGTCAACCGCAGGCTACCGTGTGAGTACCGTCGTCCGAAGTGTTGCCGTTGTACTGACAAACGACAGATACATGCTGGCCGAGAAGATTGCAGATGAGATTTTGATAGAGGCTTCCAGGAATGCCACGAGTGGGAATGCGACCTATGCGCTGGTTTAGGATGGAATTGGCGTAGATGTAGAACATCAGGTAGATGTGAGCGGTGCTCATGCCACCGTCAAGAAGGGCCCTGACTTGAGTCTTGTTGTACTCGTCCGCGCTCGGGACAAGTCCGGACGTAATCAAATTGTAGCAAGCCGCCCAACAGGCGGATTGTGGTATCGAAACCATCGATTCGTGGGTCCTGTGTTGTGTTGAAGTTTTGAACAGCGATGTGTCCAATCTGGCGGTAAACGATATCTTGTATCCCATTACGATCGCAGTGTCGATGCCATCGATGATAATAAGGCCCCAGCTCCCAGAGCCACCACTGTCAGTCATAGAAACGGAGTTGCAACCATCGCTGCCGAAAGCATACTGCACATATCCATCCCATGCGTCGACATAGGCTTGCTGAAGCCATTTCGGCGGACGTTCAGTCTTAAAAATGATCGACGTACCTTTTCTGCTGCAGCTCGGCTGGTACTACCACTGCTGGGTCCATTGGTGCTCCACGGAAGTTTGTTATGGATCTCTACGCAGTTGCTAGGTCCATGTGGATGCTGTTCCCAGCCCGGTCGATCCCCACGCCATCCTTGCCCAGGACTCCGGTGCCACCCACCTCCGTGACGACGCGAGTCTAGTGGACCGGCTACGGCGACATTGAAGTTGATTGAATTAGCGACAATGCTGTTGGCTGGACTCGCTACAAAGCTGCCGTCAGTTGCGAAATGCGAGTTACTGGGTGTCAGAGTAGCTGCAGAGCCCAGAAAGAGCTGGATTGAAATTGGTGGCCACATGATGACTGTAGCAGTCAGAACGCTGGGGCGTTGCCGAGCAGAGGAGTCTGCGGTCAGGCATATGACCCTTTTTATTGCTCTGACAGTTGCATTCGCATCGATATTACAATCCGTTCCGCCGGTACGAGAGCCTTAGCATGTGCTCCTTTGTGGAGGGGACTTCTCTGAGAATAATCTGAACGGAAGTGGAGCCGGGCTTCAGGATCAACCTCTAATTCAATGACTAGCTCTTCGCGGAGCAAGCACGCCAGGAACAGGCAATCGTTGAACCCTTTAGTCAAGATGCGAGACTCGCACATAGCGTCGTGCATGCCGTTAGCCGCGTGCGGTCGAGTGACTGCCTGCAATGGAACCTGCTGAATAAGCCGAAGGAAACAGTCGTCGATGCAGCAGAGGAAAGCCCGTTCTCCGTTTCCGAACGATGTCTCCTAGCAAAGCGAACTGTGTTTGACCAGGCGGTGCAATGAGACCGTCAAGAGAAAGTGCATATGTTGTGCCGAGTGAGTTGATTCTGCGGTGGCGTGAATGTCTACCGCGGTCTTCTCTCGCCAAAAATCCACGCGCTTCCTTCCAAGCCGGATCTAGGAACTGATTTGACATAGCTGAGTGCACACGACGTTGTCGATGGGATCGACGCATGATGTTGGTTGTCGGTGGGTGATGATTGGTGGATAGAGGATGGCAAGGGGGAAAGGAGGGACAAGTGTGTGAGTGAATGCTTCGGCTTACTAAATCAAACGGGCCGAGCCGATACGGGGCGAGCCCAGCCGAAAGCGAAAGCGAAATAATTTTAGCGTTGTCGTTGGGAGACGCCTCACTCGCTTCACTGCCTCTATCCTTCTCAACATCGATATTTCGCAGCCTTCGGCAGACGGTAGTCAAGTCAAGTCATCAGAAGCCAGGCCTATAAATCGCATGTCTCAGTGCAAAGCAGTCGACTTCCAATTTCGGGGTTGACTCACTACGCCAAGTCTTCTTGTTCGGTATCTACACGCGAGGACGTCAAGGTCGAGTCCTTGTCGACAACGTGTACATTTCCCACACCATCTCTCTCAAGAGCGTTACGAAGATCAACGCCATAGACAGAGGGTGCCTCTCTCCAGACCATACTATCTTTGATGTAAGGCTCGACTAGCAAGGCGGATTCCAGCTTATGGCGATGCAAAAATGCAACAAGCTCCGGCATCTTTAAGAGGAAGTTTCTGAAACACACGCTCCTCAATGAGGGAATGTGCATGTCCATGAGTTCGCTGCAGATATGACCCCCCGCTATGGCCTACGAAAGCTCGCTTGGTTCGTCGTCCCGAGGATAGGTCCTGAAGTCCACTGTGAGTTGTTCCAGTCTGTTTACACTCTCCAAAGCCGCGCCAAGTAGTTCGTCCACACCAAAATACCAATTGACATGATCCTCCACGCCGACTACGAACTTCAAGCTCAAAATCTTGAGATGCTCGAACACCGAGAGGCACAGTTCGTATTGACGCTCGCTCATACACCCAATCATGTTGAGCATCATGTCGTTTGAATCAATTTGTAGGCAGCTGATTCTAAGTTGACTGAAACAGAGCGCATCAAAAATCGTCGTGAGAGAGTAAGAGCTAGAGCCCGTCGGGACATCCAGCAGAGCATGGCAATGGGGGAAACCAACTACCAGAGGCTCGTCGTCCTCTCCGGCGTCTTTCACTGTAGCCGTTGCGATCCTCATGGTCCGAGCATTCTCCAGTCCTGAAAAGATGGTCCCGAGAAATAAGAGATCGCGGCCATACTTTTTCATCTCTATCTGGCTATATTGTACTTCAAAGAATCTCCAGATATGCTGTCCTTCCAGCATCGTTGTGGCATCAGCAATATCTTCTCCACCATCAAATCTATCGGTGAGGATCTTGATGTCCCGTACCAGGCGGCCGAATTGATGGTTCCTGCTGATTTCAAGTCCTCGTTGAAGACTTTGGTCAAACCCAAGCACGAGTCTGAGAGTGGTGAAGTGAGCGGAAGCCCAGACCCGGTCGGTTTTGACATAGCATTCTCGACTGACCTGGCGCAGATTGCTGAGGTCCGTTTTCGCTAGGGTTTGAGCAACGAGTTCCAAGAGCTCCGACTGCAGGTCCTCTAGTGTCTTCGGCATGTTGAATCTCATGGTGCTTTCGGAGAGACAGATTTGCTTGTGAGGGGCAGCAGAGAAGAAGACTGCTACCGAGCTGACCACAGCTATGCTGAGGCCAGGATCAGGATGCATCCTCCTGGTCAGTACAGGGAACGCTAGCATCTCCCATCGTTGCTTGAAAGCAGCCGGAACTGACTTTCGCAGGTACACTGATGACGATGATGATGATGACGATGATGAACACTCTTCGAAAAGTAGAGGCTACACTCAATCGATGCTGCAAAACGCGCAGCTGTTCGAATCTTGCGATCATGGGCAGAATCACATACAGAAAACAAAGGGGCCATAGTGGGATGGAAAGGCAGTGAGATCCAGTCGCTGAAGTCTTCGAAGTTATTATCCAACAGAGGCACTTCAGACTGCCCTTTCGGTGCCTCTGTCTGATCAGGAGGATTGTGACTCCTTGTCCGTGCTGCTTCTGACGCGGAAAATTCGTGTCGCAACCGTCCGACGTGGGTCTTGAGCAGAGAAGCGTACGTGTGTGCAAGGTGAACGTCGTCTGATACACTTGAGCTCAGCGCAGTCACGAATTGGTCGAGGAGACTCAAAGCTCCCCGCAGCTGTGTATCGCGAACACCAGTCGCCAACGCTTTGAGGATGAAGATGGATTCCGTCGTCCCACCGACACAGATCCTCTCTGGGACAAAGCGAAGAGATCCTCGCTCTGTCAACTGCACGACCCGGCCAAGTAAGGCACAGGAGCTCGTTATCACCTTCTGAACATTGTATCGATCGTCGAAAGAGCTCCATGTATGCGGTGGAGAGCAGTTCCATTCGAGATCAGGACAAGTGCCTGCATTGAGCCGAGCGTCCTCGCTTTTGCCAGTGAATTCTTCTCTTGCCCAAACATTAGACGCATGATGAGGCTCTGGCAATGACGCCAAAACCATCCATGGACGAAATCTCCTGCGACAAGCTAGCTGGTCCGAGCAATGCATGGTATCGTCAAGATAACGCAAAAGTCTACAGCGGAGAAGGGTTCCCGAGTGGCCATCTCGAGATGACCGTCTGTGCGTTCCGCCGCCGATGCTGATGAAGGCATTGATGATTCCCTGTTCTCAGGCGGTCGAGACTTGGGTCAGACCCTCTCCTCAGGAAAGACGCACTCGCGGTGCCCCCGGCGGCATTTTCGACCAGGAGGCCCCGTCAATTCTCGGAGCTCGCAGCGACCCTTCTTGTAAATGAAAGCACGCCGTGTAGGGGCGAGTGATGGGATTGGAGTCAGCTTTTTCCTTTCGATCATCCGGCATGATAAGACTGCCACTGATCACTGACTAGCCTTGAGCATGGTAGGACGTCCTAGACGTCTTCGGGAGCAGCCCCTCAGCATCAGGTGGCGCCTCCTCCATTGCACGCGTCGTCCATCCGCCTTGCAAGCCTTGATGGCAAGACTAAGAGTGTATGGACAAAGAGACACGTTCAAGTAGTCACGTGCGTGTGCCAAGCGTTGTCATCAGTTCGGTGACCGGGTGAAGTGAGTTATCGTGTCCGACGGGACAAGAAAACGCTTCGTGCTTCGCACTTCGCATTCGGATTCGGATTGGGACGGGGCCGGGCGGGGCGGGGCGCGTGAGTCAGCCAGCGCAGGCCGTCCCGGCATTCCATCGTCGTTGACCTCGTATAAGACGCATGATATCGTTCGATACTCACTATCCTCATATAGTTCCTGGTCGTTTTCTGCCCACTCGCAGACTTTTCAAAGTCAATGACGCTCATCCCCGGGCCAACCGCCTCTGCAGTGGCACGAGAGGAGCCTTCCATACTCTCCCACCGCCTTGCCACGTTTCTTGATCGTCTCCCCGATTCAGATTTCTCTACAGACACTGCGAAGTCATCGGGCGACGGGAGACTCACAGCTAGCGACTGCAAAGAGTCACGCCTGTCACTACCGCCTTCCGTTTTATGGAGAGATTGAAGATGCCGAGACAATATTCCGTCGATCGATCCATCCTTCCCCGTCACGCAGCTGATATGCAGGCTCGTCGAAGGTGATACACGCGACACGACTCAAGGACCGACTTTCTACAAGCATCAGGTCTTTGTCAAATTGCTCGAACTTGCGATCGACCATCTGAATCGAGACCGTTACGTGATGATCTGCTACACTGGCGAGAACGTGAAATACATTCTGGGTCGCTTCTGCCCCAACCTCCTGTCCCTCGCAGACGTCCATGCGGCAAGGCCGTCTTGCGTCTCATTCTCGGCTCAACATGAGGCTCTCCAACAGTATTGCAGGCCTTTGTCTGCTTACATTGGCGTCAGGCGCTGCGGCTCGAAACGCAACTCAGCAGCAATCTATCAACAATGCGACAGCCTTGCCATTGCCTCTTTGTGGTGTAAATTCAACCTCAGCTCCCGATATCTATATCTAATCCCTAACAAAACCTGTAGCAACGCTGCTACGCTCAAGTGCTTCCCACTTACGACTGCAATTCCGGAGACGCCAGCTGCATTTGCCCCAATGCCAACCTGACGACAGCCCTGTCGGCATGTTCTCAATCCAATTGCACGGTCCCAGAACAGCTTAGTATGTTCGCAGTCCAATCCATGCATGATCGCATTCTGACACCTTCCTCAGCGTTCGAGAAATTTTCGAAAGACAGCTGCGGGGCCATCAGCCGCAATCATTCTAGCAACACACGGGTTACTACATGGACGCTCTTCGCTCTAGCACTCGTCTTCGTGGGGGCCCGTTTCATTGCGCGCCCCGAGAGGCTCAAAGGGAGTGGCTACGGAAGTGATGATTGGACCATCGCTAGCACACTTCTCGTTCTGTTGCCCCTGAATGTCCTTGTTCAAGCAATGACGAACAACGGTCTCGGAGCAGACAATTATACCCTACAGGCCAGCGAGATCACGGCGTTCTTGAAAGTGAGTTTTAACTTGCCAACCGACTGGTAGCATCATACTTATCACGTCAGGAATTCTACATCTTCGAAATACTCTATACCCTTGTCGTCTTTCTCACGAAGGTCTCTATCCTGCAACTCTACCTACGCATCTGGACTGTCGAAGCAGTCTCCAGGTGGTTTCGGCTTGCCGTATGGTCTCTGATCCTTTTGAATCTTGTCACCATGCTGGCATTTGCGTTGAGCTTGGTCGCTCAATGCAGTCCGATCAGCTATGTAAGCCCTCCTTGTGACACGACAAAAGCGCGAAGAAGTCGCTAACAAACTTGTCCGACAGGCATGGCACGACTGGGACCTTCTACACGTGGGCCACTGCGTCAACCAGCAAGCTCAGATCTATGTCCTAGGTGCTTTCAACATCGCCTACGACGTAGTAGTCTTCATCTTCCCACTACACAACTTTCTCAAGTTGAACATATCTTGGCAGAGGAAGTTTGGCGTTTGCTTAATCTTCATGGTCGGCTTACTCGTTACCATCTGCAGCATTGTACGTGGTTCCAAATCTCGCACATCCTCAAACGCCGCTAATGCGCTCTCTAGGTCCGCCTTCAGTACCTCGTCAAAATCGGCGTCAGCGGTAATCCAACCTGGGACTACAACTCCGCCGTAGTTTGGAGCTCCGTGGAATGCAACATCAGCGTAGTCTGCACCTGCATGCCCGCCATGGCCGGTCTCCTCCAACGACTCTGGGCCGCCATGTCCGGCCAGCCGCTCACCTCAAGTTCCGGCTCGGAGTCGAAAGCGCCAATGCACCCTACCGTCATCGACCCCGAGAACCCCGTTCGCGACGAAGAAATGCTCCGCATGCGTGACCCAAATTCCATGGATGAATGCGCTACCGAAATGGCGGAATCCGATCGTGGAGCTCCGACCGAGAAAGTCTTCCGTCATAAGGAGAATGCAGCTACTTCGAGGGGGATCGAAATCAAGCATGAGCCTCCGAGCGAGACGACAGCGACGCGGATGTCGTATCGAGATAGTGAGGGACGATTGCATGAGGTAAAGGTGATTGACAAGCCGACTGAGGACGTTGATCCAAATTTTGAAGGGCGTTCGTGCCACAGCGGCTAAGGACGGCCCAGGGTCGGGCATCACAATCTCCGGAGGCTAGTGAGAGGCAGGCGGATGCGTTGCAGAGTTTGAGGGGGTCTGATCACGTGGAATGTAAAGCTGAGGCGGAGGTTGTGTGAAGGCATTGGAGGAGTGGTGGGCCGGGGAGGAGGTATTTAATGGAGACAAGTGGAATCTTGTATCGGAATCGGGACAGGACAAGATGGGGAATCTTTGGGACATCGACAAGATAACCTTTGAATTGTGATACCGACATCGAGACCTTGGCCATCTTTCCGGTCACGAACGAGGTGAACGATTCAACGTTGACTTTCGAGGTTTGTCATCTTTGAGAGCCAGGTCAAAGACCGTTTCTGAACAAGAATCGATTTTCAGAGACTCTAGACGCTTGGATCGTCATCTCGCTCCCATGTGATCAATACGTCCGTGTTGGTCTTGGCGAAGATGGCGCT
Organism: Lecanosticta acicola; assembly: GCA_963674455.1. Lineage (NCBI taxonomy): Eukaryota > Fungi > Ascomycota > Dothideomycetes > Mycosphaerellales > Mycosphaerellaceae > Lecanosticta > Lecanosticta acicola. The sequence continues at coordinate 620,640 of CAVMBE010000002.1, read as the reverse complement.
TTCCCTGGAGAATGTGCATTTACCGGGATCCTCGGATGTTTCGGAAAGCGGATCGGTCGGCAAACACAAGGAACGTCAGTGCAAGATGTGAAGTTCAACAAACTTCCACCAAGACAATAACATCAGTCCACTCCAATACTTGCAAGATCACGCGGAATCTATCCAACACTTGCCAAGCTGCGATGTGGACATTGGAGATGGAATGATGGCGGCATGTCTGGACTCACGCCGATTACTGTCCAGTTCTGCTTGGGTTTGTACTTTGATGCCGTTGCTGGTCGTTTGGCTTGCCGACGGCAGACCTGTGGATCCGGACCAGAGCAATCCAGATGTCGCGTGAGAGCGAGAGGGCATTTATTGATTACGGGCATCGGCTAATGTTGTCTCCCAATCTCATCTCGGATGTTGGAGCCTCTTCCCGCCTGCAACCCTGGTTCGTCATCGGCTGCTCGGTTGCTGGAACTTCCTACGTCCTAGGTGACCCTCGAGGCCATATACTTCCTACAATAGAGCAAAATTGCGTATGCCGTCGGAGATGCACGGTCGCGGAAGACGATTTCGATCCTGGCTGTCTTGCGCTCACACGTTGCCGGTGTCGCTCTTGCGCTCTTGTCTGTTCATGATACGTACGACGACCACCGCCTGCACGCAAAATTACTACTCATCAGGTTCATTCGGGCTCGCTGTCAGTGCGCGCTGGGTCATTTCGCTGGACATGGAGAACCCATTCATGAAAGCAAATCACTTCTCCCAGAAGAGGCTTCTGTAGGTCATTCTTCTCGAAATGAAGGCAATATTGTTGACTAAGGACATGCAGTTCTGCTGGCGGGTCGGACATTGCCGCAGTCGGATTCCCTCTGAGCGTGGTATTCTTTGCCTGCTTGTGCACAGATCAAATGAGCATAGCAGGGATCTTTGAATGCGTTGCCACGATTGTTGGTGTTGGTTATCTTTTGACTTTGGTTGGCTTCGTCATGTTGGTCACTTTGCGCATCCACTTTCTTGGAGAATTATGTAGTGTGGCCTGAGACTGACTTCTCCGCAGCCCTCCGCGTGACGAAATGGACAGCGCAATGGCGCCGCTGTTGCGCTCGTTGCCTGTCAATTGAGCTTCAGTGGCAGCTGCTGGCTTTCACGTGAAAGCTCTTGTTTCATGCCTAGGGCGCGCGCGCGGCTTTGTCGAGGCCGCCGCTTGTGGCCGGACTGTTTGCGCGACAAGTATTCACGGCGTCAAACACCAACTGCTGCAAAGCGCGCTCGAGCAACGCCCTTCTTTCGCAGCAAACCATCGGGGAAAACTACTTAGCGGCCGGCACTTCCGCTTTACTGGCCCAAACCCTACAGTGAACAGCCACCTGCTCGCTCTCCAGGACATGAGTAACCCCGATCCTGACCAAGATACAATCGAAGCAGTCCGCACTTCCCGCCTCGTGGCCTCCAAACGCCGCTCCGCGTTCCCCTCCGCAGCAACTCCGCGCAACCCCGGCGAAGCCCAAGGCGTCAAAATGGTCGTCTTCCGCATCCGCCACTTCAACCAGCGAAATGACGAGCCCTGGCTCACGGCAACCTTCACCAGCACCGCCAACGTCCGATCCACCATCCAAGGCCTGATCGAGCAAGTGTCCACCAAGCCGAACAGCGCTCTCTATCTCAACAGCGACTACAACAACCCGGGGAAGCAAGTCACCCTGGACGAGCTGGTCGATCTCGTCACGAAGGAAAGCGTCCTCGTCGGTGGAGAGGTGGATGATGTGGAAGTCGTCGTGGGCGAGCCGAGACGTTCTGCGCTCGTACAGACGACACCTCCGCGAAGGGAGGAACGCAGGGAGCGGAAGAAGGAAGACACGAAGTGTTGCGTCGTCCTCTGATGGTATGATCTCTTCTTCCCCGATTGCGGTGTGTGTGTGTGTGCGGTCTCTGGATTGCGAATTGATACCCAAGCATGGGAATCTTCCGGTCAGGATGGTGTAGACTAGACAATCACACCAGAGATGTAATGGTAGTCTTCAATGGATACAAGACCTGGACATGGAATTTGGATTTTCCAAAGGTCGGCTGATCGAGCTACCGGATAGACGGCATCATGATGACTGGCATGTGAAAGCCACTACGGTTCGAAGACTATCCGAACTACCGACGCTCGAACGTATGAGTAGCATAAAGCCGGCGATGAAAGAGCCAATTCAGAAAAAAAATCACAAGATCTCAATAAAAATTTCCAGCCTTCGATGTGAATTTCTACGTTTGAAATATGGATTTCTTCTTTTTTTTCTTTCTGAATCAGTCAACTGACTAAGCATTTCACATGCAAAGACGCTACCCAGCTAGCCCACATTTTCACTTTTCGCTGCGTCTACTCTCTACACGACGCTTCGCTTACCACGAAATTTTACTTGAATGTAGATTCCGCACGAGACACGCGCGTTGGTCAAGGCTGTAGCTACCTTAGCGAGTTTGCCGCCACGCTTCCGCTCCACCATGGCGCCCGCCCGCCCAAAACTTCTCGGCGATGCGATGTGATCGGGGAGCATGTATGGACGGGTGGGGATTGTTGGAAAGGAGCTGTGGGAGTGGGTCGGCTTATGGAAGTCCCAGTCTAAAGATCATCAGCGTAGGCGTAGCATGCATGCATGTATAGCGCTCGAAGGGACGGCATGGAGACCGCAGCAGTGCGAGTATGCGGAGAGAGAGAGAGAGAGAGACAGGGGAGCCTCGCGGTCCGCGAGAGAAAGAAGTATAAATACAGGAACCATATCGTTTTGAAAAAATGCCTGCTTGCTTGGAAAAAAGACCCCACAAAAACGACAAATATCAATCCCTAGCAACTAAACGGAGCCGTGATGGTGCCGTCCGCATACGCATCCACAATCGCACGTATAGTCACATACATGCCCGCGACGCAGATGAACAAACCGACAACGATAGTCACAACAGCCATCCCAGTGCCGAAACCCCTACGTTTCCAAGCGCGAAACCCCTCGCCGTCATGGTAAGCGTCATGCAACCAGAACATGCCGGCAATACCGTACGTAAACCAAGCGGCGAAGAGCGAAGCGATGATACCGATGAGGTAATTGAAAATCGGAACGCCGACGGCGAGGACGAAAGCAATACCGCTTGTGAGGGCGATGAGGGCGATCCAGACGGTCCAGCCGAGGAGCGTGTGGGAGTGGAGGTGGCGGGAGTGCCGGAACAAGCGGATGAAGAGGACTTTGCTCGCGGTGTGGATGTAGAGGGAGCCGGCGATGAGGAGGTTGGGGAGGGCGATGCCGTAGGCTGCTTTGGACCAGACGGGGGCGAGGGAGGAGAAGGAGGGGGAGAGGACGGCGCTGCCGAGGAAGCCGTACGTCACGCCCGCGAAGAGGGCGTAGTAGGTCGTGGCGACGCCTTGGAGGGTGTAGGCGGCTTTGATGGCGTCTTGGGGGCGTTTCATCTCCGACATGAGGGCGAAGAACCTGGTGGTCTTCATTAGTTCACGTGCAGGCTATTGTTCCGTCCCTGGCTCAGCTTACATGAAATGTCCACAGTAGGCAAACACGGGGTTGGTGATGGAGAAGAAGGCCGTGTAGAAATCGCTCGGAAGAGCCGCGACCACCGATCTCGGCTCCACGGGGTGTAGTCCCGCTCCCACCATCCCAACAACGCCCGCAATGATGATGCTCAGAACACTAGCCACGGAAATCCACCCGAGTCCATCGAAAGTCCTCGGCAGAGCCAACAGGAACGTCGCGGCGGCGAAAATGCCCGTGAAGGAAACATTGCACAGTCCCTTGTCGCTCAGAGCAGACAGAGCAATCTGCCCCGACAGCATCTGCCCTCCCGCCAAACAAACCGCAAAAGCCAACGTGCCCAGCGAGAAAATCTCCCGTCCGAGGGGTCCAAACATGATCCTGCCCGCGTCGCCCATGTTGTGCACTTCCGGATGCCGCAGCTTGAACCGCACCAGGAGCACGGACGTATACGCGGCAAAGACGCCTAGGAAGATGATGAGGATGAGGCCTGGTGCCATGCCGACGGTCGCGAGCGAGGAAGGGAGCGAGAGCATGCCGTTGGAGACGATCTCCGCGATCATCAGGACGGAGACAATCTGCCATGAGAGCGTTTTGTATTTGATATCGTGGCCTTCTTCGCGGCCGAAGACGTCGTGGTCGTGGTAGCTGTCGAGCGGCGAGCTGTGGCCATCTTTGTCGTAGCGGTCGGTGAAGGAGACTGCTTCGATCTTCGACATGATGTTGTCGGGCGCCCGGTTGTCGTCCAGCAGTGAGAGCGAGAGTGAGAGCCAGAGATGGAAGGTAATGATTCTTTGGAGATGTGACTGAAGATGCACGTGTGGTGGGCGCCTTGCAGCGTGGCAGTGGGGACGCCGGACGAAATACAAGAAATAAGCTCGACCCGTAAGAACCTTCCTGTCAGCCACGCATTTCCAAGGAAGATCTCAGCCCCAAATAGGCAGGTCGTCTGTCGGAAATCGACCGCTCCTGTGCCGGATTTCTTGTCATCAAGACTCGCTTGTGGAGATGAAGGATCTCTATATGTGGTCGCCGTGATCCCAAGACGAGGTACAAATCAAGGGCGGTGCCGGAGGGTGCAGAGAGAAGAGAAAAAAAGAAAGACAGAAAATGACTATGATATCTTTTGCATTGCAGTGACGATCTCTCCGCAGTCGCGTTCAGCGCTACGTTCACGTGGCTCCCATACACTACGACGATACACCGAAAGGAAAAAAAAAAACCAGGAAACGTTGACGCCGCTTAGATGGTACAGATTTAGCAAGCATATCATGTCCGCATTATCGATCTATTTGCGGATATTCAAACATCAATCCAATTTCCGCACATATTCCACGGGTCCTGTGCAGAGCAACATTAGCACCACATTCCAGAGTCGAAACACGGCTCGCAACGGAATACTTGCCGACGTATCGATATCTCGCCCAGAGGAAATAGAAAACGACGCCCCAGAGAGCGACCACGCTGAAAACCAGCGAGGACCAGTTCATGGATGGAAGCGTGAGGGAAGGGAGAGGTGTGGGTGGGAAGAAGGCCTGTTTTACTGGTCAGCACTGAGGTGGCGGCGTGTCTTGGAAGAGGCATAGGGGTGGGTGTACCATGACAAACACAACCACGAGGAACGCCATTGCTAGCAGATTGATTGGCAGCCCCAGGGCGCCGAGATTGAACTTGGACGGCAGCATCGGCTGGCCGGACAGTCTTCTCCACAGGAAGCATCCGACGCAGACGCTGTAAGAGACCATGAGCACGCCATTGGTGAGGGAGACCAGGCTGTTGAATGCGACTGTGCTTCCAATGTTGATCAAGGATAGGAGGCATGATATCACGGTCGATGCGATCACGGCATTGACGGGTACATCAAGGGCTGGACTGACTTCGGAAAGCCATTCCGCGAAGGGTGTTCCGTTGTCTCTTGCAAAGGCAAACATCTGCCGGGAAGCGGAGGCCATGATGGTTACTGCACTGAAGCCGTCCATGAAGACGATGATCGCAGTCATGGCGTTCGTCGCGGCCAGTGATCCGGTGGAATTGTAGAACATCTGAATGAAAGGGTAGTTGGTCGGCGTTTGGAGTACTGTAGCCAGGTCACCGATGCAGTAAGAGGCCGTGATAGCGGTGAGCCATCCCATGGCGCCGTTGATGAAGAGCGCCCACATCATGGAGCGAGGCAAGGTATACGCAGCATCCCGAAGCTCCTCCGACATGTGCACCGAAGCATCTGCACCGAGCAGAGGTACTACAGCAGCCTGCATGCCAATCAGGGCGGATACTCCAGGGCTGTTCCATCCGGGGTCTTGGAATTTCTGCCAAGCGAATTCGGAAGTGGAGCGTGGGGAGAGAATCCATAGTGGTGCGAGGACGCAGATGATTCCATATACGTGTACGATCAGGATACAGCCTTCGACCAGATGAAGGCGGGTGGCGAGGAAGATATTGAAGAGCGCGCCGAATACGAGCACTGCGATGACGAGTAGCGTTCCATGCCATCGTTCGTAGGCGTAAGTGTCTGGGTAATTGAGGACCAGAAGCCCCTGAATGATGGTGCCGGCTTGGAAGGCAATGGATGCCTGCAGAGCTTGCCACCCGAGGACACCAAGCCAGCCTTCGAGAGAGATCAGCTGGCCGAGTAGCGTCACGTCTGATGTTCCTCTCATCTACTCACCAACAATGTAACTCAAGAGCTTCTGGTATCTCCTCGGCGAGAACTCGGATACCCAGTGATACTGCCCTCCGGTGGTGGGAGCCATACTGCCCATCTCGGCCATGGACATGTAGACGCATGTGAATCCAACCCAGACAATGAGCCAAGTCCAGATGAGACCCGCGGTGCCGCCATTCTGGAGAGCGATACCCATGGTGCTTAGTAGAGATTCCCAGGAGCACATCAGGATGGCACTGAATCCGAACATGGTGACGAGGCGGAAATTCCGTTGCAATCTGGCGGTTTCCTGCAGTCAGCGCATGTTTGCGGAAAGGGCGCGTCTAGCTTCCATCGCAGTCACTCCAGAAGATTCCTCCTCCTCCTCCCAAGAATGCTCTCTCTCATATCCGTCGCGTGTCGAGATGGAGATGGAGATGGAAATGTGGGCGGTGGAGAGGCGCGGCGCTGGCTTCACTCACTTCTGACTCTTCCCCATCCTCGCCATGTCGCGCAAATCACTCGCCGTGCCGCCCCTCGTGGCCCTGAACGCCTTCTCATCCTGCTCATCGGGCGGGCGCGACTTCGACCCCCGAGACGGAGCCCAATCCGTGGTCATCATGACAAGACCTCAACAGGTCGTGTGCATCAGATCAGAGTACCCAAGTCGCCGCCGCTGTCCGGCTCCGAGCTCTCACGAGGAGGTCGGTCGGTGTCCGGCATCATCATGCTGAATAATCGCGGTAGAGGCCGCACCGCATGGGAGGATCTGGTGGATGGGTGGATGCGCGCCAGAGAGGGAATCACAATTGTGAGGGAATTGGCGAGAAAGGATGGAAAGGGTGGGAGATCTTGCCCGGGATGGGATCAGGCGTCTGGCGCCAAGACGGACGGAGGAAAGTTAATGCGAGACGTCCCACCAATCTAATATATCATCCCCCTCCACCGCTGCACCGTCTACCGTCCACGAGCGTGAATATTGGCACCGTGGTGCGAGTCTATTCACTCCTAGCGCCATCTCCATCCCCATCTCGCAGCAATGCAATGCAATTCGGCTTTCCGGGTCTCGTTCGTCCGTCGCTTTCTTCTGCCATCTACCATCTACCATCTACCTGAGATGATGCTGTGCCACCTGCTGGCAACACGTACACCAAGGAAGAGCCTGCTATGAGATATGAGATATGAGATGGCGAGATGATCCGGCCTGGAGAGATCGGATGAGATCGGATGAGATGGCCGTCCCCTCCGAGCTCCTCTACCCGCCACTCGCGGTCATCACCCCCCAGGACCAGCGCGGAGTCCTCTGGACCGTCGGAATCATCTGCCTCGCCTTCATCTTCTTCACCTTCGCCCTCAGAGTCTTCGTCCGCTGGCGACGCTTCCGTCCCGACGATTATGCCATCCTGAGCGCCTGTATCTTGGTCGTCGCCGAAGCCGCACTCTCCTTCGCCGCTGTGGGCTTGGGTCTGGGATCTGCCGGCATCAATCAGAATGAGATCGATGCGGCATGGCGAGTGAGTGGCATGGCGAAGAAGAAAATGCTGGCGTTCCCGAGAGGCTAATGTGTACCACTCTAGCTGTTCATCGCGAGCGAGGCCTTCTTCGTGTTGGCCACGTTTGTTGCCAAAGCAGCGGTCCTCTTGACGTTCGAGAAGCTGCTAGCACCCGACATGCGGGAAAGACCTCTGTTCCAGGTCACAATAGGCCTGGTAGCACTTCTGGGCCTGGCTTCACTCCTCGTGGTCACCGTAAATTGCAGCGGCAGGACCTGCGACCATGTGAGCATCCTCTCTCTCTCTCTCTCTCTCTCTCTCTCTCTCTCTCTCTCTCTCTCTCTGATTTACAAATTAGAGCAGTCAACTAAACATGATGCAGCAATCGCGCTGGACTGCCGTGGCCGTCATGGACTCGATCAGCGAGCTCTGGGGTTTCTTGCTGTTCTGCTGGGTCGTTGTGAGACTTCAGATGCGCATCACGTTCAAGCTCACCGCGATTGCGATTATTGCCTTGCGTTTATTGTGAGTCCTCTCACACCTTCTTCCCCTCGCATCTACTGACTTGGAGCAGCTGCATCGCATTTGCGGGCGTCCATGCATACTACGTCTCAGTCTTTCAGCAAGGTACTGACCTTTCCGTGGATGTCATACGCCCGCTGGCGTGGCAACAGCTCGCTCTTGCATGGGCGCTCCTCTCGGCCATGGCAGTCGCTCTGAGACCCTTCATCCGTGAGCTTCACACGGGCTTCGGAATGGACGTTGCCCATGTCTCGGAGAATCGCTATGGCAAAGGAAGTCCCGAGGCAACCAGAGACGGATATCAGCTACAAGACCTCTCGACACCATCCAACAGATCCAACAGGCAGAGTAGCGTCCCCAACAGAGATGACGGTGGCGAGAGTGGAAGAACAGAAGAACGCTACCGCACAGACGATGCGCAGTATGCTGCTAAGATTTACCACGAGGACCGGACAGGTAGCGTGGACAGCATGCTGGACCCGATCATCCGGAGAGAGGTGGAATATACTGTCACCTATCAATCATCACGGGCGAATACTCCATAACATTTGGCCACACAAATGAAGCCGAGCGAGAACTCTCGAGCGTAACCACGATCCTGCCACCTCTTCACGGCGACGCACAGCCGGGACCAGACCCACCACACACTAAAGCACCTGCCCGTTTAGCGCATGCGGGGCGCATGTCCAGGCCTGGAGCTCTATAAAGCTGGGAGCCTACCACATGTTGTGCCGTTCAGCTGGATCCCATCCACCACCGCATCAACTCGTCAACTCCTGTACCATCATGTCGTACAATATTCCAGATGCAGACACCCCAAAGCCGCCGGGCCAGATTCGACCATACCCCAAGCCCACCTCCACCGGCAAGGTCGAATTCACTGTCCCATCCACGGGGGAGAAGGGAACGACGATTTACAGGATCTGGGGCACTCTCTCTCCAAACACGACACCTTTGATCTGCTTGCACGGCGGACCAGGAATGCTGCATCGTAAGACACATGCCTCATATGTGGTAAAACATCGCTGAGAATGCCCCAGACTATATCCTCCCCATCAGCTTGATCCACCAGGACTACGGAATCCCAGTCATCATGTACGATCAGCTCGGATGCGGTGACAACACCCACATGCAACATCACAAAGGTGACACATCCTTCTTCACCTTCGCTCTGCATATCGCTGAGCTGGAGAACCTCCAAAAACATCTCCAGATCAAGGATTTCTACTTGCTCGGTCAGAGCTGTGGCGGCATGGAAGCCGTGGAATATGCAGTGGACTACCAACCTCCTGGCTTGAAGAAGCTCATCGTCTCCAACTCGCCTGCGGCAATGCGCACTTGGTCGAAAGTCTGCAATGGCCTGCGTGCCGCTCTCCCCAAGGATGTACAGGATGCGCTGGACAAGCACGAACAAGAAGGAACGACAGACTCCAGGGAATACGAAGAGGCCACCTTCGCCTTCTACCGTCGCCATCTCTGTCGCATCGACCCTTTCCCGCCCGAGATCGAAGCCAGTCTCGCCGGCATCGCCGAGGATAACACGGTGTACGCGACCATGAACGGACCGAGCGAGTTCACCGTGATTGGAACGGTGAAGGACTGGGATTACACCCACAAGCTCAAGACTCTGACCAACGAGACCGTTCCCGGCGGCGTGTTGCTCATCAACGGACATTTCGACGAAGCGCAGGATGAAGTCGTCTGGCCCTTCTTCAACCACATCGCCGCGCGGACGAAATGGATCACGTTTCCCTTGAGTTCGCACACGCCGTTTCTGGAAGAGACGGAAGCTTACATGAAAGCTCTGGGAGAGTTCTTGATGGCCAAGTAGAAATGAGAGAGAGAGACTTTACTTGAGAATCAAGTCAAATTAGATCTAACAGGGGCCATCGAAGAGAATCTTTCCCCAAAAAAAAACCCAGAAATGCTTGCCCGGGTATCTGTTTACAACAACGCTTCCACACATCGCTTCATCGCCGCTGTTCATTATTCTTTTCTTTAATCCAAATGCTGTGGTGTCGGAGGCACGGTCGGAGGAACTGGGATGTTGAGTCTCCTGTCGTCGGCCTTGTACTGGTCTGTGTCTCCCTGTCAGCACATAATATCGAAACCATCCCACTTCAACGGCGGAAGTAGAAAGAAAAAGAAAAAAGAAAGAAAGAAAGAAGAAATCTCACCTTTATCCTCATCCAAGCCGGGCATCATAATCTGCCTCTTCCAAATCGCGCGCATATGACTCACAAAGACAAACCCCCAAACCACGACCAACAGCACCGTCATGGCAGAAGCAACCCACAGAATGCCCTCACTCCCCAACTGCTGCCCGATCTTGATCGTGGCAATGGTAAAGCCGACATTGGGAAAGACAAAAGCCCACCAGACGAGATGAAACGACATGTCGCGCGCGCGCCGCAGAACGGAAAGCAGCGCGACGCAGAAGAACCAGAAACTGAGGCTCCACAGAAAGATGGCGAGGCCATCGGCGAGGGTTTGCAAGATGGGGATGATGCCCGGGCGGGGGCGGAAGTAGCTGCCGTCGGGGGGCAGGGCTTGGCTGAGGCCTATGAGGGCGAGGCCGGTGAAGGCTGGGGGGCCGACGGCGATGAACATTCCCGGGCGCAGGTCGGGGGCTGGGAGCCCGAATTGGATCAGGCGGTGCAGGTAGATGGCATAGATCATGAAGGAGAGCATCCAGCCGAGGCCTTGGAAGGTGAGGCCGGCGATGATGATGGGTTCGCGGTGCCCGATGGGTTGGCTGGGGGCGATGAGGGTGGCGAAGGTTCCCGCGAGCATGGCTATAAGATATCCGTGTCAGATTGTGCTTGTTGTAATAAGAGCGGGCGAGGGAGAGGGGGCAGGGGGGGGGGGATAGTCTTACTGGGAAACATGGGCAAGATCCACCCGGGCGTCATACTCTGAATCGTCAATTTCTTCGCCGTAAACAGATGGAGATACTGCAGCACGCCCGTGAGGAACGTCAGGGCCACGTAGATCCAGAACGCCACTCTCAAGAAAACAACCAGCCAGTCGCCCTGCACGTTCGGAACGCCATAGTCCTGCATACACCCCAGGACGTCCACGAGCGCGAGCCAGAACGTCGCGAAGAACAAGGCCTCGGTGGGATGGACGAGGGATTTTTGGAAACTGCCCGGGTTCATGATGAAGCGGGCGGCAATGCCCGCGCAGACGACGAAGAAGATGACCAGGTCGAAGAGGAAGGCGATCTTGCCGAGGGTTTCGAGGCCGCGGAAGCGGTGGGGGGTGGCCGTGAGGAGGAGGGCGATGCCGCCGGTGGACATGGGGAAGGTGAAGTTGGCCCATGTCAGACTGTGGCAGGAAGTCGTTAGCGGGAAGAAGAGTTGAGAGGAAGGAAGGAAGCACTACACTTACTGTCTGATCCGATCCCGGAGACCGACCTTGTTCCACGCGTTTGCGGAAGTATCATGAGTATCGTCCGTTTCCGGCCGTTTGGCTTCTTCTTCTTCTGCCTCCTCCTCCGCCTCTCCTCCGGCAGCCGGCGTGACCGAGAGTGAAGGCGCGGGGGAAGGCCTATACCGTCTCCAGAACATGCCGTTGACTTCGAGGCCCATCGCGACCAGCAGCTAGCAGTAACAAACGCAGTATGAATCAACGAATGAACGAAGAAGAACTCGAAAAGCTAAGAAAGCCCCGGTGTATTCGCCAGTAGTAGGTTGTCCAACAACAACAGAACGAACGGGTCCTACTATATGAACTAGTGATCCGAGTTTTGCTCTGTGCTCTGTCTGGCCTGGCGCATCCCACGTCATGGACATACGTGTGTGACACCCGAAGTTCCACGCTTCTGCTGCTCGTTATAGGGGGTTCTGTGTGAGCCTCTGACCATATCAGCCAACACTCCTTACGTGCAACATGCAACAGAAGATGATTGTCCGCCAGACGCTGCACGTGGCGAGACGTTCATTTTTCTTGCTCGGATGGCTCCGCTTACCAAGCACGGCACGGTCCGTTTGGCGGATGATGCATCAGAATCCCTGCTAGGTTGGTTTTGAATGCCCGAATCATTTTTCGTTCTCTCTTCTGATTTCCACAGTGTCACGTCCGATATCTTCCGATGTCAGGAGAGGAACACTGACCAGAAAGATGATGGCTCTCGCAGCTATTTGACCCGGAAAGTTCCGAAAGGCGAGGGATGGACAAACGACTGAAATTCACCAGCCTTCTCTCCTTGCTTGATCGCGCTCCAGCAAACACATTCGCCGTCGATCAGAGGTGAAGTCTGAGTAAGCTTCTTGGCTCCTGGGCAGTGAAGAAACACGGCCAATCCTTTCCTCTCGCTCAAACACGGCCGGAAGCTTGAAGTCGTGATGAGGCTCAGCACTCCGGGAAAATCGAAGATAATCAAGTCTTTGGGATCCTACACGGGAAGTGGTACCTATCCTCCCACCCGGATCTCCAGCTCAAAAATCAAGAAACCATAACAAACTGACCCATCCCTGGAACCCCATCCAGAACCACATAAACCACATACGGACCCGGCGGAGCCACATTCCTCGTCGGCGGCATCGTGACCGAAATCTTCTGTCCCCTCTCTCCCGCCTCGAAACCCTTCGTATCCAGGAACGCCATCCGATGGCCCATGTGTAGGGAATGCGTAACGAAACCCCCATGATACAGAGCCACCTTGACCGCTTTCGCATCCTCCGGAGCCGTAAAGGAGATCTCGAACGTCGAAGAATCGGCTTTCAGATCCATCGTCGAGAGTTCAATGTTGCTCGGACGACGCTCGGCATTGTCTCCGGAGAGATAAGGAGGCGTGTAGATTTCCACCTGGAACTGCGTGACATTCCCTTCATTCCCTGGCGATTGCTTTAGCACGGGCATTTGAACGGGATTGCTACCCGCTACCATCACCGTTCCATCCAGAAGTAACAGTGCCACGGAATGATAGAGACGCGGAATGGTACTCGAAGCGCCGGAGGTCCAACGCTTCCCCAAATCTGCGGTAGGGTCGTAGATGAGAGCCGTAGTGGTTGGGTCCTCTGAGAGCAAGAAGCCCTGCGCACCGCGATTCGCGCCGTTGAGCCAGAGGACGGTTCCGTCAGGGAGGAGGATGCTTTCGACCATTGTGCGGCCTTCAGGCATACTGTCCATCTCCCAGACCGGATCATCGCGGAGGGGTTGGATTCTCCCACAAGAAGCATCTGTAGGAGCGGAGATATCCTGATAAGCGCAGCCACCGCAGATGACAACTTCCGGCTCCCATTCGTTCTCCGAAGACAGAGGAAGCAGAACAGAACCCCCCGTACACGGATACGTGCGGAAGTCCCCCGCCAGATCGGGAAAAGTCTTGACGGTCTGATTCTGTCCCACGTTGAAAATCTCCGAGGTTTTCGATACGAAGACAAAAAGATTCCCATCCCTCAGGAGATGCAGAAAGGGATACATGTAATATGGTTGGGTCTTGATCAGAATCTCCATGGGAATGGATTCTCCCCGCGACACACCGTTGATATCCAGGATTTCGTAGGTGGGGTTGTTGTTTCTCACCTGAGCGGGATCAAGACCGTTCAGACTCCCAGAGGAGACGAACACCGTACCGTCGGGCATGATCTGGCCGCTTGCGTACCAGCGTGGGGTGTCGAGTTGATGCTCAGCGTTGATGATCTCGAACCACTCTTGACCGTCGAGGGAAGAATCGGTGGAAGAACGAGTGAGCCACCTCAAGCCCCGAAACCCATCGAGGATGGAATCGTCCGTGTCGTTCAGAGGGCCATTGCCGCCGATACTGATCAGAGTCCCATTCGCGAGGAACGACCCACCCGCACAAAACGCATTCGTTCTGTACGCCAGGGGAACCCTCTCATTCGTCACGGGATCATATTCCGCGCTATAAGCGAAATGTGTCTCGGAAACATTCACCTTTGTGAAATTCTCCACCTTGTCCAGAAATACGACTTTCCCATTCGGCAGCAGGGCGGCATGCATGGCGGGGACTCCGGAATCCCCCACCACTCTGAACGCTCCCGGGTTGGCGTTCAACGGTGCAGGGGAAGGACTCGGGACTGGTATGGAGGGCGCTTGATCGCAGGGTCCGGACTGACAGCCTGCACCGCAATGGGAGAGAGTGTTGCCGCAGAAGCCGTACATGGAACAACAGCTGCCGAGATGCCAATTGCCACAGATCGTGTCGCCATTCTTGGCGCCGCAGGTGCCGTCGGCGGTGACCGCGCCGGTGGCCGCCGCCGTGCCGCTGGCGGTGGGAGAGCCGAGAACGGGCTCGCTCTGGTGGTGGTGGTGCTGGGACGTGGTAGGCGAGATCGCCGGAATCGAAATTTTGGCCTCCGAGTCGCACCCACCCCTCTGACATTTCCTGTCGAGAGGAGAGCGATAATGCTCGGAAGAAGTCTCACCACAGCGTCCGTCAGGTCCTCGAAAACCCACGGCGCGGTTGGAAATCCGCGCGTCGATGCATCTCCTCAGTCAACCCGTTAGCTCTCCTCTGAGATTCCCCATCCGAGTCTTCTGACACACTCACGTCTGATCTGCTAGACAGGTCTGTCCCCTCAAACACCCCGATCCGGTCGAGGAGTCACATGTCGGCTGGATATGAGTGAAGATGAGATTCGCGGTAGTTATATGAATAATTCCCGCAGTGAGGAGGAAGAAGAGGGAGAAGAAGAAGAAGGAGAAGGATCTTGCCATGATGATCGCCGCGATGGTCGGTTCTTGGAGCTTTTTAAAAGAAAAAAAAAAGCAAACTTGTCGAGACAAGGGAGTTTCTTTTTCAGAAGCGGGGAGGAAGTAGAAGAAGAAGAAGAAGAAGAAGAAGAAGTAGAAGAAGAAGAAGAAGAAGTGAAGAAGAAGTGAAATCGAACTGTACCTGTATCTGAAGCGCCAAGGTATGCGGCAAAGGACCCATCATTTGGCAAACAGCAGTGAATGAGGTACATGTAGAAAAGACAAAACAAACAAGTGAGCAAATAACCGAGAGGTCTTGGAGTCCAGTGTCAGGGAGTCCAGTCTCCTAGTCGAGTGAGTGCCATGGGACTTCGCAGGAGAACCTCCAATCGTCGGGGTTAGGAGTCTCTCGAGTCTGGAGATAGGTCAGTTCGTTCAAAAAAAAAAAATCACAGTCGGAATATGGGAACAACGTAACATAAACCCCCCCCCCGACGCTCAAGAAAAACAAGACGAAATGAAGTCCAATGCCAAGACCTGTCAAGCATCACATCAACACACACGCAAGCCCGGAATCAATGCGAGAGGTATACATGGCACCGTGGGGCTCTCGATCAATAATTTCATCACATTAGATCTCGAAAAACAAAACACATTACATATTTCTTTCTCTCTCTCTCTCTCTGCTCGACAAATCCTGGTATCGTGTGCGCATGTAAACAAAAATTTTCTCCTGGCTGTCACAGTACAGTAGTACAGTTCAGTCCTTGGCTTTCTTCATCGTCTTTTGCATCTCGGGGGAATCATCATCAGACACATCAAATGGTCAAAAATGTAAACGTTACGAGATCTCTCCGTCTCTTTTCTCCTGTTCCAGTTCTGCAAGGCGGTCTCATCCAAGCAAGGATCCGGAATGGTGCGTGTTTATTCATACCTGTGTATAGCATCTCCCGTCAGCACACGCTTCGCTGGTGGATTTATGCTTGACTGTAGACTGACTCGTCCTTGACGACTCTCCTGTCGCTGCTGCTGTCGATGAAGCTACCGCGGCTCCTCGTGCTCCTCTTGCGGCCAAAGTATGAAGACTTCTTGGAGCTCTTGTCCTTTCCAACGCTGCCGCCGACGCAGAAGAAGAGGGAGGCGAGGAAGAAGGCGGCCCACGTTGCCCAGGTGAAAGCCATGGCCTTGACGCCGATGCTGGCGTCTTGTCCGTTGCCGCGGAAGGCATCACGGCCCTTGACGACCCATGTGCTACGCCCATGTTAGCGAGGGGGACTAGCAATCCAGTGGGGGACCGACTCACGTCATGAGCGCTGCGGCGAGCGACTGGAAGAAGACCGCGATGATGGAGCTGAATCCAGTGAGGTAGGCGCCCAGACGCGCGAACAGGGCGAAGACGCTGAAGAGGAAAGCGACGACGGCGAAGAAGAGGGCGATGAGGTAGAAGGACCAGGCGAATCGGCTCAGGTAGTAGTAGTAGTGCGAGCCATCGAAGGTGTCGGGAAGGCCAGTCGTGGTGCCAAAGTTCCTTGGAGGGTCGAATGGCAGATCAGCGCGAGTAGCAGCGCAGTTGGCGTTGTTGCCGTTGGGACCAACACCGCAGATATTGAGGTAGGTCCATCGCGCCGGATTGCGGTATTGATCGTTACCGCCTGTGACGCCGGAAGTGGTGGCTTGCAGGAAATAGACCTGGTTCAGTGGTGAGTGGTTCAGGCCGGAGAGGATGACGAGAAACTGCATGACAATGCCACCGGCGAGAAGGAGTATGGCGAGGAGGCCGAGGATGGGACCTGCAGTTGACGCGTCAGATTCGCGCTCCGTCGAATGCGACGCAAAACATGTTGTGTGGAGGACTCACGTGCAGCAGCCATTGTGGAGGGTTGTGTTGGAGCTCTGGAATCCGCAGGGAAGATGCTGGCTGGCTGGCTGTCAGAGGCGCTGATTCGAGCGATGCAGTGTTGGTGTAGAGGAGTGAACAATAAACAGGACGTACAACGGCCACGCTTCTCCTGAAACGACTCTTCGCACGCGGTACAGCCGCAGGAGGAAGCTCTTATGTGTGGTGCAGAGGGTGCAAACAGTCGGACAGGGAAGAGGATTGCGAGGCCGGCGCAGTAGGGCAGGTATAGGGATGGGATCCGTGGGCGTGTGACGTGGGAGAGCTGGGCGGTGGAGGAGAAGGCGCTTTCGCGGTGCGGTGGAGAGAGGATGTGGTGATGATGATGGTCTGGTGCTGCCTCCCTCTCCCAGCCTGCGGACGGAGGCTGGAATCTTGATTTGAGCTAGTCGATCCTCTAGCTGTGTAGCACGGCGCCGACGTCACTGCCAACTCAATCCTCTGCGTCAATTTCGATTCGTCGACGACTAACGCCCCAATTCATTAGCCGGTCTGCCGCGGAAGAGTGTGCACAGAGGAGAAGGGTCGAGCTGGTTGGCACGGAATCGATTCTCAAGCCCCGCGTCGGTTGCGTTCATTGTGCATCGTTGCTGGGGAATGCTCCTGAGTCATCATGCCAAGTCCATGTCCGCAAGCGGATCCTTCCCGGCCGCATCACATGATAAAGCTGGCCCGTGCTCGTCGGTGCATACGGTTCGGCCCTCTCGGTGCGAGGGAGCTTCCCAAGCCCATGTTTCTCGACACGCACATGCGCTGGCAGGACAACAGACATGTCCACCCTCATCTGGCCTCCCATTGCGACGCAAGACCTCCTCAAGGAGCAGGAGAGCGCTCTCGAGCGCGAGCTCCAATGGCTACTGACCCACGTCCAGGACACCTTGCGATCCCTCAAGGAAGGCCTGGACGACTGCGCCGATTTGCTTGCTCCAAAAGAGCCGGGGTCGACACTCGTGCTGTCATCACTGCGCTCCGAGAATCTCAAGGGCTTTATCTCGAGGGTGGGTACGCGCATTGTGAAAGGCGACATCCAGCTGCGGATTCCATCACTGCCTCCACCAAAAGGCCAGAACAGCTATCGACTGTCTCTGTCGACTCTGCCAACTGCGCCAACGCTCGTACTCGACCAGCTCACCACTACGCGTACACTGATCAACGCTTGCCTTGACGTAGTAGATGCAACCAGATGGACAGGCGACAGCAGCAACGCCAACTTCATTTCCGGCCAGCTCAAGCTTCTGCACGACAACATCCAGGACGCCAAGTCTGCGCTGAAAGGCTGGACCGACTCTCAGAAGCCATGGCATGAGACGCCAGTCGACGAGAACGCCTTCGATCCTCCTCTGCCCGCGAATGTCTCTTTTCACCTCTCCATCTCAGAAGCAGCCGTCCTGCTCAACGTTCGCACGCTCGAAGTTGCATCCCCAAATACCGGTACGAATACACCGCTGTCACTTACGCAAAACTCGGGCGCACAGTCGTACAGCGGCCTTTCACTGAGAGAAAGACTGGCGAGTGCTCTTGGGGGTGGTAGACAGGCCTTGCACGATGAGGCGCACGAGGTGTTCATGTACAAGGGCCAAGAAGTGCGAGTGCGAGACAAGGTGAGAGTGGAGAGTCAAGATCCCAGCCTGATGGCTGCCATGGCCAAACTGGGTGCTCTCGAGAGGAATGTTGCCTTGTCCCGGCGCGCGCTGGACGTCGTTATGGGCAAGGAGCAAGAAGAGGGTTGAATCTCCTAGCTTTTGCCATTATTATTGAGAACATCACTACTAAGCCACAGTATCTGCGCGACGCTGAGAATCCATTGCGAGATTGCCTGCAGGTCCTGATAAACATCTTCAGTTTCGAACAGCTGACCTCCGTCTTCTCCGCGGCGAGGTCTCCAAGTCTTGGCATTACCCGAACTGATTGAGACTCCCGGTTACTTATCGGAGCGGAACGTTTACTGGCAACTCATTGGTCTTGATTACCAACATCTCATATATTGACGGCGCCCGTGGCAAAAACAAAATGTAATCGAGTGGACTGACCTCGACCTCACATTCCCTTGAGTGTCCTTTGTGCTACACCCGCTCAACCACTTCTTCAACAACTTCTGGCGCTTCGGATTCGCATCCAGTGCTAAGTCGGCCACGATGTCACCCGCTCTGTTGACCGCGATTGATTCCACGGCGCATGTGCATTTGATTGTTGGCTCGAATCCTCTCGCTGGAACCAGATGCAACAAGTCGCTCGAAGTCGGCGCCACGCCCATCCTCATCGCACCCGAGAACGCGACTGTCCATTATGGCCTTGCGAAGAGAATTGAAGAGGGCGCAGTACAATGGCTCAAGAAAGAGTTTGATGAATCCGACTTGACAAATCTAGGAAGAGAAGAGGTAGGGCATGTAGTGGATGCCGTCTTCGTGACCGCCGGCAGCAAGAGTGCAGCTAGCACATGGATATCCACTTTGTGCAGGAGGTTGCGGATACCTGTCAATGTTGCAGATGCGCCCAACCTGTGCACCTTCACACTCCTCTCTACACATTCGTCAGGCCCTCTACAAATCGGGGTGACCACTTCCGGAAAAGGATGCAAGCTAGCCTCGCGGATCAGGCGGGAAATAGCTGCTGCGTTACCGCAAGACTTAGGTGTTGCTGTGGAGAGACTGGGCACAGCAAGAAGGCGTTTCTGGGAGCAGGACCATGCAGATGAAGGCGCGGACATGGAAGGCGAGGAAGAAGATGTTGGACAAACAGCAGCTTTCAACAAGCTCGTACTGCCATCTGACGCCGAAGCAGCGAAGGCTCGGCGCATGAGATGGCTCTCGCAAATCTGCGAATACTGGCCACTGCGGAGGTTAGCAGCAATTACAGACCACGATGTGGAACAAGTACTGCAGGCATACTCGAGTACAGCAGATGACAAAGCGCCGCTCGACGCTGCTGTGTTGGATGCTCGGAGAAGTCGAGGCCAGATAATACTGGCGGGATCAGGGCCTGGTCATCCGGACCTCTTGACCACCGCGACACTGAAAGCGATCAGAAGCGCAGATTTGATTCTCGCAGATAAGCTTGTGCCAGCTGGCGTGCTTGAGTTGGTCCCCCGACGAACACCGATCGAGATCGCACGCAAATTTCCAGGCAACGCCGACCAAGCGCAAGACGAGCTGCATCGAATGGGCCTCGAGGCGCTCAAAGAAGGCAAGACTGTCCTTCGCTTGAAACAGGGAGATCCGTACCTCTACGGTCGAGGAGCAGAGGAGGTGGCTTTCTTCCGAGAGCATCACTTCGAGCCGATAGTTCTACCTGGCATCACATCCGCGCTCAGTGGACCTCTCTTTGCACAGATACCTGCGACGCATCGCTCCGTCAGCGACCAAGTCCTCGTGTGTACTGGAACAGGTCGCAAAGGCGCTCCACCGAATCCACCAGCGTTTTTGTCAAATCAGACTGTTGTGTTTCTCATGGGTCTACACCGTCTCCAAGCCCTTGTGGAAAGCCTCGTCGACCGTACAACAGCTCCCTATCCGCCTACGACGCCATGTGCAATCGTTGAGCGCGCTTCTTCGCCTGATCAGCGCGTGATCCGCACGACATTGCAATCCGTCGTCGCTGCTTTCGAGGAAGAAGGCGCGAGACCGCCGGGTATACTGGTCGTTGGAGCTTGTTGCGACGTCTTGCAAAATGCACCGCAGAAATGGGTCGTCGAAGAAGGCTTCCACGGTCTCGACGCACTGGATGCGCTTGGGGAAGGCGGTCGAGGCCTTGACGGGTTACGGGAAGCTCTTGTTACGACTCCGGGGCTTGAGGAGGATGTCAAGACGCTTGCTGCGCCTGTTACGATATGAAGTCTTGCTTGCTTGCATGCAATTACATAGAATTACGATATCCAGAACATTTTCGTTTCGAAGATCACTCTTGACCAACTTCCATCGC